>JAYRBT010000042.1:22626010-22655117 GCA_036023395.1 Myiotriccus ornatus | reverse complement strand
TGTAACTCACCTAAAAAATCCAATGCGCAGGCTGGAAGGTGTAAAGACCTTCCCCGGTTCTTCGTTCACGAAGACTGTCCATTATTATTGTTATAATTATTTCAAATCTGTTCAGAAATGTAAGGGCAGGAACCACTATGAAGTACTAAAACAGATGGATCCTACTGAAATCTGTCCCAATCATTTTACAATACTGCCTTGCACAAACATTCATTATTTGCAATATACTTGAATGAGGATTGATCAAACATTTAGTAGCTCATGGATCTGTGTGGTCATCTGACTTCTAAAATTTGAATGAAAGGGAACTCTGTCCTTGCTACTAACAGACAGGATATTATTTGTGGACTTGGAGGTGAAAGTGGCTCATTAGATCATCATGAATGATGTCAAATATAGGAGGAAAAAACTTGTGCCTAGAAATTTTGGAATCCAGATTCTTGTAATAAAGGTACAATTATGACTGCAGTGCGAAAATGTATTTTCCTTTTGATATTGCATCAGTATTTTTTGATAGAGTAGGGCAAGGAGGGTCCATATGGAATTCTATTAATGAAATTAATTAAGTAAATTTATTTTTTTTTAAATTTTCTTCCCTAGCTCAAAGTTTTGGTTTCTGCCGTAGTTGCATAGTGACCTAGTGATCACTGAGAGAAGAATAGTAGTGAGGTGTTCAGCTCTACATTTACATATATTAAGAATTTTGTGGATTAAATTTTTCTCAGTGATGTTTATTTCGAGGGAGAGGCTTCCCACTCAGGAGCTGTTGTGTAAATCTCCCTGGTTAATCACCACCTGACATTTTGCTGTGACAGGACTGATGCCTTTGCTCGGATGATGTCTGTAACCTGCCTTCTTGGTGTCACTATGTTTGGACAACTTTTGCCATGAGCAAAGACCTGAAGAAAGAATGTACACATCTGAAGAGTATAAACCAGTTATTTTTGGCTATTACACACAACAGAGAATCTGGACAAAAATAACTATTGATATGCTTACAACCCCCTGTAAAGCATGCAGCAAGTTTGTGCTGGCCAGACAGCCTGATGGCAGGTGTGAAAGGGCCAGCCTCCATTGCTAATCCTCAGTGCTGCTGATGTGCCATCTTTATACCTTCTCATGACAGTGTTTTTGTTTTGGAATCATAGAGATGTCAGCTATCCCTGTCTCAGCAAACTTACCTCTCTGCCTGTCATTTTACCCTTCTTCTCTAGCTTAGTACTTCTTCACAGCTCTTTCTCACAACCTAACATTTTTCTCAGAAGTCTGAGCCAAGATTACACAACCATGTCATACTGAAAGCAGTCCTTGATTTGCACACAGCTCTGAGAGGAACCCTAGGAGAGATGTTACACATCAGTGACATTGGGACATAGACACTACTTAGCGAGAAAAGTTCTATGATTTTCAGTAGAAAGGATGAAGAGCTATTCATCCCTGGCCATGCTTACGTGACATTAAAAAGCATCACCTTTGCAATGGCTAAATTTTAGGATGAAGCTCCAAATAGAGGGAGGAATAAAGACAAGAGTACCTCTCAGCTTCCTGTCAATGCACCGTGTATTTCAGAGGCCTCCATTTTTCTACAAATTCACCTCAAAGAATTTATCTATCACACGTTTGAGCCTCCTCTTCCTAGGAGATTAGAAGACCATCTGCTCAGGTTTAGACAACACAGTAGTTAAAATGCTGGCATCCTTCCTGCTCTAGCACTTTCTTGACTGTTGCAACCAAAGGAGGCGAATGAGAGATAGCACCTCCACGTGTGTGAGGTGAGGGAGGAATGCAGAACACCGACAACATGGTAATGAGTAGGAGAATGTGTAGATGGAAGAGGGAAAGATTTAGGTGCCACAGCAGAATATCAAGAGAAGCAAATGAAAATGCTGAAAGTGCTCCATCCAAAAATGAAAGAAAAGGAATGCAAATTCCATCGATAAAATGAGAAAGTGGAAAAATGAAATAGGTCTAAAGGAAATGGACTGAATGCTATAGCTGTTTCAAGGCTTCTTCTGAGAGGGTCCAGAGGAATGAGAAGTGTTCATGCAGAAGAACTGAAATGTCTGAAGAGGTCATAGATTCTGCTTAGAAATTAAATGAAAGAAAAAAAAAAAAAAAGGAAGATATAAAATGTCCTGGTATAAAACATTTGTACTATCATGCCAGAAGATTAAGTTTTTTATGTGTAGTATAACTTAAGATAAGGAAAGATAGGTGAAGATGTGTAAATAGAAGAACACACAGATAGGTATCAGTGATTTAAATCAGTGATAAAATTCACGTCAGGCAGGTAAAATTCACGTCAGGCAGCCTGGATGCCATTTGTCACATTTAGGTTTCCATGGGATGACTGGAAGTAGATATTGGCATCTTCCTTTTTAAAACTATTTATTTGAATATTCAGAAAAAGTCTTTCTTTATTATAATCACCATTTCAGTTTACATTTTTTTTTGCATGTAGACAGCAGAAATACATCAGCATATCCTTAAGAAGCTTTGTGGCATAACAATAAAGGGTTGCGCTTTATTTTTGAAATGGATTTGTTATGTTTCAAATCCTTCCTAAGGCAATTTCCTTTTTCTGAATAAAGAGTATGTTAATCAACTAGTCTCAAGCTCTGTTTCTTTCTCTGTGCACTAAACCTAATATTGAGGCTATCATTTTCCTTTAGTTCCAGGAGAAACAAAAAGTTAAAATAAAGAGGAGTTTTTAGATAAACTCCTCAACCTTTACGCAGGAAAAAAATGGGATAATAGTGGGAACCACTTCAGTAGACTGATATCACAAATGCTTTATTAAATTCATTAGCATTTAGACAAATTATTTTAATGTTCCTAGCTTTATGTAGTCAAAAAATATAAACTCAAAAAGACTGTGTTGCTGTAATAGGTTCCTAACCAGAAAAATCTTTCCCATTAGCAAATAAGGCTTTGATTGACCTATGAATGAGGTGATATGATGCGATACATGAATTAAAACATAAAATACTACATTATTTTTGTGATCACTTTTGTTTTCATCCTGTGCTGTGTATTTTAATAGGAATTGTGCACACAATTTGAAATAGAGTAAACCAAATTAAAATTACAAAGGATTTTTTTTATGTTGCCTGTGTATTTTTGCACTGAATACCAGTCAATCCATAAGCCACACATACTGCATTTTGGTTCTCTGCCAAAAACAAAAGCTAGTAGAGCTTTTAGTTTACTCTTTCGGCTAAGCAACAATATATAACAGGATACTTTCTCTGCTACAGTAAACTCAGAAGTCCCCACTGAGTGCAATTATCGCAAGACAGAAGCTGTGGATAATTTGATTTAAAATTTCATGTTTTCATTTAAAAAGTAAAAAAAAAAAACACAATAACAAACTGCTACCAGGATAGCAAGGTATATTGAAAAAATTGTTTCATGTTACTTTTCATGTCTTCTTACAGTAAATCTGACACTGCTAAATATTCTGATCACCATAAATACACACTCATGCCTAAAGATGCATGTCTTACATTTTCTGGCTGAGCACCCAGTAATTTGGCTAATCTATTTGCATATTATAGTATATTTTATATGTATATAATTATTTATACATTGTGTATTCATCAGGAACTGTAGTGATAGAACAAAGAGTAACAGGCCCAAAATGAAAGAGGGGAAGCTTAGGCTGGATATTAGGAAAAAATTCTTACTGTGAAGGTGGAACAGGTTGCCCAGGAGATTGTGAGTGCCCTAACCCTGGCAGTGTTCAAGGCCAGACTGGACAAAACCATGACCAACCTGGTCTACTGGAAGGCTTCCCTGCCCTTCTGTCCCCTGTGGCAAAGGGGGTGGAACTAGATGTTCTTTAAGGTCCCTTCCAACCCTTAACATTGACTCTATGCTTCTATGTAAGAATAATAGTTTCCTGAAAACTCCTCTGGGATTAAGACCAGTTGAAAGATGAGAAGAGTGTTGCAAGGCTAAGTGTTATACATTAAGAAAAGTGTTTTTTAACCAATACCTAACACTCTTGTAATAGATAATGAGCTGATTTCTGTATAGTGCTGCGGAGGTCAATAAAACTAAGACGATCCCAGGGGAAGCAAGAAACTGGAAGCCTTTAGTGGACTTACAGGTTCATTTTTAAAGGGTTTAGGGTTTACATATTCAACAGGGGGTTGGAATTATTACAGTTTATTACAAATAGGGTGTTTTTGGGATGACATAAGGGGAAATCCCAGGTTAACAAATTTGGGGTCTTAGCAATTACCTCATGGGGAAAGATCCACTTTATCTTAGGGGATTTTACGGGGGGGAACAGGTATTTGGTTCTAGGGATGCAGGGATTCAGGGAACACAAAGGGAGAGATTAGGTACAGTAGGATTTCTGCAAAGGTTTGATGAAATCAAGGTGTGGACTCTCTGGGCTGGGGCAGGGCATTCAACATCTGATGATATCTCATTTGTTTCTCAAACTGAGGTTTTTTCCCCCAACTCTCGTAACCCAAAGCTTTCTGCAAAGTCCACTCAAATCCTTTTCTACTGATGTCATATTTTGGGATCCAACATAGTGTCGTTTTCATAAATATGCTTTTTGTAATATATAGTCTTTGTAAATCTACTCCATGGTATGTACCAAGTCCTTATTTGGGTTTTTTCCCTTTAGTTTAAGGAACTGTCTTTAAAAGTACAAAACAACAATCAATCCTCTTATAAGAAATTTCAATTTCTTTTAAAGACAACTGATAGGAAAGCTTTCTGCTGTCTTTTTGTCACATTGTTTGAGTTTTAGTTAGTAAAATAAGCATTTGAAGAGGGTATTCATCAATTCAGGAGCTAAAACTTTTGTTGAACTGTCACTCAAAATAGAAATTTTAGCTGGAAAGGTGGTAAAATGAATTCCATGCTATAGTTTTAGGATGAATTCCCCAAAACCATGGAAGATTCATGGTCTTCTGCAGTTATGGTCCAAACTTTTTTTGACCTAACAAGCAAACTACAAAGCAAAGGCTGCAATGTGGAGTAATTGCTGAAAGGGTAGACATAAGTCAGATTCCATTCCTGTTTGGACCATACTGTCATGTTCAGAATAGAGGCTCAATATTTTTCATGAGCTTGTGAATGATACCACTGTAGTGGTGTCAAGAGCTAGTGGGTTCTTGACTGACTTAGAAGGTACAAAATGTTAAAAAAATTACTAAAATTAAAGTGTGTGTGTATATATATTTATATATATAATATTTTAAACTCTAAAATTTAGCAACTAAATTCAGAGAAGCTATAACAAAAATGCATGGAAATTACAACAAAGAAGGTTGTTCTTGAATAGTAAGATATTATAAAATAGAACTATAAGAGAGGAGAACAAGTTAACACATCACAGAATTCAGTAAATTCATAAAAGTAGAGATCAACTCACATCTAAGTGGAAGAAAATTAGAACTACATATTTGACTACAAAATAAATACAAATCCAAATATTTAATAGTAAATGTTATCTTTAATGGAAGCAAAGCTAAAAAGTAGATTTAAATTTCATCCCCAGTTTAGTACCCAGGAAAATAAATAATAGTTTAAGCAACTGATACGCATGGAAGTTTTAGAAAACATAAATTATTTTTATTTTGTGTGGTCAAGGTCTTGTGTGATGAGATCTGAAAGATAACTGCTGTAAAAATACAGAGGGTTTTTTTTTATTTTCTCCTGGAACCTTTTGTGCTTTTTATAGAATCATAAAAAGGCTTGGGTTGGAAGGGACGTGAAAGATCATTTAGTTCCAATCCTCCCAGCACCACCACCATGGGCAGTGATGACACCAACTGGGCCAAGTTGTTCAGGGCCCTATCCAATCTGGCCTTGAACGCCTCCAGGGGCATCTAAAACTTCTCTGGGCAAACTGTTCCAGTGTGTTACTACCCTCTAAAGAATTTCTTCTTAAAATCTAATCTAGATCTCTCCTCTTTTAGTTTAAAGCCATTCTCCCTTGTCCTATCATTCCATGCCCTTGTAAAAACTGCCTCTCCAACTCTTGTAGGCCCACTTAAGATACTGGAAGGCAGCTCTCAGGTGCCCCACTGAATAGTCCACCCTTCAAATCCACACCTCTCCAGTTTTGAGATGAGGATGTCATGTGGGACCATGTCAAAGGCTAGGCAGATGAATTCTAGGTCTCTGATTTTTCTTCAAGGTTATGGAAAAGTTAGGACAGAAAATAGAAGGATAGGCTCTCTAAACATGATTATTGGGTTCCAGCTGAAGTATATTAGCAGTCTTTGACAGATGATTTCTTGATGCCATATAAATATTAATGTTTATGCTGTTATGGAACCCCTATGTACTTTTGATAGGCTGGGTCATGCATGACAGTCTGGTCATACATTTGAGAGCAGAAAAGTTTATCCTACTGATTTCTTCATTCTTTCTCTTCAGACTAAGGGACATTAGATTTGGGCAATTTCTTCACACTAAAGAAGATTCAAGCTTCTGTCATCTCTTTTAAATCTAACAGTATATTAGATTGCTAGGATTTGGTGTGGAGATGTCAGCTGAAATATGAGTAGTATCTGGATGATGCATAGTTTTACATCTTTCTGTTATATTAAATATTCTACTGACATCAGTCAGGACACTGATGAAAGCAAATTGCCTTTTTATGTCTGAAAGAGATAAAAAGTGGGGAGATAATGAAGGCATGTAGGTATTTTGGCAGTCTTCCTAATCAGTAACTTTTGCCAGACATTTGGACAATAAAAAATTAAATAAATTATGTTTTCCTTTATTTTCAGGTCTTTTCAGAAAATCTTATGGAAAGATAAAGTCTAAAGTTCTTCTCACAAAATACCATGTACTTTTCATATCTTTTCAAATATTAAATTTAGTACCATAGCCCATAGTTTTGCTATCTTTATACAAGACTAGTTAAATATTCTTACTATGGGCTAAACTGAAGAAATAATTTGTGGAGAACTCAGTGACTACTTGTTATTGAGAATATTAGACAATAAAACTCCACAATTAACATATTGTATGATAATATTGATCACTAAAGAACTAAGTAATCTCTCCTACTTGGAAGAAGACTTTATTCCTTTTAAAATTGCTGCCTCAATTTTAATTTTTTGTTCCCTTCTGTATTACAGGATACAGGTACAGGCATGTTCTATGGTTAAGGGGATTATTCTCTAATATGTAAAATAATCGACTATTACAGTAGTTTTCTATAAATCCTTTTTAATAAAACAAGCATACAAAGAAACAGACAATCTTAAAAAACAAACAAAACCCCCCAACCAAACAAACAAAAACAAACAAAAACCACCCAAAACCATAGAAACCCCAAACATCATCTTCTTTAACTATATTCAAGGAAATATTACTTCCATATGAACAGGATCATTATTTTCTTAATTGCAGAATAGTAAAATAAGGAATAGAGAATGAGGATCTGGACCACCTGAAGGTCTTTCACGTGAGAATTTTTTTCCCCATTGTCATGATTTAAGTGCAGACAGCAATTCAAGGAATTCAGTAAAAGAATTGTAATCCAGTACTAGTAAAGGCATTTGTATGAAATGATCAGTGAAGCCTAAATACTTCATTAGGATGTGGCCATACATACAGCAATAACCTAGTGAGGAGTCAGTATTAAATGCTGAAAGCCCACAAAAGACACTTACAGATAGCAATTGTGCGAACAGTAATATTCTTTCTCCTGAACTAAAATATCATATACTGGACAGTCCCATGATAATATTGGCTCTAAATTCCTGCTACTTCTTCAAACTAAAAACAAGCAAAAGTAAACTAAAAATACGTAGGCACCTCTAGACTTGCTATGTAGTAAATGGCTACATTCCTGGAGTACTGAACCGCAGAACTCTGACCTAGTTCATTACTAGAAAAAAGAATAGCTTAAGTCAAATCCTGACAAACTAAAGCTGTTAAGCAATTTCGTCCTGCTTCGTACTGCAGTTCAATTGTACCATAAAATCATAGCCACCACTTGCCAGCTCATCCCACCCTATCATAACTGCACAGCATGGGAGAACTGCAATTTCCAGCAACAGGCTATCATCTGCTTCACTCCACGAAGCACACGCTGGTGTACCATGTCCCTGGCTGGCTGCCAGACTGCTTCAGCAATCCACAACACTCCATGTCCAGCTCATAATTCAGCCCACTAGTATCAGGACACCATAATGGACATCATTGTGTGAAGAAGGATTTAGCACAGCTGTAGCATGATGCAGCTGACACTCTCATTGTGATACATTACCTTATAAAACCAGGAACATCCACAAGAGGAGAAATAGAATTGGCTGACCAGATGAAAGCACAGCCAGCTAACCTCTATTGTTCTCCAAACCTCTGTATCACATTAAGATATTAGATTTCAAAATGGATTTTGGAAGCTGAAAAACATAATGCTGCATTTCATAAAAAAACCCACCATAACATTCTTATACCAAAGACTATCGTGCCTTATACTTGTCTAATACTGTTAAATTTACTCAATGCAGTAATGCCCAGCAGGTGTATCAATTTCAGCAAAATGTTCTGTCAAATTATGCAGCCCTCCACTTGGGCTGCAATGTCAGGCTGTGTGGGAGGAGACAAAATCCACAATGCACAGAGAGGTCTGTCTAGATTCTCAATTCAACCTGATGATCTGATTAACTCAAAGTAGGGGGCCCACCAGAAGGTAAAGAAAAAACAACAAAACACACAGTTTTTAATTTGGCTATGTGTGAGGAGTGAAAATGGAGAGTTATCAGGTGAGGAAAGCTGAAGTACACATGAGCAAGTTTAAGTGTGGCTTAACTAAGCAATTGACACCCAGACAACTGAATGAGGTTATGCAGCCCTGATATACCCAGATTCATCACTAGCAGATTAGTAGCTCCAGCCTCCCTTTGGCATGGGTCAGAGTTTTACACTCTGTTAAATCTATCACACCTTTAAAGGACAGGACTAGGTGTTTACTTTTGTCATCCGAAGAAGAGGGTGGGGTTTTCTACTTTTCTGAGAGTAAGGCTGGAACCTCCATGAGGCAGGTTGGTTGTGTTTCACACATACCCTTCTTTCTTGGCATCCACAGATGGAAGTAGAGGTAGGGGAATCATCCTCACAAAGAGTGGGGAAAGGTGAAAAATGTTACGATGAATGTAGTCCTGCAGAGATAAACTGTTGATGGTTGATGTTGATGGCTGTGATGTTCTTAGCTGGAATCAAGGAACAGAATGGAGCGTGCCTCTCTTCTTAAGGAAGGACTGTGCAGACATGTATTTACGGTATCTTTTGACACATGGTGTGTGCCTCACTGGATAGAATGAATGTATGAAGGAAGAGGAGGGCTGTCTGCACACTTGCCTTAGGCTCCCCAGTTAATCTGTACTTGGAGCAGAGGTGGCAACATCCTGTCTTTTTTCTCACACTATGAAACAATTCTTACCTTTCTTTTACATTTGGTCTCCTATGATCTTCAGCTGCTTCAGATTCAAGGAATAGAATTGAATCTTATTTGTATAGGCCAGCAGCATTTTCAGGTACCACCCCCATAGACAGGTGCATATCGTAAAGCATTCGGGAGCCAGGTAGTCTGTACAAGAGTAAAAGCACTTTTATTAACTCAGTAAGTGCTCATTATAAAGCAGATGAGTTTGGGCTTATGGAAACATTCAAATTATGATTCAAGGATGTATTTAAAAGGGATGCTTAATTCAAAGCCTCATCTTACATCCCATAGTGACCAGTTTAAGGGAGTCATTAATAAACAAAGAAATTATGTTATAAAAGCCTGTCCTTTAAATAACATATACATCAAAAATATTCTGCTTTAAATTAGGGCACAAACTGGGTGTCCCAGAATGTTAACAATATCTGTTGTAATGTTGCATTCTTCTACGAACTTAGTGCCTCCTAAATTTGCATTGTGGCTATCCTTTCTTGCACAATCTATCAATATGTGAGGTTTGTAGGAAGTTTATCAATACTCTGAATGAAGAAAATGTCTAACTAAAAGTTCTGGGTTGTATCTTAAAATAATGGTTTCTAAAATTACCAAAATCATCGTTCTCCTTTCTGACTCCTCCTAATATTCTCTACAGTTTTACATTTAGAAAGCATAATCTCACCTTTCAAAATGCAAGTATGAATTTGTAGAAATTTAGGCCTCATGCCTATTTCGGGTAAGAACTTAGACTAAACGGTGTAATTATAGCTGTCTCTGTATATTTTGTAAGCAGTTAAACATTAGGCTAAGATGAATGATGTTCAGTGTTGAAATTTAAAGGAATTAGGAAATCAGTGATCCAGGAAATGACTGAAGGTGATACATACTTATCCAGACACTGCAGTACAAGATTTTTGGATTTGCAAGCTGCTAAAACAAAAATAGTAAACAAATCATAAGAAAATGTGTCTCTTTTGTTCTTGCTGCTGCTTAAACTTTCAAAGAGTATTTAAACAGCTAAAATAACAACAGGACATTATATCCTCTCAATGATCTGAGTAATTACTCTTTTTATGTGGTCAGAGTTACTTATGTTAAAGCATATGTAAAAGCTATGACTGCTTTATCTGGACAGGATAAGGAAAGAGAGAAAGTGTTTGCAAAGGATGGATGAGAAGGATTGTTTTGAAACAAAAGCATTGTATTTGGGTGGGGTTAATCCTAACATTGCACCATACTGCCCTAGGATATGAAAATCTAAAGCTGTAAGGAAAATGATTCCTCTATTCTGTTAGGTGGTGAGGAAGTCATGATAGATGAGGAGTTGGTGGTTCCGCTAAACAAATGATCATGGAAAAATTGTGACCATTCCAGTTCCTTTAGGCATTTGCTGTCAAGCTGAAGTGAAAGAGATCTTGATAGCAAGACTCATTGACTATCTAATTCGATTCCCTTATTTAGGAAGGGCAGAGGCATCTCTGTACAATGGAAATCTTTGTGAAGGACAAGTAGGAGCAGAAAGGGAAAATAAAACTTAGGGAAAAAAACAAACTCAAAAATTAAGTAGCAATTTTATTAACTGCACTTCATCCTTTCAAAGATGTCATATCTGATTGAGTAACAATTTATGATAATCGCTGTCATGCTCATGAAACATTTAGATATCAGAACATAGGAAATACTGTGAGATAAAATTGTTCATCCTCGATACAAATGAAGAAATTATTTGATTGTCAGAAGTATAAAAGTCTATTAAATATTGTGTTAAGTTAGGAAAAATAGGAAAATTTAAATAGCTACTGTTCTTGCTTCTTTCATGCAGTTGATTTGGTTTAATCTTCAAGAAATCGAGTTTGTAATACTGAATATGCATTTTTGTAGAAAGCATATGACAGCAATGTCTGCAAACAGCCATTTAAGTAGTACACAGTGTTAACAGAAGAGGAAACAGAACAGAAAAAAACACGGAGATGTTTTTCTTTCTTAATTTTTCTTAATGTACACAAAAATACTAAATCAGTATGAATAATAATCATTATATCCACAGCTTATTTTTTTATTTCAATGCACAAATTTTTTATGTTATGCACAACTGGGCTTTTTTAAATTTTCTTTTGTAGGTGCCATGGGGATTTCTGCTGGAAATGTGCTCTTTAACACAATAATAAATGAGTAGAAAAAAAGGAGAAGGAAAAGAATATTAGGGGAATGTTTACTCTTTAAAATACTCAAGGTAGCTGAAATTACAATGGAAGACTTGCAGAAGAATTCCCAAACACTGAGTGACTAGACAGTAAAAACAAAGATTCAATTAAGTGATGATAGGTGCAAAGTGATATTAACAGAACTGTTCCTAAACATCTAAGAACAATTATATAGTGATGTGCTCTAAATTAACTTTTGCCACTCATAAAAGTGTCCTCATGAACAAATTTCTGAAAGTCTAACTCAGTGATTAGAAGTCACCAAAACCAAAGTGGCATCATGTATTTATGTAGAAGTAATGCTGTGTATTTAGGTAGAGTTGGAGAAGAAATATGTAACATCATACATACCTGTAGTGCATCTTTACTGTGCATACTGCAAGTACCTATATATCTCCAAAAGATGTTCATATGAAAATTAACATATGGTTTCACTTGAAATCAGTATTACAGTTCATAAAAGATATCATTAACTTGGCTTGATATTTTGAGCTGGACACAGAGAATCTTGGAGAAGTTCCGGGATCTAGCACAAAGAGGGCAGCACAAAACTACCTGGGAGGTCGACAAGTTTTATCAGGGGCAAGGAAAGGATTTTGAGTAGTGAAAACAAAGTAGATTGTGGCTATTCATCTTGGAAAAGAAGCACAATAGTTATCTTTAAAATTGTAAATGGTATGATGGTGAGGCAGAAAGATTTCTCAAAGTTTCCCAACAGAGGAACTAGGGAAAAACTGAATCAAAATATCAGGCAACAGATCTGAATAGATTTTTTAAAAAAGGTGGTTTCATCCAGTATGTAGTATAAGTTGTTTGACTAGGAGATTGTTCATACACATAAGTTGAAACAATAATTAAATTCATGGAGAATATGTCTTAGGTTGGATATTAATATTTTAGATGCAATTTGTGGTTCAGGTTATTGCTATTTATTGCTGGAATCTGAAAGGATATACCAGAAGGAAGAATTCTCTATTCATAAGCTATTCTTATTGTCTATCTGTTCTTTTACTTAACCCTGTATTCTTGGCAGCTATCAGAGATAGGCTAATGGGCTAAAAGGCCTTCAATCTGTTCCATTATGACAATTCATATGCTCATCTTAGATCAGGTCTCCTTAGAGCAGTGTGTTTCAAAGGGTGAAAGGTGCAACCATTAATTTATGTTTCATGCTATAGATTGCAAATTCTAGCACAATAGAAGAATAAGTACACAGACAACAAAGTAAGAAATTTTTTTATAATTACATTTTATGACTCGCTGCAGGGCTTTTAAACATTAAGGATTTTCAATTTACTCTTACAGAAGCAAAAATCTTCTTGCTTTTAAAAAATACCCATTGACCCCCACTCTGGATGACATGTAATTGTTCAGACCTAGCATAAAAAGTTGCATTTTAATGCAGTTTGAGTTGAGTATAGGATACTTGTGTTCTTATGCAGAAACTGTGGCTTCTTAAACATGTCTCTATTCAGTGCAAATATTCCTTGAAGTTTTATTGGAGCAAGCCATTTCCCTTCTTACCTTTATAATTTTTAAACCCTACTTTTCAACTATGTTGGCTTTAGCTGAGGACATGTGTTCTCTCAGTTAAGTGCTTACATTCTAATTATAATTAGTCAAATTCCATTCAATCCCTTGCTAATTCAGAATATTAGAGTTCTAGCCATCTCAGCTGATCAGCCTCTAATTACCAGGATGTTTGCGCTTTTTGCCTTCTGATAACTGGCAGCAATGCTTTTTGTCAACCATCATGCTTGTTAGGAGAACTTGAACTGCATTTTCACTGCAAACACAAACACTAAGCAAGTGTAAGGAGTTGGTAATCTGCAGTTTTATTGATAACCTTCACATATTTGCATACTGGGCAGCCTGCTCGCGCTGCAGCCAAAGGTCTGGTAATGAAAGATCCCTAGGCCTTGCTCTACTCCCTGGGCAGGTAGGCAAAACAGATATTTTGTCTTGAAAACAGTTAAGTGCTAACACTGTTTCCAAAGCAGACCATTATTGGACTGCCATAATTCGACAGAAAATGGAATTTGTGAACATATCGTCCAATGCTGGGAAATGATGTTCCCGAGTGAGTCAAATCAAGTCCAGTTGTCACAAAGTGGAACATAAACTGGGCACTCTTCATGGACAAGATAATAGATTTTCTTCATTAAGCCAGTTTTAACCTTCCATCTTCACCTCAGCTTGCACATCTTCTGCACACACTTATACAGCTGTGAATTCTTGACTATAATAATGATCTACTATGCCCTGAGGGGAGGTTACCATTATACTTTATATTTACCTCTTTCCTTGCACCCTCTTGGAAATTACCAGCTGTCAAAGAGGAAAAAGAATTTCAGAATCTGTAATTTTTTCTCCTGTAGTCACTTCAACATCTGTCTACTTTATCTTCATTCTATATCTAGTTCAGGCAGTTAGGGGTGGTGGAGATGTTTTGAAGGGAATTTTCATTTTCAAGCAGAGAGAAGACTGATGAGTATTTCCTCTTTCATCATATCTCTAAATACAGATTTCCCCCCCTGCCCCCAGCCTGGCTCAGGGATATTCCATTACTTCCTCACACCAATTAAAATTCTTGGTGATGAATCTCAATATGGATGGAAAGCATCTCACCAACTTTGGTAACCATAACATGCATGTTTATATCCAGCTTAGACATTATTTTCAGTCAAGAGAAAAGAGTATTCAGCAAAGGATTTCTTTGCCAGTCCCTCTGTCCTGTGTTAGTCACAGCTGTATGTCTGGGTAACATTCCTCTCACCCCCTGCAAGGAGTTTAGATGGTTTTGTCTGTTGTAGATCATCCACACAGTAAATGTATAAATTTAGATGGGAGGGCTCTCGTCCTTCCTGATGAAAATTATTTAATTCTTTGCGGTCTGGGAAGCAGAAAGAAATTATTTAAGTGAACAGTTAGTTTACAGATGCAATATGGGTTCTTTTGCCTGTAGTAGACATACATATGATCACTCATAAAACTTGCCTGAAATGGGGAAACTTCATTTATGCTGCTAACATTGAAGTTTTTATTGTTACAAAATTGAATTTGTGCACTGATGGATTTGTTTATTTACTTAAGTTCCCACACCTTAATGCTTTCTAATCAGTTTTTTTTATTTTGATGGTGCTGGAAGAGTTCAAAACTTTCTCAGTAAAATTCCCCAGAAAGTGTTTTCTTTCAAAAGAAAATAATTCTGCTTCATTAAGAACCTGCTCGTAATTTTTTACTACAGAACATCAATGTAACTACATGCAGGATAGGTTGCAGAGTTTCTGTCTTGTATTTTGTTTACAGGCCTAATATTTGATGTCTCAGCAATTCACTTTCATTTCCTGTTGCTTTGAGTGTTTGTTTTTCTCTACATGTGTGATTGCAGTTCCTGTTGAAGGAAATTCTGCCCCTGTTAATATTGGTGGGAATTTTGCCACTTCAGAAAATCCATGGCTTCGTCGTAGATGACGTGTTTCACCACAGCTATATGACATCTTGGAATGGAACACTTCTCCATGGGAGTACTGGAAATGGAATAAGTAGCATTTTCTAGGTGAAGAGGTAGATGGTGTTCCCACATTAGAAGTTCATCATGGTATATAGCGTGTTTGCAACAGCACGTTGAAAATTATTTAAGTGTGAATAAACAGAAATTTGGTTAAACACTTAAAAGTGAGGCATTTAGCTTCTCACAAGCAGATTGAAAGGTGACTTGGGGACCAGAGGATTAGTTACTTCCCACAAAGAAACTATAGAGTGTTAAATATTTCCTTAACATGAAAAAGCCCCTAACTGGAACTCACAACTGGAAGACAGTTAAAGCAAGGAAGAAACTGGGCCAGAATTTGCAACTGTGAGATTAACTAATTGCTGGAGAAAACTATGGGAACCCACTAGAGTTTCAGTGGCCAGATGTCTTCAGATCCAGTCTGGATTCTTTACAAGAGGGTGTTTTTTTTGGCCAAACTCAATTTGTACTTCAGCAAAGCAGAAATCATTGGCTTCAGCATATACTGGTAGGTAAACATATGAAGGGATCTAATGGTCCTTTTTCAGTGTAAACTCAGTGGAAAGAATATGGCCACACAGTCATATTACAATTGGTTTAATATGGGTTTCCTCACCATTTGATGGAATTTGCTGAAACCACATAAAGCACTAACTTTAGAAGTTGTAAGCTGATACCTGTACAGCAAATATTTTAAAATTCTAACACTTGATCAAATTTCCTCTTGCTGACTCTGCAAAGAGCATCACATGCACCAAGACTAGTTCAACATTTAGGTCCTGTGTTTTCCAAATAAATTTTCTACAACCAGTGTTCATGCTATTCTTAGTGCAAATGAGAATGAAGACACAAAGATTATGTATATATATGTACAGTATATACATTTTTTTGAGAAAATATACTGATAATGCATGTCTGTACTTGGTACTGAGACCATTTCTATTGGGCTACCAAAATTCCAGAAGGGATTTCAAAAATGAATCAGCTTCACTTGAATGATAAAGGCACAATTAAATTAACAGAAAACATGCACGGAAAGAATATGAAGGGTCTTAGTCCATTCATGTTATGAAAAGGAATACTTTGATCATAGTCTGGAAGAGAAATTCAAAGAAATTTGATAGCAAGGAGTATTTCAGTCCAGTAGAAAAAATTATAACAGATTACAATCTGAGAAGCGAAGACTCACAAATTTAAATACCAAATAAGACTACCTGGGGTTTGTATTTTTCATTTGTTTGCTTATTTGTCTTATTTTGGAATGTCAGGTTGGGGGGCTGGTTGGAAATTCACCTGACACCTTGCAAGTGCTAGATCAAGCAATTCCTCAGAGGTTTTTTGATTCTCACTGTGCTGATGGAGGCACAAAGCCACAGGAGATTGCACTTCAATCAAGATTTTTAGGTTCCAAATTGTAAAGGTGGTCATAAGTGAGGAGAGTTGATAGGGAGCCCATTTGGTTGTTATTTTAACTAAGTAGTGTTTTCTAGATAATTTTGCACAGACATTTTTTCAAATAATCTAGAAAGTAACTTTAGAATGACTTATCAAAGTATGTAGTATATATGTTATAATTTGAAATAATGAAATGAGATTCTCAGTATAAAAAATGCATCTATTTCAACCATATTACTGGAAATATTAGTAATAATAGCAAGACATAGTTTAGGGTAGTTCTGTAGTTATATATAACAGGATGTAGGACTAAATGTTCATGGTTTTCTTTTTGCCTGAATATCTTTGAACTCATGAACAAGCACCAATTTTTCTGTATTTCAGTATAGGACCATTTGATTAAAAAAATAGAGCACTATTGCAAAAATCAGATTAAATCATAAATGTAGGGTTTACTTTCTGGATGGCTTTCCAATTGTATAATCCCAGTGGTTCTTAACAAGGTGCACAGTTAGAAAATCAGCACAAAATTTAATTTTAAATAAGTCAATATTTTAAGAGTTTTTTAAAGATCTTTAGTGTTCTTCTTTGTTTGGCTCTGAAATATTATATTGCTAACAATCATGTTATTAAGTGAATTGTCATAATGGTGTTGTAACAAAGAAGATTCTACTATTGTAGCATTGCTGATGCTGCTCTTTATTCTTTACTAGCTGACGAAATAATTTATTCTTTCTTTGTTGCTGATTCAGTTTCTACCACTTCTGCAGGTATCAAGCAGAAAAAGCTAAATTTTAGTGCCCAAGAGTTGCAAGAAGACTTAATACTTGACATCTGAAGTGGAAATATACAAAGAAAAAATTGACTTCACTTTCTGTATGACTGTACTTGAATACAACCAGCTGAACTAAGAACATTAATACTCAGTAACAAAACCAGAAAAAAGAACTAGGAAAATAGGCTACAAAAACAGACGAAGGAACCTGCGTGTCCCTTAAAGGTTGCTTTAATGCAGAAATAATCACAGGGTTCCTACAAAATATAAAGAAATCTTAGATGGAAATTGACCTTCTGTAAAGGTATTACCTTGGAGATAAAGATGTCATGGTCAGTGAAACTGCAACTCTGAAATTTGCCCTTAACTGCAGCCTCTCTTACCAAGAGGAAACTTCAGGAAAAGGTATTTTGGAAAAATGTGGTTAAAATAGAAATATATCATAGCAGTCATCGACAATTGTACTCTTCTGTGAGTTAAACAAAAAGTAGCAAAGACAGAAATGCAGATCCCATTTCACTATTGAACTTCCATTTGCCGATTAGGCGCCTGGTGATGTCAGGCAGGCATCATATTCTCTCAATCTCTCCAAAATGGGGTAGCAGTCAAGCACTGATTTTTCCCGGATTGCCATGACTCACCATTGCTTGGATCCCTCCTCACTGTTAACCTTAATAGTTAAAGGGTCACTTCCCACAGCGGCATCCTCTCCATGACACCAGTAAAAGTGTTGTGTCCCACTCCTAAATAGAAGGGAACACTCAAGATTTGTAGATGCCCATGGTTGAAAAAGAATGGCAAAAGCCAGAAGGGTCAAAAAAAAGCTTGCAAAGTTTTAATAGCAAACTGCGCACTTGGCATGGAAATTGATATATGTTTTGCCTCTATTTTCTAATAGTAAAAGAAATAAAATAAGTTTTCCCTACCCTGGGGTAAGTTTTAGTGCTTCTCGTGCAAATGAGTTAGCATGCACAGTCCATTCCCCTGGATCATTCTAGAAATGGGTCAGAGGGCTTTGAGGGTCTTTGGTGGTCTGGATCCCCCCACTATTGGATTGACCCTTAGTTGACAGTTCATTCCTGCTTCTTGACACCCCCTCTGCGCTTGCGTTGTCCTTCGTTTTGTGCAGCCACCATGGACCAGAATGGGGAACACGCCTTGGAAAGGTGCTGCCCTACCTCCATACAGCCACATCCTGTTTGAACTTGCCTGCTTGAATGGCTATCGGTGTTTGAGGCGTAGCAACTCATTAACTCCTTACTGCTCAGGCTTCTACACTGGCAAAATGGTATATCTTCAGATTCTGTTTAATTATAATATTTTGCTATATTTCCTCTCTTTTAATCTCTGATAAACACTATTTCTTATCATATATTTTCCTTTCTTAACATCTGATATTGATTTTGCACTCTGATACCTGAGAAATACGATAGAGGTTTTATAGTACAGATAAATAGCACAACATATCTGTTACAGACCCAGATGCTCATGTTCATTGTCAGATCTCAAATGTGAAGCAGTAAAAGCTTAGCAAAGGAGTGAGAGTTTGTTATTGTACGAAGGTTCCATGTATTCTGTAACTGCATCAGGAAAGGTAAATAATGATACCGAATTAGCTTTGTAAAATGGTTCTGTACATTATTGTGTGTTACTGAATATTTTTATACAAACATTTCTTTACCTGGCATGAATGTGCTCACAGCTACATGTAGTGGATTCCCCAACATTGGACACTTTTAAGATTCAGCTGTACAGGGTGCTAGACCGTCTTTTATGGACTGTTCTTTTGCTAAGAAAGGCTGAACCAGAGGATCCTTGAGGTCCCTTCCAACCTGGTATTTTATGGTTCTGTGATTCAATATTTTCAACATACTGATGTCATTTAAGTTCCACTAATTATTTAAGTGAAGGGAAAAGGGAACTAACAAATGTGATCAGTACATTTGGGATGAAGCAATGAGCTTTACATATAATAAGCTATATTATATAATGGTATTATTTGAACTATTTCTATTTTAGAGTACAATAATTCTGCAATCCTTTTCCAAAGTCATGGTGCTTTGACCTAGCTGCAGGTCACAGAAGATTCAGAACTCAATCTGTACCCCACTGTGTTGTATTCTGTCTTCTGTAATAATCTATGTACAAACTTTAAGAGCAAATATACCACTTTCTTTTGAGAATACTTCACAGATTTATTCAGCTTTGAACCATTCTGCATTTCACTCTGTAAATCCCTTAGATATTGAGCAGGTATGGAGCATAGAAGTAAATGAATTATAACCTTTCATTTGTGGAGCCCAGTGTTTCATCTCTGTCATACCACTGTTATATAGAAGACGTGGTTATTAATCTTCAAATAATTTATCAGATGTGTGTTACACATTAAAATACATTCAACTGCTGTATAATCACATTGTGGTTTCATTATTGCATGAATAGATGTTTTATTTCAGTTCTGTTAACAGCTCCTGTAAAATCAGACATCATAATTTCTCTCCTTTTTAAGTACATGATTTGTAGAAGAAAAAAGGCCCAGTCCAACTGTTCTGAAAGATAGTGCCAGTCTTTCAGTCAGGGTGTCTCATTAGTTGTCTGATGTGAGGAAAAGATCTCACCGCTTCAGGCATTATTTACAGAGGTTTTAATCTATGTATGGAACACAGTTCATGAAAGTGTTCCACAGACTTAAAATTAAATAAATTAAATAAAGCAGCACTAGATATTATATAAATAGCCAGAGGATAAAATAAAATGGTATAAAAATAAGGTGAACCCCTCACAAATAAATGCACAGCATACAGAAATTTCTTATATAATTAACATATTCATGCAAAGACTGAATGTTTAATTACGTTTATAAATTGTAGCTCAGTATCTAATTTCACTACTGCTATTGGAATTTCCCAAATTTGAGTTTGAATATTGATCTCCATAAACTTATATAGTTGTAGTTGGTTTGGAGATTTTTTTACTTATTGAATTTTATTTTAAAAATATTTATGAGTCTGGATGGTAGAAGGAGAAAGAGGCAAACAACAGTATGACATAGTTTTTAAAATGTTAGAAAACTAAATTCTGTTCTCCATGTACTACAGAGGTCATTGACTTTCCACTCACCTTAAGGTGTTTTGGGTTAGACTTTTATTCAGGAAAAAATCAATTTGTTGAGCACAACAACTATTCAGAGGCTCCTGGTAACTATCTGATTTCATGTGAGTTCTATGTCAGTTTTGACCATATCCATAATATTATTTTCCAAGTACTAAAGATACAAATAGAAAGAGGGAAAAGCAGACTAATAGAAATAGCTAGGAAATTTTTAATTATGTTCTTCCAGATAAAAACAAAGAAAAACAGATCCCTTTATTAATTTTGTTCTTCTATTTCATCTGAAGACAAACTGAATTCTCTCTCCCTAATCAGTGCTGTTGAAGGATCAATACAGCACTTCAGTGCTTCACAATCTTCTGTCAATCTACCTGCCCATACTCCTGAAGAAAGACATTTTATTTTCCTGTGACAGTCTGATTTAAAATGAGATAAAGGTATTTGATCTTGGCAGATGGACAAATAAGTGCTATTTTTCTTGACTGGAATATAAATTATGACATACTAAAAGTGAGGAAAAGTGTTTCTTTGGGGGTCTTGGGGGGGTTTAAAGAAGACATCAAAGGCAAGGGAAGGGGAAAGGAGGGGAAGGGAGGAGAGGAGAGAATTATCTTGACATGAAATGACAATCATGTTTAGAATTGAGACAGCATTTTCTAGAAGTCTCTCAAAATTTCTATCCAATTCACAGAATGCATAGAAAGTTTTTTTAAAAGTCTGCAAACATTTTAGTGAAAGGTGAGACCATTTTCAGATATTTCTATCCAAAATTTGTAAAAAAAAGTTACAAGATTTTATTTGGAGGTCATAAATGAGAATTATCCAAGTCTGGATGAGTTTAAAATATATGCTATATAGTTACTCCTTCCTATGCACAGGAACCAGGTTTAAAGAGGTCTAAGATGAATCTCAACCCTACGGTACCTTCATGCCTAAGGTTACCCTGCAGAAGGACATGAAATTCAAAGATTATGATGCAGGACAACATGTAGAAAAGGCAGCTGCCAGGGCACTCATATGGGTACAGCAAGCCACAGATTCTTGCTCCTGGTGGCTGACAAGGAAGATTAAAGGTCCCAACATTTTTACTTCATCCAGTAATATTTATGAAAAAGGGATCTTTTGACAACTCTTGGATAACTATGGCCTTGTGGTACAAATATCTATCTTATTTTAACACTGGCAAACAAAACCCAGCAGAAGCATTCCTTAAAGTCATGTTCTATTAGAAAAAAAACTACGAGGTAACTGAAATATGGAAAGCTCTAGTGAGTAACTCTGAAATAAAATGTTTATGAAACCTGCTTTCTCTTTAAACATGTCTTGAAGCCTTGCTTTCTAGCCACCAATGCCCACTGACTGCTTGGACAGCAAAAACTTTCACACCACCTCCATAGAAGCCCTAGAGAGACTTTACTCTTGGGTCACTGCAGACTCCTGGGAGATCCTGTGCTGGGGGCCCCATGTGTGACAGTGAGCACTCCCAAAGCTTCTCATGGTTCTCAAGGAAATGAACAGTCCCTGGCACGGTTTAGTTTCTTCTTCCTAACCTAGGACAAAGAAGATGGGTAGCTGTCTTCTACCTGCTGTTTGTTCTTTTAGAAAACACTTCACATATCACATATATGGTAAACAGAGAACAAACTAATCCAAGAGATCTCGTCTACCTCATTTGCAAGTCCCATCTGACTAGAAATATTCCTGGGATTTGAAATGCAGAAAACAGCTGGGACCTGAGATAGTATAGATTTCTACATGCTTCTGAAATCTTTGTTGTGCCACCTGGATCATTGCAAAGAGAAACTTAGAAATTCCATGAGCCTCCTAGAATGTGTGATCTGATCAAAATGTCCAGGAGAGTGACTCTGCCCCAGCACAGAATAAATTAGGCAGCACACGGCACATTCTCGGTTTGTTATGTATGCTTATTAACTCCTTCAACTGAAACTCTCCCCATTCCATTTTGGTTCCTGTTTTCAAGTGACACTTAGAATTAAGGCCATGGTTATCTTGTTTGAGTTTAAATTTATTGTAACAGAGAAGAAAAAGATTATGTCTCACTCCTACAATGAAGCTCTTCAGTTGTATAATGTAAAAAGCAAAAGGTGAAATCATATTCTTTAAGGATAATGGGAGTTTTTCCATTTGAACCACAACAGCCAGAATTCACCCAGCAATGACTGTGGAAAGCAGAAGAGTCAGAGAGTCACACAAACATTATATTTGTTAGACTACATCACAGATGAGTATCATAAGGATCTTTTTCCCCTGTAAGATTTGCATGGGCCACCTCTCCTTTCAGCTGTAATTGAAATGCTTTTGTAGCAGCAGCTGCAGCAATTAGTGAGGTGGAGGAGTAAAGCTGTAGAAAAGTATTTAATAAATTTCAAGTGTTTGCTGATGGCTTTGCTCTCCACAGAATGGCCTGTTTATTCTCAGGAAAAGGAGTCTGAATCATAGGGCTGTAAACATTCCTTTCATTTTTTTAACAGCCTTCTAGGCTCTTTGTTCCAATTCAGAGCATGAATATCAATAAGCAAGCATGGTTTGGAAGCCCCTCAAATTAATTGAATAGGCATTTGATCACTGATCGCAACCACGCTGCCTTACGACAGTGATTTTTCCCTACCTGCAATGATAGCAGACAGCAGGATTTTCAGAACCATTTATATTTCTTCATCCACAAAAAGAATATGTATCCCTTTTACTTATTTATATCTAAATGTAGGTATTTTGAGTAGCTATTTCTATGTTCTGATGTCAGAAGTTTGCAAATGGAATATTAGTAACAATGAGACAAATTTTTTCGATGTAAAAACTGTAAATTGGTCATTTTTACCTATGTGTACCACAGATCAACTAGCACACTTTCTCCCTCACTGCATTCATCTGCCTCTGTATTTCTCTATCACCTAAGTTTCTGTCAAATCTCTAATGTTATGTGCTTTCAACCATGTTGAAGTTGAATGCTTCTTCACACTTACTGCTTATTTGCCTTCCACTTTGAGGTTAATTTAAATTTTTTACCTCATGTGCTCAGCAATAAGTTTTCCCCAGTGGAATCAGAGAGCCTATATTAAGTATGTTTGTTGGCCAGTTATGTCACACAATTACCTCTAATTAGCAGATTTGTTTACTCATAAACATACTTTCCGGGTAGATCATAACTCACATGACTAGCAGTGCATATCAGTAGGTCTCATAAATGTTTTACCTTTATACTCAATGCCAGAATAGTTTACTAACATGTAAGAATAAATCATTCTCTTCTACTTTGCCTTAACACTGATTACAGCATTATATACTGAAGTTTAGGAGCAAACTCAGGCTAGAGTTTCTGGTTCCCTGTTCATGTTTTGCAGATTTGCTACACTGGAATTCAAGTTCTACTCTAAGAATAAAGATCTTAAACCTTATCGTATTTTTCATATAATTTTATTTTAAGAATCATGATGAACAGTGTTCCTTACCGGGTTTTGGATAATTAATTAGTATATTCTAGGCAGAATAATAAGATCAAGAATAACCAGATTCATGTATAGCAATCAGTAATAGTTAATGCACAATGAATTGCACAACACTTCAGTACAAATTGATCCTATTTCCTCCCAGTGTAGATTTGTCGGTCCTGGGATTTGGTATTCTGGGAAAGTCCAGGAGTTCTAGATGTACTAGAAATTAACAGATCACTTTTTTAATGGAAAAACTACTTTTTCAAAACAATGTTTATTGAGTTACATAAATCATTCAAATATTATGGTATGTATTAAGCATCTGACTTTTTTCTATCCTTTCCCTGTATAGGTACTTCTTAGTAAAGACTTCTCACAAACACCAGCCCAATGTAATTTCATAACTGTGACCCTAATGCAAAAGACTTGGCATTGGCATACTACCTCTGGTCTTGTATTACATACACTCTTACCTTTCAGTATATAAACAAGAAAGAAATATTTAACAAAGTACTAAATAATATTTTATCTTTGGATTCCATAAGAGAATCCTATTGGGATGTGTCTCTGCTCTATCATTGCTGCAGGTTTGAAGTCACACTGAGATTTCCTTTTTTAAGGTCACTTGATCTCTGTAGCACAGGCACAGGTCATTGCAATCAGCGTCTGCAGCTGCTGAACCGTGGAAACCCTCATTCATGGCTGTGACTTGTAGCCCTGCAACCACTCTTTTCACACAAGCTGAATTTTCAAATGGCCTCTTAAGCTCTCAGCTCAATCAAAGTTTTTGGGAATAGGCAACTGTTAAATACAGCAGGCATATGAGTAGAGGTGAGATGTTCTTCTCCAGTTTTCTGACTTGAACTAGGGCAGACTTCTTAAAAACATAGTTCAGTAATTTATCTTTTAATTTCATTGACATGTCTAGTCTGGAGAGAACGATATATATTGACATTTAACATCTAGTTACTTCCTTATTGATGGCAAGGCCAGTTGGCAGACATTATTCCCTTAAGAAATGCTAAGCAAATACTGCAAAATTTATTCATGAGCATTTATTTGAATTAAAAAAAAAAAAAACACAAAAACTTGGCTGTGTCTGTGGCCCCAGTGGATTCACTTTCTGCAAATATTCTAGCAAACAAATTTAAGAGGAGGTATGTTCACTGAACAGCCCAACTGAGCAGCTCATGCATATTCAAGAAAATATTTAAGCATATGCTTAACTTTGAACTTTAAATTGTATTGAGTCTCAGAAGGATTCAAGCATGTGCTTAAAATTCTGCCTGTGATAACTTACGTCAAGAAGTTTGCCATACTGTGTCCTGAGGTAAGACCATATGCATTGACAGCTTTCCAAATCAGCTGATGCATGGTAATTTGGGCAATCAGATCACTTGAGGTCTTGGTAAAATCTTTGCCTTAGTTTAAATTTGTCTCTTGAAGCTCTTTAGGGCAACTATTGCTTAAAACCTTGACATCAAGCTCTTAACATGCTTTACCTTAATCCACTTCTAAAGTGTATGGTTATTCCTTGTAAATGAGGGATAAGAACGTCTCATAGTTTTGTAAGTAGAAAGGCAACTGAAGCATAGCTATGCCAAACTGTATTTCAAAAATCCTGGGATCTAGATTTTTTTTTTTGTTTAGCTCCACTGATATACAGTGGAGTGTAGATGGCATAGTCAGCTAGGGATTCCTGTTTCTTTACTTTGGGTGGAAACAGAAATTACGAAGAAATGTTCTTCATTTAGTGCAAGTAGGGTGAATCTGAGCCTTAATGTTATAACATGGACTGAGAAAGTTGGTTAGGGACTATACTGTGACTTCCATTATTCTTATTGCCATTAAAAATACATTCCTTGACCTTTAGCAACAGCTCAAAATCTCAAGAAAAGTTCTTGACACTTGCAAATGGAATTCACCTCTACATGCATAGATTGTGTTTTGTTTCCTACAAAACTACATTCTTCAAAGTAGTCAATGTAATAATTTTTATAATGACCATCAAACTCATTTTTTCATTCAGCAGCAGAAGTTACCTAAGACATTATCCAATTTATCTGTCTCTGATGATGGTTTGAACCCAACTATTCCCCATTTTTTATTATGTTTATATTATATACCCTAATATACTGTTCTGTCTTGACTTTGATAATTTGCTACAGTATGAGGATGTTACCATTAGTTTACAACTATTTAAAATTGCTAGACAACTTAATTCATATTCAGCTGTTGTAAAAAACACTTGATAATGATCTTTCCTTAATTGCTCAATTTATAGTTCCATTCCCTCTCTTTTGAATTTTCTTCTTGTGATAATCTCTTTTCCCTCAGTGAACTTTATGGAAAGCAGAGGAGAGAACATTTCTTAAATGAATGAAAGCAATGGATTTCAAAAAAAATGACACACAAAATGGATCTGACTCAGGTCAGTTAGAATCCCCAAGCATTCCAGGAATAAAGGTAATGAAATAATAATGATAATTTTTAAAAGTTGTTAATGTACATCACAATTGTTGTTTCTACTGCAAAAACTAAATTAGTCAATAAAACTGTATTGTTTTCAAGAATTAATTTAAATATGTTCCAAAGTTCTGCAGAAAAGACAAAAAAAGGCCCTTGTGCAAACCCTGAAGTTTAGAAATCCATTCTCTCTACTTAAAAATACAAATTGCAAAAATGAACTCAAAGGAAATCTGAAAATCTAGTTGCTCATTAAACTGGTTTCTTTAGCTTCATGAACTATTTGCAAGTCCTTTAGCAGCTTCATTTAGTGGTGTTTTCACTTCTTTCTCCCATAATCATTTGAAAATGGAAATGGTAGATCATGTTGACAAATTGTCGATTACAGTTAAATGTTGCTAGCAAATGTCATTAAGTGCCCTAATTAAAACTATCACAGTTCTTTTAAAAGGTAACAATATCCGTCCTTAGCAGTGTATGCTACTATCTCTTAGTACGGAAAATAAAAATAATAAAAAAAACGAACAACAACAAAAAGAAACAAAACAACAACAACAACAATAAAAAAAAAGTCATTACATGTATTAATTAAATTCCAATGGAAAAAAAATTGAAACTATAACAAGTAATTTGAAATAGATAAACCATATTGTACCATGAATTGCTGTGTTATGGAAAATATGTTATGGAAAATATGGCTTACAAGTGGTCTCTTTGTGCCCTGTGTTGCATATCCAGCCAAGCAAATGTGGAAGGAGAGTCACTGTCCTAGGCTGACATGAGAAACAATGTTCTCCATGAGAGGTCCACAGACTTCAGTGATTCTGCCTAACATGGTCCTTAATAGGTGTCACCGATTTTTATTGGAACAATCTGTAAGCTTTTAAGGCAGAGAGATGACTTTGTGAAGAGAAAGTAATTTTCATTTCCCTATATCAACCCAAATTCAGTGGTAGACTTTGTTCTGGAAAAAGAGAAGAAAAAGAATGTTTAGCTCACTACAAGTAATTTCTTGAATAGGACACATTAAGCTGAAATCTTGGTTGTAATGAGACTGAAATATATGTATCATGACAGCACTGACATACTTTCTTTCTGAAGATAAATTGGGTTTTTTTTCTTACAGAAGCAAAAGTTCTAAGTCTATCAAGCACAGTTGCTAGCGGTCTTCCAGACCATCTTGGTGATTTTTAGACACTTTTTTTTAGGCTGTCTGATGAGGTATTTCATTTTAGAGTTGATTTATGACATGCTTGAAATACACATTCTTTTTCTGTAATCCCTCCACAAAAATAGAGGGTCTGCCAGGGGGAAAACACATTGGAAAGGATCATAAATTAAATTATATTACCTACATACAGTGAAATATTTCTGAGATTGATTTTATGTGGAAAGTATGATCCTTAGTTGAATGATGAATTAAGATATAATTGAAGTAATTCATTAGTCATTTTTGTTATTTAAATGTTTACTCGTATGTTATTACAGGATTCTTAAAACACAATATCCCACATACACTAGCAAGAGATGATACAACAACAAATTGGATAAGGCTTCTACTTGATGATCTCAGAGGTCTTTTCCAAGATTTCTTATGATTCTAAGATTTCACCAAATATTCTTAAGAAGGTGACAACAGTCTTATGTATTCATGGTACAGATAACACCTAAAAAAATCCTGGTAGGTGTAGCTTCCAGGTCCTGCTGAACTGATAAATCTTCACAGTCAGGGGTTCCTGCCTTACACTGACCTGCATCCCAGCAACAGATACCCCTGCTTCTCTGGAAGGATTTTTGACTTCTGCTCTAGGATATTTGCTAAACGATATTGCACTCATGTAATTAAACTGAATGTAATTACTGGATGTATTTGAACTCTTATTTGGGTCAACATTTAGGCATATCTTCAAATTCAGCTTTGGTATATGGAACAAGCCTTAGGGAGCCTTGTAAGGAAAATCTCCTGAGGTGGTGTGTAAATGTGGGAGTTCTCTTTTGGGTAGAAGACAGAAAGGAAAAAGAAGCAGAGAAATTGTACTTGTTTGTTGCGCATGCTTGAAGAATAAACACCTAAATTCATTCAGTTTTTCTCCAAGCTGGTTTCATGTTGTTTTTATTCTGATAATTAGTTGTTGGCTACAGTCAATATGTATTGCCTTCTATTTGTGCAACTGGTATAATTACGTAATTAGTGTAAATAGATGCAATCATCATTAGAATGTTTTGGATTCCATGAAACTTTACGCAAATCATGTTACATAGAGTCAGTGATAGCTAAAATACTTCAATGTGATAGTTTCAAACTTTTTTATTAAAATTACATTGCATTTCTTTTGCATCATCCCTCAAAACTGTGCCTGTATTGCAGGTCACAGTATGACAGCTAGCTATGTGAGCTTCATGCCACATAATATCCATCAACTTCTAGAAGTATGAAATGAGAAGACTTCTCCCAACTGCCTCTAAAACAGGCATAAATACCTTAAACACATCTTTAGTTTTTTCGCAAGTCCCAACTTAGTCTTACATTAAAATATCTGCCTCTGAATGAAACAAAAGAATAGAAGGATGGATATATGGATGAATGGATAGATAGATAGATAGATAGATAGATAGATAGATAGATAGATAGATAAATGCTTGTGTGAAAGCATAGGACATTGAAAAGTAGGAGTAAATGTCTTAATTTGATACTGTCTCCCATAATATACTCCTGGAAAAGCTGGCAGCCCATGGCTTGGACAGGGGCACTCTGTGCTGGGT
>JAYRBT010000042.1:22592336-22625910 GCA_036023395.1 Myiotriccus ornatus | reverse complement strand
ATCAGGGGTTGGACTCGATGATCTTGGAGGTCTTTTCCAACCCAATCTATTCTATGATTCTATGATTCTATGATTTGCTTAATGAAAACCCTGCAACTTCATTTAAAACAGTCCCATTATACTTACTCAACAAATTTTTAATACTGCTGGTTTCATGAAAAAGAGAAAGCCACAGCTATTATGTGCTATGCCAGGAGAGCTGGAGAAATTAAGGGTATCAGAACATCCTGAATTTCAAAGAATTCTGCCTGGCAGAAAAGTTTCATAAGCTGTTCTGCTGAGGACATCAGCTGAGCCCCAGAGATAAGCAGCATTTTACTCATCTGCAAATATCTCTGAGAACAATACTTTTTTTCATGGTAATTTCAAGAACCAGCCTGAGGACCTTAGAGTAAAAAAAATCTACAAATCCATAAGATGGTTCAAGACATTTATTTACCATCCTACTAGTCAGCTTTGCTGTGTGATAAAAATTGAAGTGATAGCAACACTTAGGGTCATTATTAGTGGACCACAAGAAAATTATACAGCTGTGAAAAGCTGTGGATACTCTGACGAGTTTCCTCACTTTTTCTACTTCTTATAATTCTGATATTTGACAGTCTGTTAGGAACAATCAGATTTTCTAAGGAATTGTGCATACAAGCTTCTAAAGTGGAGTTGAAATCTGAAATTCTTTTCCAAGTTGTGACTTTAAAACATTAGTATTTGCAGATGTTGCACTGTATCTATTATGTGGTGATTTCTATGACTCTATCATAGTGAATGTCACTTCCTCATAAGGACCATCCAGTGAGTCACACTACTACACACGAGGAATCCCACTGACACAAGGAAATTGATATCTAGCATGTATATAAGCATTATAATGTTCACTTTCCCTAAGAATCTTCATCTGTAAGGATATAGGAAAGGTTGAAAAATGTTTATTTTATTGCTATTTCTGAATTACTATTTCTAAGTCTTGTAACACTGAAACAGATAAAAGATCTATAAATCAGTGGGAGTTTGTCTCCTCATTAACTATTTTAAGTATTAAATAGCTGAGTAAAAATATTTTCATTTCCTTTTAAATTTTTCAAAGATTGTCTTTTTTCTGATTTAATATGATTCCTGCATCAGTCACGACTCACAATTACTTTTTAAGAATAGAATAATTAAGGGTAAGGTTCTATTACAGATTGCAAGATTTTTTTAGATACTGTGGGGATAAAAAGAATAACACAGTTCGTGTAGATCATAGTTTAATTTCTGAACACTGTAATCTTTACCTCTTCATAATTTTATTAGTATCATTAGTTGAGTATTTTGAGATGTGCAACTTTTTCAGTTCATCCTAGATAGGAATTAATTACACCATTGAGGAGTTATGATTATACATTTTTATTATGTGGAGTTCCTCAAACCTGAAACACACAATCCCAGAGATAAAAAAACACCAATGTTTTCTACCCCTTTATGTGTGGTCTGCATTTCAAAAATGTTGGGGTCAATTCAAAGTTTATATTGAGATGGTGTATAACACTAGCTAGGGTTGTCGAGGGAGGCTCAGCCACTACTCTCTGCTGTTCTCTCATTTCTTCTGACAGAGTGGGAAGGGTAGCAAATATTATGAAGGGAATAATTCTAGTGCTCATCTTCATTTATGGCTTGAATAGTCCAACTTTTTATATATAGCTTTATTAGATTATTTCAATGCAATTTTTACTAAGTAGCTAATAAAGGGAATATAATGTAGACATCTGTAAGCACACTAAGCATGTGAACAATCAGGGTTACATTTTACATCTCAGATAATATTTTAAAACTAACTCAAAGGAGAGGTGCTTTATAGTCACCCTCTTTTCTCACATAACAGGTGTATAACTCCTACTCATTTCTAAGTTAAACCACCAAGAAAAATAAAGGATAATTTTCAATGGCAGAGGTCAGTACATGAAAAATTCAGGTCTATTTTCTTCATATAGCTCATTAGGAAATAGCTTGATCACTGTTTTATTTCTTGGATTTGATCATTTTAGCTTTTATTTGCTGCAGACACCAGCCAGTATGGTCACCCAGCCCTTCCCTGAGCTGCATTTTCCCTCTGACCTCTAAGGACCAGGAACGACACACAGACTCCTTCATCCTTCCAAGCACTGTCAGACTCTCCTGTCACCATCTTAACAGGGAGAAAAGGGACCACAGATCACCTCCATCATGACTTTGGACTTTCCATAAATAGTGAAACCTCAAATGCAGGAAATATCTTGTTTGTTCATGTCTACTATGATACCAAGAAACCAACTAGCTACACTTGCCTTGAAAAAAATGGTGGCATACATAATTATTGCTGTGTTTTAACTTTCAAGTGCTTCAGAACCATTAAAATTTTAGTCAGAATCAGCTTAAGCAAAGAGTTATCTTATTATTGCAATTCAGCCTCTTCCTCCCAATCTTTCCCTTAAACATGTATTTGAGGCCTGATCCTGCTCTGAGGTCCTGTGTGAGTGCACGGTGAGTCCTTTTGTGTCTGTCTGTCCTCCATTAGTCATCACTATGTTCTTGTGCTCAGGAATCAGTCATTGTCCAAAAACAACTTGCAGGTGCAGGTCTAATTCTCTATTTTCTCTGCTCAGCAGTACAGGGCTTTAAAACCAAGATTTTTAAAGGCACTGTGATATCTATACCCCACTGATTTTGATGAGAGCAAAATGTCTAAATACCTGGAAAAATCTTGTTATAAATGACTAGCAAAATCCAATTTACCAAAGTGACTTAAGCAGACTTAGGAATCTGACAACTCAGATACACAATTAGTTTACTATTGCTCAACATGTTACCATTCATCAGCTTAGCTTGAACTTCAATCATTTCAGGCTAGGCTAAACAACATTATTTTATATTTGCCGCTGGCTAAGACTGAGTGCACAAACATTCAAAATTGTTCAGCTAATTCAGTATATCTTGTTAAATCGTGGTAATATGACACTGTTCCCAGAGAGTTTTCTATTTGAAAATCAGTGGACTTTGGAACTTTGATAGAATAATGAATTTCTATGGCAATATATTTTGTGCTGCATAAGCTTTGTAACATTGACAGTCCCTGTCTTTGCTCCAACCCTTTGGCACAAGGTGGCAGAGTATCCCCTTCACTATGTTATGGCATCTGCTCATATGAGGCAACTGTGTTTGCACTGAGAGTTACAGCATTTGTAGCTCATTCCAAAATGTATTTTGTTTTAATACATTAAAATCCATAATTATTTTGTGCAAGTACGTCTTGGATATCTGAAGCTATGTCTATCCTGAATAACAACTAATATATATATAAGCCAGTTTTACATTAACTGCGGTAGCAACAATGAAACTGTGGCATCATAATATTCACTTTGAGGCAACTACATCAGTATTTACCCAGCTTCTCAAACAGAGGATTTTCATTTTGTAGTAGGCACAGTAAAAGTACTTCCCAAGACAGAAAATTAAAAGTTGATGTAAAACCAAAAAATGGCCACACCAAAGATCCATGTAGGTCCATCTTACTTACACCTATGACCTGGAGCAGAGCATCAGAGTAGGGTCAACATGTTGTAGTATCTTTCATGGGATATCTTCAAAAATAGCAGCAGTCTGAGTGTCATAGACTTCTGGTTCCAGGTTTTTGTAGTCTTTGTAACATACTCCTAACTGGAATTCACCTGCTTAGTTTTTGGTCTGGTGTCACCTTCTGCATACACATTGTCATGCAGCAATGGATTTAACAGCACTCTGTCTGGAAAAAAATAAAACTGATTTTATTTATTTTGACCTGTCTAGAAATTATATTTGATATTCTTCATTTCTTTACCTTTAACAGTCAGTTGTAACTGTTTTTCCTCAAGGTCACAGAGAAAGGCTGTGGTGGAGAAAAGGTCTGAATCTGTTTTCCTGATTTGTCTTGTGACATAGCCACAGATCCAGCCTTGTCTTATATATATATCAATTTAAACTATTTGGAATTCAGATGAGTTTGCCTTACTGCATTCCTAATTTGAATCAAGCTCGCTGACAGTGAATACTTCTTTGCTATTGCAGTATAGATAAGATATAATATTATGACAGAAATATTGCAGTGAAGGCACTTAAATGTTCCAGAACACCTCTCATATACCAGGATCCCAGGTGTTCCTGTTCATCTTATATATGTGCTTTATGCATATTTTTTATTTTGTGTTATCACACAGTAAACACTTTAAGTATGTGGGCTTTACTTCCAGGCTATTAACTGGTAGCTATTTCTCCAGAGAATAACCTTGTCCTATTGATTACCAGTAACATCTTTCAGGTATGCTGCAGAATCTCTTGTGAATTATTGTCATATATTTAGCTGTCGTAGGGAAATATGAGGATTATTACATTCATGTGTTTTGTGCCAGCCTTCATCTAAATCTGACTTAGTTTCCTTAAGTGAAGAACAGCTATTCTTTTGATTTGTTTGTTAGAACTTGTGATGATTTTTAAACCTTTCATGTTATGGGTAAAGGTTAAAAGTAGTTGTTGTCAGTCAGACACTTGGCCCCTTAGATATAATTTACAAGTTCACTCCTTTTCTGGTTTCTAGCATCTTCTGCTCTGAGTGACTCTGATCTGCAACTTTAGCATCAGTTCAAGGAGCCAACAGCTCCTTCCTCAGGACAGCATTTGGCCTCTAAACTTTATTCAAGTAACAACTGTTTTTTCCAAGATGGCTATTCCTACTCACTCATGTCTCTTTATGTATCTATAGATTTACTCTTTATTGATAGACTGCAGTGACCTGCAAATTCGGTAATGCACATAACATGTTAGGAGGAAAACTGTTCTTCTGCATGAGGTGTTATTTCATAAATCAGTGTCTTTTTAATATCCCTGATTTTTCATCAGCTGAAATAATTCTCGTTGGTGGATCATTTCTCTTGTAAAGCAGTTTTACATAAAGCCATTTCTTAGCAATTGGTTTATAATGATGTTACTTCAGAAATAATTTCTCCATAAGTTTTATAGGCTTTTTTGCTCAACTTTTAAAGAAGACAAACAACAGCAATCAATGAAAGATTTTTGTTCTGTTTTACTTTCAGTATTTTTTATATCGCATTGAAAAAAAAGAACATTTAAAGGGAAAAAATAAAACAAGCAAAATCCTCAGTCCTAATATAGACACCCAAAGGCAAAATGCTGTGAAAAGACTGTATCTTGTGCTAAAAATAAGATAATGGAAATTCTTAGAAGAAAAGGCGCACAAGGATTTGCCCTAAATGCCCTAAAGTTTTGTCTATTGCTAATAATAGACAACGGGAGGTTGGCCTGTTCAGTCTCAAGAAGAGACAGTGAGAAAGGACCTCATCAATGTATAAAACTATTTGAAGAAGGGTGCCGAGAGGATGGAGCCAGGCTCTTCTTCATGGTGCCAAGCAATAGGACAAGAGGCAATGGGCAGAAACTGATGCAGAGAAAGTTCCACCTGAATAGGGGGAAGAACTTCTTTACTATGTGGGTGACTACGCACTGGAACAGGTTGCCCAGAGAGGTTATGGAGTCTCCTGCACTGGAGATATTCAAGAACTGTCTGGATGCAATCCTGTGCCATGTGCTCTATGACAACCCTGTTTGAGCGTGGAGGTTGGACCAGATGACCCGCTGTGGTCCCTTCCAACCTTACCCATTCTGTGATTCTGTAATACTTCTAATCATCTAATCTTAGACATTGAAGCAGCAGCTGTAAATTTAAGTTAATTTGAATATATTTCCTTCCTTCATGTAGTCAGAAATGATGGACAGATACTTTTGTTATACAGGTACACACGCTTCTCCCAAGAATTATTTTTAAAAGTTAAAATCTCATTCCAGAGCATTGTGGCAAAATTTTGAGTAATTCCTGGCAGTATTCCAGATGAGCATTTGTGATTTATTTCTGTGTAGAGGAAGCATTAGTACTACTAGATATTATCAGCAAATATCAGACTCTTAATTACAAATATTTTTAATATACTACTTGTTAAAGAGATAGGCTGGTTTACTCTGACAGTTTTGTAAACTGAATCTACTTTTTTTCTTCCTTTCATCCATCTTTGAGTTTTGACATATGCTGTATTTGCATGAAGGCTTCAAGAGCTGAGATGACCTTGCCAAAGATCAAGAGGTGTGTCTTGAAGAATTACAATTTCTTGGAAGATGATTTATGTGATTACAGTGTAAAAGAGTACTTGTTCTGGAGTGATTGATGACAACACTGGCAGTATTGACTGATCATTAGAAATATTTATATGGCAGATCCTTTAAGGTAGTGGAAGATGTGAGGGAAAGATTAAATGCATGTCAAGGAGACAAGAGTTTCTATATTTATGGAATCAGAGCTTGTAGTTCTTTTGCAATACCTTTAATTATTTTCTTTGTCTTTGTCTTGTTTCACAGACACAAATGTACCATGAATGTTTTCAAAATGGCTTGTAGGCCCCACAAAATTTATAGTGCAGATGATGTAATTCACATATTTCAAAAGCAGTTAAGTTTACTTTTTGCAATTATAAATCCCTGCTTATAAAAATATTTTTAGGTATAAAGTATATTCATAAAGATGTACTAGAGAGATAAATATATTGTTGCTTATCTGTTTCTCAAGGTTTGTAACACAGACAGACTTTAAAAGAATGTACATAGTTATGTTATTTGTGATTCTGGACACTGGAGTTTCCTACAGCACTATTTACCATGTTGCGTAGATACATTAAAGACTAAGTAACCTTTAGTAAATTATATGATAGTATTTCAGCTATTTATAGTATTAAAAACAGATGGTCATTAAGGCAGTAATTTAAATACAAGCAGACCTGGAATTACTCTCAGATTCACCACATCACATAGCTCTATTAAAGAGCGCAGTTCAGTATTATTACTCTTAATTTACTTAGGTGGAAGTAAAAGCAAAACCTCTTGGCTGATCTGCTGGTGTATATAGTAACTGAAGGCATATATGCACACTCAAACCCTACCTAAATATATATTTATGTATACTGAAAGTTCCTATATAGTATGAGTAGAATGATAACAGCTTGACAGAGTACAGTTAATATATTTAATTTATGATAAATCTATTAAATAGGAGCACGTTTAGTTAATTAAAGTTTCCTTTTCTTCTCTTTGTATTGCAGTATTATGAAAAATGTTGCTTACACTAAAGTCAAATTTTTGAAATTTTTTGAGCAATGAACATGTTTCTCAGAGAGATTTTGTAGATTCCATCTTTGGAGATATTCAAAAGCTGTCTGGACATAGTCCTGAGCAGCTGGCTATAGGAGGCCCTGTGCAAGCATGGTGATTGAACCATCCAACCTCAGCTATTCTGTGGTTCAGTCCTTCTGTGACACCAGTCTCTGAAATGTCTCCATGTAAAATGCACTGTTACAGTTCTGATAATAGGTTGCATGTAGCAAAAAATACGGAACAGTTAAGTGCTCATTAGGATGTACTGATTTCATTGTTTTCATGTAGTGAAATAAAGAATGAGCCACATTTCTCGGGTTTTATCTTAGCATGTTTCCACACACCAGAACAGCTAGCTATTTCAACTCATCAGAGGAAAAATGCTAAAGCTACTTATAGTGTAAAACTAAATTTATCAGTCCTTTTCTTGATCTTACATTTTATGGATGTTAATTATTAGTTCCCTTTAATTATACTTCATGGCCTTTGTCCTGGAGACCATCCAAAGAGCATATCATCATGGTATGCAATTTAGTGAAACAGTTTCCAGGCATTATGCCATCCTCGAGTCCATGTGAAATAATTGTTATTAAAACTAGAAAAATATTAGTATGCCTATTTAGATTATAAATAATGGGAGAGAAATGGTTGACATTATTCCATAGAATGCTATTAATTTGGTTTTACTATAATTCCTAACAACTTCAAAATTAAGAGCACTGAGAACTGCAGTGTGTCAGTTCTGTTGCTCCGTTTGCTGACAGAAAGCACAATGGTTTCTTATCTTTCTCAGTCTATTTTAAGTTCATGTGTAGGTGTAAAAACGTCTCACCCCACTGCTTTGGAAGCAGCTGTTAGGCAGGATTTGTCCTCAGAACAACATTACTTCTCAGCTGAGTGATTCAAACAGTTGAGGTGAAGTAAAACTTGCACAGGTTCTCACACAAGTCAGTGACATCAGTGAGGGACTACTGGTAAAGCCAGATAAACCCTTGAGCTGCTAGACCATGCTGAAATGCTTGGATAACCACAGTTCCTTGTGCACAGCCACCACAACTAATTCTAACATTTGGTATTGGAGACAGCTTGCAGATGCAATCAAATATGTACAAAGGCAATAAATGTTTATGTAGTTACACACAGATACAGCATAACTATAGGTTAATTTAAGACTTTTGGGAACCTTTTATGGTTTTCCAACTATGTTTTTGTAAGTATTTTTAAATCTTATCACTTGAAGGAGCAGCCATGTAGAGAATGAGAAAAACTGACTCCCACAAAGACTTGCTGAATGAATAATTCTGGTTTCCCGAGTTGTCCCACTGCTTGCTTTGTGTAAATTTATGCTGTAATGGAAAATGATCTAATACTTTTAATGTTTTTGCTCATGTTAAAGTGCTTTCAGTGTAACATCTACTTGGAACAAAATACTTTAGTTTGACTTATGCAGTACCCCAATATACCACATCATAATCAATATATTAAAAATAAGACAATTTGATATAGTTGTATTACTGAAATTTGTTTTAATATGAACAGCAAACCATAAAGGTACTGCCTTAAACCAAGTTCTCTTTGAATACGTCTGTCATTTACAAACTTTAAGTCTTTTCCTTGTTATTTCTTACTAAATTTCAGCCAAGATTTGAAAATGTTGAGCATCACTCTTATGTACAGAAAACAATCTTAATAAAATATACACTATTTTTTCCTTCTGAAACAAAAGCAAAACCAGTCCTTATGATGGGCCTTTAATAGAGTAATCTTGATCCTGAATTTAGCCAGCAATGTTCATTGCAATTTGGCATTTTGTTACTTATGTTAGCTTTTTAACAAATTTTTTATTTTATTTAGTACACAATATTTTAAGAGTTTTAACTACTCAGCTTCTCCCTTTAGAACTGCTGTAATTTTTTCACAGTTTTTTCCCCAGGATTCTACTTTGTTAAACCATTGTAAGACAAATTCTCACTTTTAAGAGCTGACTTTATTCTCAGGGATTTCATCTGTTAGAAATTTATCTGGATTTAACAAAGCAGTTAAACGTGGTCTTAAACCATTCTTACTCAACTAAATATGTATGGGAGTGTCTCTCTTTGATTTTCTCTTTTAAAGCCAAACCAGAATTTTACACTAACAACCCCATAAGAAAAACAACTTAGGGGTAGTTTCTTAGTTAGTGTGATTCTGTCCTTTGTTTTTTAGTGATCTAGACGTGGCTCTGATAGGTTTTTCCCTCTTTTGATTTTGACAACACCTCATCTTTTTGCTTTGTTTGTTTCCTTCTACCTATACTGTTTCCTGCTTCTCTGTTTTTTAATCTTTATGCATAATTTTCAGGACAGAATGGTTTCCCAGCAATTTATATCTGTAGTTAAAAAGTGATTCACATTATTTTACTTAGTTCAGTGGCAACCCGTAAAGATTTCTGAATCTCTTTTCACCCAATAAATTTCACAGTGAATATAATGTGGATGTAGATCCATGCTACTAAGTAGCATCTTTCTAAACTGAAAGCCATTTAATCAGAGTTAGTGCCAGGGTTTCAATATTACAAAGAACAGGTCTTATAAACTCAGGTCATTGTCCTAAGGGTTCATGGTAGTTTAAAGTAATAGTTTTTGCTTAATTATAATGATCCTTTCATGAACAGAATCTCATTTGTGTTAGTAGTCAAACCTTGATTTTAATTTGGAAAGTTCATTGCAAATAAGTTGTGTTCTCTTGATTTAGGTAATTATACTCACTTAGTACATTAACGGCAAGGACTGCTCAGGCTTTTTAAAAACCTTCGAGCTCTCTGTAGAACAGTTATTGAAAGGAGTGGAGAGTATGCAATTCTCTTTGATCACTTTAATGAACCTCAGTGTTTTTATTGTCTATTCACTTATATGCAAAATGTAGTGCAACTGTGTATTAGCTACTAATTAGAGTTTTATTCAAGAAAAACTAACATAAAAGCAACCGATGTCATAATTAAGATTTTGAACAATACTGTTTCTAATGATTATCAAAGAGCAAGACAAATGCTTTTTAATTACTTTTAAATGCATATGCCTTATTGCACAGCTTTTGCTCTTGGGTGGTTTTTTTTTTGTAAGGACTTAAGTTTTGTCAAAAGGCAAGGTAGAGCATAGCCATTGTCACAACCTCTGCCAGCTCATGGGCAGCAACAGGGAGGGGAAAGCACTGTGAGAACAACATGAAATTTTTATGTCCTTGTTGGTCTCAGTTGCAAAATTTACATTTACATTTCTCCAGTGAATGTAGCAGCATTCTAATAAACCTCTCAGGCAATGAATGGCCAGTGGCTACAAGTAAGGACCACAGCTATTGAACCATGTTATACTTAGATGGATCATATTTAGACAATCCTTTACCACTTTTATTTTGTATATTCACGAGACATGACATTGTAATGTGCATGAGATAAAATGCTCTCATTGTAGTTCTGTTGCCAGTGCAGGTCCTTTATTTCAAGCAACAATTCAAGAGAGAGTGTAGGGAAGGAAATAGTACTGTATTAGCTAAACTGTTGTGGTGCAGTTCTGTATCTGAAAAATAGTAAAATAATATAACAAACATGTCTCTGACACAACCAAATATTGAGGAGGTGTGGGAAAAATAAACTTCCATCCAAAGAATAAAGAGCCAGAGACATGGTTAAAAAACACATATACAAGACAAAAGTATGTGAAATAGCTTCTTACACAGGTAATTTTGCACATAAGTACCACACCTGTTTGGAAATTGTAAGAAATAAGAAGAAAGACCATAGTAATCGGCTTTATAAATTAAAAAAAACAAACGTGGAGGGAACCTAAATATCACCCAAGCTTTAGCTAGAATAAAAGCATGGAACAGAGAACAGAATTTTTAAGTGACTAATAAATCTTACTTTACAGCTTATATTGGACTTCAATTATAAATAAATGTGTATTTCTAGATATTTTAAAACAAAATCTGAAGTTTCCCTTTTAAGAGATCTGTTCCCATTCCTAGCAGAATGGGATTTTTTATATGTTTCAGAAATTAGTAGCATATAGTAACTAAGCTTTTGTTCTTAGAAGAAGCTGATTGACAACTGGAGGGAAAAATTGAGAGTGATACTTAAGTGATCTCAGAAACAGGAGAGAGATGAGAAATTAGGATTAATTTTCCACTTTATATAGCTCTATCTTTTCATCACTGCATTCAGATCCTTAATGCCATTCAGCCCTTGAAAAGAGCCTTTAATTTTAATATAGGCAATAGCATTACTGATGCTATCTGATAGCAACCTACATGGTAATGAGATCCTCCAACCAAAGGTGCAAAATGAAATAAAATTATTATCTTCAAACACTAAAGCTGCAAAGAGATAATGCCATTCAGATTAGTATTAATTTCTGCCCAGACTTCCCTTTAGACTTTAGACTGAAGCATGCAGTGCAGTGGCTACTTCCCACCTTCCTGCAGCCAGCAGTGCAGCAGATGCAGAGACATGAGAAAGGCAAACATTGTCAGCTGAGTGGCTGTGTCCCAACACCAAGGTATTTTTCAGTAACCTAAAATAAAGAATATGAGAGTTAAAGATATGTGATCCCTTCATGTGTTGCTTATTGATGTATGTACTTCTGTTTCTTGTTTATCCACTGATAAGTTCAGTGCTTTCTTTGGCAAGTGATTTGAACAAGCTGAGGGCACAGATTTTAGTTAGATGTTACTCTGAGAAGCAATCTTTTTAGTCTTTGCACTAACAGTAGTAGGAATAGTGTTGTAGTAGGAATAATGTTCCTACTTAGCTTTGGTCAAGCAAAAACCTCTAATAAAGTTCTAATGAAGTTCTATGTGACTTTAGCAAGCACACTTTTTTTTTTCGTTTTCACATATGCAGCAACTTTGCTTAACTGAAGACGTCACTTCATTAACTGATGTCATGTCAGCAATTGTACCTGAAGGTTTTTGAAAGAGGGCATTAGATGGGTGTTAGAAGTGACACTTAGCTCTCATTAGCCCTATGAGACTGCTGAATTGCAGAACAGATTGTCTGCTGGTCAAGCTCTTACCCCATAACCTTGAATTAGGGCCAAATGATCATACATTTATAGATTTTTATGTTGCCTCTTTTGGTCCCTCTACTAGCTCCCCTGTATGAAAACAGAAGTTGCAGAGAAATCTGATCCTTTCATCACTACATCTTTCTGTTCACATACAAAGATCACTGTAATCAAGATGTTCTTCATCCTACATCACCCATTCCTACAAATATTTGTGCAGTGGGGTACTGTCCACTCAGGGTCTGAGCAGTATCTCGTCCATACCCCTCCCAAAGCTGACACATAAATGTCAGAGGGAAGATGAGAAGCTAGAAGAGGTGGGGGACAGCAGCAGCTGGAGGAGGAAATGAGTTATGTGCCAGAATCAAAGCCAGCTGTACACTCTGGGCACAGCAGCAGCCGTGCAGGATCAGAGTGCTTTATCTTCTCTGGCACTTCCAGCTCTCACTTCCTAGCTGCTGTTCCAAATTGCTTCGAGATTCACTGTAAAGTACTGAGGAACCCATAGCCAGAGTGCACACTCAGTTTAGTGCAATCAGGTCTCAGGAGCCACCCCTGCTCTTAGTGCATTGTTGACAAACAAAGTTGTTACTGTATCAGGTCTGGTATGCTAACATGGCATGATTCTGGCATAATGGCATAATAACCTTCAGAAATTAGAAAAGGTAGCAATTATACCCTTAAAAAGTCACTTTTTGAATTAACTAATTAATCACTCATTGCCCATGGCACTAATAAGTCATTAGTTGTGTAGTGGCTCATTATAAGGTGCAGTATGTAGAAGGGCTCATTTATGCAACCCCTTGCTGAATGTTGATTAGGTTATTTATAGATAATACATGCTTGTTATGATCAATTATGACTTACATCTCTGTGAATATGTTTTTTAGTTGAAATATAGCAAGGTAAAGTGCTTATTTAAAGCATCTGTACAGTTAAATATTGTAAAAGAAACTGCAAATACAATATCTCTTTCAATATTATATCCTCCAGAGAAAGGGATCCCTCCTGAAGAGGCTAGAAGACAGTGCATAGCTGAGAAAAGAATTCCCAGATACAGCAGAAGAGTATGTTAGCTTTGGGTGTTTGCTGTCCTAGGGGAGGTTTGCCACGATAATATGTAACTATGTAAAACCAGGTTATGTTCTTAAATACAGCTGACAGACACTGAGGGTTCTTTTCCCTTTCCCACCTAAGTGGGGTATAGCACCTCTGGAAATAAGGAACAGGATGAGTTGCTTTTTCTCCAGAAGTGAAATGTCCCACCCTGGATACCCTGGAGAAATCACTCTTGAAGGGTGAAAATTACCTTAGCAAGGAACACCGACTCACCCAAATAGTTCTAAAAGGCTCAGTAAGTGAGCCAGACAAGTGCTGTAGAAGAGTAAATCCCGCTCTGGTAGTTACATTCTCTCTCCTCAAAGTAGTGAGGTAACAAACTGCTATTCATAACATCAGCATTACTTTACAGGAAGTTCCTATACACCCTGTAACTCTGGTAATACACATTCACGACAGCTGTTGACATCTTCTTTCAATGGTCACATAGGGTAAAAGGCCTCATTTTCTGTGAATCAATATCCTACTCTTTGTTTAGAGGTGTCAAAACCCTCCATGCCATAGAGGAATTGGCTGGAAATGCTATCAAGAGGTTGATGCAGCTGGGGTCCAGTAAGGTATTAAAGACATGCTTAAACCTACCAGTGAATTTAATCATGGCAATTAATCACAAACTTATGATATACAAATGTTAAAATTACTGCTGTATCAGAACCTGATTTTGTTTCTGGGTTATGTCAAAGAAGGGAAGATATAGTTTTGTTTTGATAATTATGCAATAGTCAGCCTCAAACTCTCGCCTGTAGAAATGCTTCTGCATTTTTATATGAGTTAATAAAAGAATGAAAATTTCAATGGACAGTATATAAAATAACTAAATCAAAAGCACTATTTAAAAATCAAAGGAAAAATATTTCATACTTCTGTTTAATTGAACTCAATTGGAACCTATTCAGTCACCTTCATAACTATTTAAAATGGTGATTGTGCAATACTTACGTGATCAAAGTTAATGTAATATTTATGTAATCAAAGTTAATGTTAAGATATATAATGATTTCACAAGATGAGCTGTGAATATAAATGACAAATTAACATAATTATTAAAGATCATAATATTTGCGTGGAGAAAAAAATGTTTTTTCAATAGTAATAGTTTTTCTCATTATCTCTAAGAGGATTCCATGTGTTATTTATTTTATGAGAAAGCTTCCATATGTCAGGTTACGATCTGGCTTTTTTGACTGATTTTTTTTTTTGAAATAGCAGCAGTAAGAATGAGGTGCATTTATTTTTAATAGAATAATATTTAAATACATGAACAATTTTTTCTTCAGTGGTTCCTTCTCAAATCTTGAGTCCAATGCACCTTGGTCATTAAACTGAATAGAAACACTTAATTGTCCTCTTGCCTTTAAGTTTATATTCTATTGATGCATTTTATGAAGTTGTCTTGTCTGAGTGAAAAAAATGGAATCAAAAAGCCTGAGGGAGCTGTATGCAACTTCCCCAGAGCCAAGGTCCATGGTGGATCTTCCTCTCCCTGTGCTCTGGGTAGACTCTTGCTCAGTTCTTGGAGACACCAACCATCAGGGAGGGCTGTGCTCCTCCTATCAGGACCGAGCATGAAGGTCCCCTGTCACTTAGGAAACAGAGAAGACATGTCATTGTGCCCAGCTTGCCGTGCCTGCAGAAAAGGAGAGGCATTTTTCTGATGTTATTCTCTTGTCTTGCACTCACATGGCAAGGAAATATAATCAGGCTTTGCTCAGTTTTGAAATACAAGTGGGGAAGAAGCCACAAAAGTGAAATCTCACTGAATGCTAAACTCTGCAAAGGTTTTGTATTCCAAACTTGTATGTGAGATTTAGATTATCGGAAAAATAAGGGTTTGTTTTCCTTTGTAAGAAGATCAGAGACTGTTTATGTATCGGGGGGGGGGTTGTCCCGCGATAGACCCAGTGGCACATTTCATATGGGAGACAGGACACACGAGTGTGACCCACAAAACAGCCTTTATTAAAACAAGAAGACAGCTTATATACAGGGGAACACAGAAGTTTCAGGAAAAAGGGTAGGATCCCGTCTAGGAACATCAAATCCCAGGGCTCTGTGATAAGGGAACATGGAGGCATTGGCCTCAGGGAATATGTCCAGCCTTACAAAGAGTAGGGAGAGTTTAGGGAGGAAATGGAAGGTGTGGTCTGGGGGCACAGATAGCGGAATCCGCAGAGGTTGCAAGGCTATGGCCTTGTGGCTAAGTCCCGAGCAGCTACGGTTGCTAGGAGACCTTTGGACAGATCTCTTCTTCTGAGCCTTCCTTGCAGCTTTCGTGCATTTCTCTCCACTCTCTGTAGGCCTCTCCTGGTCCACCCCTGACATTTATGCATTCTCAGTTAGTGACTATAGAAGAAGACTTTAATTTTTCCTCATTATTTATATTAATTATGCTCTAGCTTATTTTAATTGCCATTTGGATTTGTCCAAAAAGCCTATTTCTTAAAAATTCCAAATATCCTCCACCTACTAGAATTATTTAGATCTGAGGTCTCTCAAAACCTCACCAAATATCAAAGAGATGTTTGCCTGAGTTTTGGGGTCTTAACTGTTCAGTACAACGAGTGGCTTTGCTCAGGATTCCATGTCACAGACAGAAACAATTATTAGCGTGAATATTTTTAATCAAGATTTGTGCAGAAGAGAGATGGCCTTGGGACTAGAATAAGTGACATGCCTCAAAAGTAGTGGCCATTGAAACGGGCTTTGAATTTTATGTTTAGTTAATGAATTCTTAACAGCTTAGCTTCCACGAAGGTGGACTTATAATGTTCACGTATTTTAAGATACATGGTAATGGTAAGGGTTTACATTTTGTGGAGTTGGTAGATGTGGTTTATACCTCTACATAACCATGTACACAGACACAACATAGTGTTTTCTACTCATTTGTACCAATAATACTACCAGCAAACCTTCAGTACATGCATTTATAATGCTACTTAGGTATATTACAGTATTATAGTTACACCAACTCTACTGTGCTCAGACGAAAAAAATAACAAGAGGCTGTTCTATAACTGTATAATTTATGAATGCCATAGTTATTTCAGGAGATTATCTTTGTCCTCATGCAAATTGTTTATTTTGTGTCTACTTATAGTGTAACCTTTGAAATTAGATTGAAATTATGGAATGCCTTAAAGCCTGACTATCATATACCAGCTGTCTCAGTCAGCTGGCTCGTCAGTCAATACAGACTGCAAATCACAACTATATTTGATCTTGACTGGGAGGCTATTTTGGGAATTGTGCCAGTCAACACTGAACAAGTTGTACTGAAGAGATCATACCCTTTGTAACTGGTGAAGTGAAGAACTCAGAAATAATCTCAGCTATACAATGATTACTTCTGTAAAAAAAAAAAAAAAAAAGGTGGCATGGCAGCCAAAAAGATTTTAAGGAAATTCTCATAACCAATCTACAACATATTTTTTTCTCCAAACATTCCGTCTTCCTGCTTTTCCTTTTCCCTCCTCCTCCCAATTTTTTCTTTCTTCCTCTAAAAAAATTATTGCCTTTCCCAACTGTTTTAAAACTCTTGCTGGGCAGCCACTGCCCTGGATCATGCCCACTGGACATTGCTCTGGCTTTCTGGCTTGTCTCCTTCCTTTTTAGCCAAAGATCTTTGGCAATAAAATATTTAATTATTGTTTCACATCACTATAGGATTTTAATATCACACTGGAAGCTTTGAGAGTTTTAGTATTGCTTTTTTCTTTTGACTAATTTGCTAAGCACACACTAAACTTCATTCATGTGCGGATCTCTGTCAAGGTCTGTTACCCTAGACTATCAGTTTTTTAATGGAGGAAATGTTTAGGGAACTTCTTTTCAAATGAAAATGTAAATCATACATGTGTTTTTTTCTACATATACACACACCCATTAAATGGTTCCATTTATGCCTCTATGGCTAAAACACCCTTTTTATATAGCCTTGGAAATGACAATGTCACTTACCCTATTATAGGGTGTTTTGTTGCTGGGCCACTTTATTGACCCCCATAAACATTGCAAACATCTCTGTGGCTTTAGGAGTGTTCAGATGCACAGAGTCACCCACGCACATATATCCCCAGCTAGTTCCCTCATACTTTCAGCAGACTTTTCCAATATGCACTTTCATGATTTCATCCATAACCTAAAGGTACATCTCGTAAGTACATGCTAACTTGCTTCACTGTTTTCCTTCAAATCACAAATTCTGCCTTTCTTTTCTGCAATGCTTACACAACCCCTGACAAAACTGTTGTCACTCACACTGACTAATGCTACCTCGGTGTGCCTTTGCAGGCTCTGTCTGCCTGCACTTGCCGATGAGCTGTCTTAAATCTAAATTGCCTGCTGCTGTTCTATTTGCACAGTCCCTATTGCAGTGCACACAGGAACTCTGCCTGTGCTGCTTTGAGGTTTTATACCTACAATAAACAACAATAATAACTGAAAAGTACCTATTACTGAGATTATCTTGCTAATAAAGGAAACAGAAGGAGGTATGTTTGGAACAAGACTGTTTTCTTCTTAAATACTATGATAGTTCTTTCTTTTCTGGGCTTGTCTGAAGCAAATCTTATTTTACCTTGAAACAAATTAATTCTTTTTCTTCAGAACTTTGTTTATAGATAAAAAATGTCTTTACTTAAATACTTGTAGATTTTAATTCAAAACTTAGTGTAGTGTTTTGGGAGGAATGAAATATAGCATAATACATGGTCTTTGATCTCAGTTTTCTCTGGAAGTAAAAGAGGAGGAAAGGGGTGGAGCAGTATTCACTGTGGAGGTGTGCGTGTCTTCCTCATTTCAAAAATATCATGCACTGAATCTCCGCTCCACATCTCTCTCTGAAAGCTGCTTGCTCGTGGCGCTTACCCAAGCTGCTTTCCTCATTGCTGAACTTGAAATGCTCTCTCACCTTGGCATGGTTTCAACTATGTCAGTTAAATCAGAAAGAGGAGAGTCAGGCCAACAACAAAAACACCTTTCCTGAAGAGATGTGATGTTGACCCAGAAATAACACTGAGCAGCCAGAACATCGTTACTACATTCAATTCAGTTTTAATAGAGAGAGAATGATGTAGTGATATCTGTGCACATTCAGTCATTGTTGTGTCTCCTGCTGTCACGGTGTGGGCTTACTAGAAGATTTAAACAACGAAAAGGAAAAATAATGTGCAGCATATTAAGTGTTCTGCTTGCTACTCTGAAAAATAGTATAGTGCAACATTTAATCACTGACAAGCATCATTCTTTTATTATTAATAATCCATATGGAAAGTAGATTGCTTACAGTAGACTTATTTGAACTATGTATTTTAATACATTTGGGTATACTACTAACAATAATGCTTTACTCTGCAAAAATGCAAATACTGAAGCACATTATAGTCAAGGATTTTATACCAAAGGTTCAGAATACATTCAGAAACTAAAGGCCATTCCTTTATATTGAGGATTTACTTAAACAAAATTCTTCAAGTTGGCAACAAGTTTCTTTTGCACATTATTTTTTTTTACATTACTATTGTCAGAGGTGTGTGAGGTGTCAACAGGCTTTTCATCATATCAATTCTGTATGAAAAATACACAAGAATTGCTCCAAATCCTAAATGTAGTAAATATAAATGAGGTAAGAAAATTATTCAGTTAGCAAAGACCCATTTTGTTCCTTTGGATCCAAGTGGTATTGCATAGCATTTCAAAAGCATTCATCTTTGGTCTAACTTTATTTTCAGTGGTATCAGCTCAGCTGATCACCCTACCCAAGGTGCAAATGAAGAAGAAAAATCACCAATTCAAAGCTCAACACAGTTGAATTGGCTGTTTTGGTATTTGCATCTTGTAAAAAAAGCCATCAGCTCAAATTTTTATGCTAATCAAAAAGTGCATTTTTCATTTGTTAAATTATTAACCTACACTAAACTTACATTAAGTCAGTGAAAATTTATGGGTTGAGTATCTATGTTGTCAGCAGTTAATGTAGAAAAAGAGAAAACCATTAAGTTCATATAGAAGTCTGAGTGCAAATCATTTATGTAAATACATAATGGAATATTCTTGTTCCTCTCAGTCAATGGCCAGAAATGCCAAATGGCAAATGCCAAGTCCTTCCAAAATATGGTAGTTGTTTCTCTGTTATTCACAAACTGTGTGACACAGTTAGGATACAGTTGACAATGTTCACGTGTTTACATCATGAACACATAGTTTTTCATTTTCATGTACGCAGCAGGAAAAGGAGTATCTTTAATTTTCTAAGCTAAAGTTCCATCTTTGATAGGACAGAGTAACACATTGTGTAATTGCAAGGTGTATAAATTGATAAACATGTTGCTTTGGGATTTTCATATCACCGGTTAAAATGAAGTGTGTGACTGTTCTGTATGTTCATGAAATTTAATTTCAACCTGAACAGTAAGAATATATTTAATAGTCTGCTTCAATCATTCTGTGTCATTATGTATTACTAAATATTTCAGAATTTGTCAAATACATTCATTAAACATGACACTTGCAAGGACGGAGTAGGGTTTTTCTTGTACTAAATCTCCACTGGGAACAGCATATTTCATGGTGAATTTTTCTAGATGAAGTGATAGCAATGTTGAGCTATTTTAAAATATATTTCCCTTTTTTCTACAGTGCTTATAATGATTGGAGACTAATGCAAATGTCACTCCCTATGAAACTGAACTTTTAATGAGAGGAAATTAACTGATTCAGTATTGTTAGTAATATAATTTTTAAAGTCTTTAAGATGCTGATTCAGAAAGTCTTCCATTAAGAGTCTGTCTAACATACATAGCTCTAATTTTCCTAAATGAGATTTCTAAATTGTCTATGTTTGCTCTCTAGAACATTTAGTATTTCACCTTTTGGAAAAAAAAAAAGAAAAAGGACAAAAAAGACATGTTTATATAGGCTTCATTTACAGTATTTGACTTTGCCTCTGTCAAAGTACATATGTCTATCATACACAGTGTATAATTAAAGTGAATATTAACATATATATTTTTAAACTGTGCGTATGTTGTACCAGGTCCAATTCATGAGTTACAAAATATATTCACTGATCAGTTTTTTCCTGTTGTACTAGAGTATTCACAGTGCACAAGTGTAGTGAAAGCTTGTTGCATAATAATTAAGTTCATCGTTTCAAAAATCACACCAAGGGGGGAGGGAAGACATACTCAGGCGGCTTCATGATGTTCTGTGTTGGTTCTGTGTAATAATAGTATTTGGGGTATACAGCCTTCAATAGATTGATTTTGCATCGTTGGCTATCATGCTATGTATTGCCACTTTTGTTTTCAGACCTTATCTGAGAGAAGGAAGATAAATGAGACAAATAAGCATGAATGATGAGAGAAGAAAATTCCACAGGAATACTTCCAGCAGATGACATATTGTACTCAGAACTTGTGTTTAACTACCAGGCTAGGTTTGTGCACAGACTGCATCTGTTTAGCAGCCCAAAAATCTCAACACTTACTGGTGATCATACTGATTCTCCCTGGTAATCAATATACCATTGAGAAATAACAGCCTAGCAAGGGCACATGACTATTAGTACCAATTCATGGCTGTTTCAGAATTTGAATCCTTCTATAACAGCTGTTAATTTGGGTATCTGGAGACCGAGAATGATGTTTAAGAAAACACATCAAGTTTTTATGCCTTTTCCTATAGTACAGGCATCTCATAATTGTACAGGAAGAAAAAACCTCTAATTATTATTAACTAATGATAAGAACTAATCAAGTAATATATTAATTAGTTTCATTCCATTTCCCATGGTAATATCTCCAACTCATTTATAATTGATTTACAAGAAGTATAAATGAACCTTAAGGGCTGTATTAATTAAATAATTGAGGAACTTGAAAAAATCAGAAACAACGAAACTACATTATGATTACCAGTAAGAAGTTACTTCTCAGTCTATTTCTAATTTGTCTCATAATATTAAGTTTCTGTACATTTGAGGCTAGGACACCAAAATGACAGTTATGCACAAAAATTCAAAAACTCTCCTGTGATCTGTTTTCTGAATTATTTTGAATCCTACCAAAGAAGTTTTGCAGAACCTTCAGTTCCGGTGCTGGATACGTTTTTCAATTACTGAACATCTTGTTCCTAATCCACAGTGATATTTATACACGGGAAAATCCCCTTGGCTCTTCTATCAGCATGGTGCCACCAGAACGACAGTCATAGTGTCTTCCCCTTCCAAGCCCTTCTCATACATAGAATATTCACCTAGTAACTGGGATATCTTGCCTCAAATTGTTGCTTAGCCCAGACAGAGAGAAGACCCAAACCATATTGCCCCACATCTAAGTTAGTCTCTACCCACTGGACTAAAAGGCAATAGGAGCCAACACACTTCTAGTATTACTTAAAAATGCTATACATTTTATAATTAAACAGATTTTTACAGTATTTTGAGAATTATCTAAACCAGTAACAATTCCAAGGGAGAGATAACCTAGTCTGTATTTCCACTGGGCTGATGCCAAACAATTTGGCACTAAAACCACAAGATGTGTAGAGCCAGCCACAGAAACGTGGGTTCTTGGGAGTTTTGCTAGTAGATATTTAAGTGCCAGAACAGGAGCAGTGTTTTTAAGGTACACTCTTTGCACTTGGTTGTCAAAATGACATTTGGGATCTAAGCTGCTGTGCAAATCCTAACCTTATAGCTCTAATCTTGAACTGAATCCATTTTTCCATGTCACTGCAAGTTTATTCCTTAGGTTTACAAAGAGCTGATAAAGGAAGCAACTTCAGTGTCAATATATGAAAGCGTTGTTTGTTCTCTTTAAACTGTTAAAAATCTCCCTGTGACAAAAGAAATAGTCAAACTCAATTAGCACTGCTTTTTTTCTCTTTTTAAACCACCATGCCTGCTCCCTCTGGATTTAGGTGTTTGCAATAGGGATACACATAGGAAATTGCTCTGTTTAATGAATTCCTTTGTAGTGCTGTGTACAATTCATTTCTCACTGGAATAAGACAAGACTCCTGGCAGTTGCCATCTTAGAAATATAGCAGTTCCATAGTATTTCTTCTTGCTCTTGAAGAAGAAGCATCCGCAACCAATGTTCTTGAGGCATTCTTGGAATCAAGATTTTCTGAAAGTTCTTTGTGCTACAGTTTTCATCAGCCTTATAAGGTGACTTAAAATGCTTCGGAAAATAAAAGATGTATCTATGGTCCTACCTGAAATGTTATGAAATACTTCTATGAAATAAAACTGTTATGAAATGCTTTTATGAAATATAAAATATTTTAGAATATTTACATGTTTTAAGGGGAAAAAACTTAATTACAATTGTGGGAGTTTTTTTATGTCAACCTTGCAGTGGAAAAAAGTTAGCATTAAGAGAAAGTATGAATAACCAGTGACTTCCTAATATTTTTAAATATCGTGTAAAGATGTTTAAACCGGAGAAAAAAATTTGCTGCGTTAATTATAGTTTTGACTGGAAATATAAAGCCACTTATGCCCTAAGCATATGGTGACATATTTCTAGGAGAATTGTTATGCAAACATCATCTTGTAGAATTTTGTCTCCGTGTATAATATTAAAAACTGCAGACTGTAACCATTCTGTGGCCCTAAAGTTTAAAGGCATGGTGCAGCATGCATTCACACAACTTTTTATTTCCCTTATAGAGTGGTGGGAAGTGTGTATGGAACACACCATTCCCTGTACTGTGGGCTTTTCATTTGGAACGCTTGTCCCATATTCTTCTAGTAAAAATAAAAAGAAACATGAGGATTTATGTGTTGGTGTATACACTTATCCACGTTTTGGGGTTTTTTTTCCAAATACACTTCCTCACATTGTTATGATGGATCATTTGAGTATTATGAATATAGTAGCCCAACCATCAAACCTGCATCATATAACTGAGTGCAGTTTTGAATTAAGGTAAATTCTAATGATTTTTCTACAGTATAATTGAATTCAGTACAGCCTTGACCAGCAACAGCTACATGTTTGCATTGTTCCCCTCCAAGTTATTTACGGCAGAAGTGTCATGAGAGGGCTGCAAGCTGCCAAAGTCATGACTTTTTCGTTCATGACCTGTGCAGTCACTTTTGAGTGTGTCTTTTAAAACTGATGGAATACCTTGAGAGGCTAATTGTCCAGGCATTTTTAGAAGATGTCCAGAGGAAGGCAGAAGTCTCTGACAGCTGGGCCATCTGGTCAAAGATTAGAGACATGGTCATTCCAGTATTGTGAGAGTTTAAATTAAGCATATGGATTAGAAGCCCTGATTAGATGGCTGGGCTATCCCGTACAGACCATACAAAGAAAGAGTTGTCACTAAGAGCAGTATGTAACCATAAAGGTATTCAGTCAGGATGAGGTTTTGTGTACCTTAAAATGATGTGCATACCCTGCTGTGTCATAATTTGTGAACTGCCTTTCTTACAACACGAAGCAGCATTTTCACACATCTTGGAGAATCCTAATCTATTAGAAATAAGTGGTATCTTGGGTCCCTTAAGCTCAGAGGCAAGTTGGTCTTTTACTCGAATATTTAAAGAATTTCACCCCTGCAAAGATATAAATTTCCCAGTCATTCTGATAATATGTTTTTTTCTCCTGAAGCAGATAATAGTTGCTGGGTGTATTAATTTTTGCCTCCAGTTTTGAAGATGTATTTGGATGGTGTGTCAGAAAAAAAAAAAACAAACCTGTCTTTGTCGTGGGTTCTTACTCATTTTCCACTGGTATTCAATGCTCAGATTTTTCTACATCCGAATTTTAAACAAAACACTGCATATCTCCTGAAAATTAATTTCAGCTTGTACTATTGGCAATTTTCAGTGTGTTGGCTAGTTTCAGTAGTCATATGGTACTGTTTATGTTAAGTCATATAGCCCTCTTGGAATCAAGGAATGTAAAACAGGACTGCATAACTATCAACAGATTTGTTGTCATAAGTTGTGATTACCTCAGAAATTAGGCTTAACTAGAAGAAGGAATAAAATTCAGAATATAAAAACTGCATTAACTTTAGTGATGTATATGTATTAAATAATTAATATTAACAATGTGAATATCGTCAATGAGTATAGTAATAGCCATTTTGTATACACAATTTAAGCAATGTGATATTATGTCTAGAATATTACGTTTCTATAACATTACTGTTACTGGTACTACTTATCATTCAGCATATTTTATTATAAATATTTCATATTTATATATTGTGATTTCTTGTAATTTAATTTTATAGATAGTAACTATATCTACTTACTGAAGCTTACTTACTGAAAATCTCCCTTTTAGGGAGAGGGGTAAAACACAGGGGTTTATACTTCTAAAATTAATTTGAAAAACTTTATACACCCAAAAAAAGTGCTCAGAAGGATGTTCTTAACTAAGAGATAATGTCAATAGAAGCAAAAGTTGTCCTGGGTTATTTGTCTCCAGCTGCCACATTAATGCTGAGGCAGAGCCAAGACATTTATTTTCAAAGTTGAAAACATTGATCTTATGACAGTGCTCTACTATGATGACTTCATTCCTATTATGTCAAGAAATTGATGAAGAAGTAACCATTTTATCAGATGAACTGCACTGCAGGAGAGTGACAGATGTTCAGTCTAATAGTATTCATTTGCTTCATCCTAAATTGATCTTATTTATTCAATCAGGTGATAGATTAAATTTTCAAGTAAGTCACACTATTTGCAAATGGAACTCTTAATCATAATGGTGAGTGAAAGAAAAATGATTGTTGAACAAGACATGACAATATTGGTCATCTCATTCTTATTATAAAGACATTTGGCCTTATCACTGCAATATAAAAGGAATATTTTAAGGTTTAGGATTCATTTTATGTGTAATATGTAATTTATATGTCTAACTTCCACAACTGCACCGAATGTATCAATTTTCTGGCATCAGTGGAACAGTCAGAAATATCAATATGATGATTAGAGAAACAGATTATTTTAGATGAATGATTGGCTTAAATCATTAACTTCTATAACATAATGTTATGACATTATGGAGTCAACAAATAGTTTAATGTTACAATGTTTACCAGTAGTTTACCAATATGAGACTACAATCTAGAAGCCGAAATTATCCATAAAGGCAAAAGATATATATATACTAATTCACTTTTCTTCTTTATTATTATTCTTCTAATTTCTGTGGAAGGCACATGTTTTTAGATTAAGATAGGTTTTACCAAAGTCCAATTTTTTAGCTTTTCAGTTGTATTCAGATTTAACCTTGAATATTTTCTTCAAAGCCATGATATGGTGCCCTAGAAGCAGGGGCTGCTTGTTTGCAGTCCCACTGTGGCCAAAGGAAAAATATGGGCTCTGTAAGTCCAAATAAAGATAAAGCTAGTAAAAGTGTTCTCCATCTTGCTCAGGAGAAGACTATTTCTACCCATGGATTACTGGGAAAACCTACAGAGTCTGTCTTCTTAAATGAAGCACCTAAAATAGAATTACTTAAGCCTTGGTTTTCACATATTTGAATTTCAGGGTTTTTTTCTTCCTGCTGCCACTTCACTGTAAGAACTTCAGCTCCTACAATGAAATTAGGAATTGGCAGCACCCCCAATAGCCCATACCAGGTTTTAACTTCAGAGGTGATGCTGTTCAGGAGACTTTGTAAAGTATAACTGTTGCAATATTTTTGTCCTTTTAATCCCTGAGGAGGAAGAGTTAATCTAATACACTGAAACTTTCAAATCACATTACATTGTCAGAAGCACGTTTCTATTTCCTCAAGGCATTCTTACCGAGATGTTAAGTTCGCTGTGAAGTTTAACATTTAGCCACTTGTTCCACATGATAAATGGAGATGGAAGTGGTCATCAGGTCCTCAGAAACAGAATATTTGGAAAAGTACATTTCCAGTTCCTTTATTAAGGAGACTAAAGAAAGTAATCAATCTTTTTCTTCTTGGGTCAGTTAAAGCTATGGATTTTGTGAAGAGTTTGTTTTCCTTTACTTGTATGAGGATGCCTTAAATCAATATTTATATTTAAGGACTCTTTTAGTTGCAATTTCTCTCGTGCAGGTTTCACTTTGAAAAATGTAATGGTTTTGGCTTCTGAAAAAGGAAGTAAAGGAGTGATTTCAAGAAATAAAAAAGACAGCAAACACAAAGCATGCAAAGTAAAAATAAAAAGCAGGAAAAAAATCTCCAGAAAAAGGATAGATAAGGTGTTTTTTACACATTGTTTCCTATGAAGAAAAATTAATATGAGTTTAAGTAACTTCACAATGCAGGAAAAAAAATCCAAAACAGCACTTATACAAATAACATTAAAGCACAGAAACACGTAGCGCTTTTTGTGATATTGCCATGGTTTTTTAGTACCATTTTAATGTAGTTAAAAGTGAACAGTGTGAAACCTTGTTTCCTTAGACCTCAGGCAGAGTTTAGTTACTCTAGTTCTGTAAAGACTGAATTTAAAGACTGATCACAAGGCAAAGATGTTTTGTTGAAAAGTCTTTGACAATTCAAATAACAAGAAAAAAAGCTTCAAGATGGAAGCTTTCATTCCCTTAAAAATTTAGGGATCCCTGCATCTAAAAACTGAAATGAGCCTTCCATATTCTCCCAGCAGCAAAAATTGAGGCAGCCTCTGGAAGCCACTGGATGCACAGATCACCTGAAAGGCCTTCTGTTCCTCAAGTTTCCTGCTGTTTTCTGTCTGTTGACTCATCCTCCCCCAGTGGGCAGCTGTGGGACACCTGTGACCTGCTGTCTTTAACTCCACTTCGTCCCCCTGCTGGTGCTACAAGGTGGACTTTGCTTCACTTAACACCTTTGTCTCTACACATCACAAGGGTAGTGTAGTAGCTATAGTAGCTGTAGTAGCACAATTACTGAACTTGGGGTTTCTTTAAAGTCGTTGAAGAGAAATGGGAACTTGCAGATTTGTTCACAGAGCATTCTCCACTTTTTATCAATTTAAGATCCATTTAGTATTATTTCAGTAAGGTAAAGATGACTCAAGCCCACTCATGCAATCCTAACTTAAAAAAGTACATTAACTACAGTCTGTATTTCTCAAAGTTAAAGTCTGTTTGAATATCATCTGTTTCTATTTGACATAGTAGTCTGGAGATTAGCAGTAATTTGATCACAAGAAAATGTTTCAGTCCCTACAAGAAAAACAGTTTTTAAAAATGTTTTTTTTTTTAAAAAAGCCCAAATAAAGCCACTGTAGATATTGAAACTGCTGTGAAAATGGGCACTGCACTATGTAATCCAGATCTAAGGGAAAAAACAGTGCTAGAGTAAAAGGGAAAATTAAGGTGAAAAAACTACTATGCATTAGGTTTAAATTAATTTTTCATAGCACATGATTAGACTTGAATATCTGATCTTCTTCTATTAGGAAAATGAGGATGTGATTGATGGAAGGCGAACATTTTAATATACACCCCCAGATCTTGGCTAGATACTTTTCTGGGTTCTCAAAATTATCTTCTGCCCCAAAGCATGTTCATAAATGATTCAGTGTTGATATAAAAATGGCTGATTTCCACAGAGGCCCTGGAATGATGTTTTATTACATAAAACTTGTAACAGATTAATAATCTGAAGAATTTAGGTCTTCTTCATTCTAAAATGAACACTGAAATGCTTGCTAACCTTGCACAGACAATGGAAATTATTCAGGTTTTAAATTATTGTATGTTTATCACAAAGCTTCATCGGCTTATCAGTTGAACCTCAAGTAGTTAATAGGAAATAATTTGTTGAAAATCACAGCTACAGAACAATGTCTGAACACACTTGGAGAACCATCATGTAAAAACTTGAAGGAAATATTTCTTATTGTGAATGTAGCAGTATTTAAAATAGTTTTCAGTCCTTTAATGGCAAAGGAGTCCTGGAACTTTATTTGTCTCATATTTTCCAGACTTTTGTTTAACTGCTTACATGTTAGTATTAATAGCTCTCTCCCTAGTTAGTTTGGATGAAGATCTAGTGAACACTGTCCACCAGGGCTGATGTCATCCCCTTACTTCTCTACATCAGTGCCTTTTCTTTATATTTCAGGTGTTTGTCTTTCCTGGTGCATCCAAAATTGCAGGGAGCAGTTTTAAACTGGTAGCATGCTGTTAACTGAAGGGTATAGCAAATTTTTGTAAATTCCGTGGGTTTGTACAGTGTACACTACAGAGCTTTTAGCAAACTAACTATGGAGTTCCAGGAAAATAATCTGAATTCCAGAGTTCTATCACAACATGCACTACTGAGATCAAGGGGAATTGTATCCTAGGATCAGGAAGAAACTGCAGACTAAACTCCATTTTTTTACACAGTCAATACAATATCACTGATGTCAAAGTGATTTTCAAAGGCACTTAAAAAAAACCCTGAACTTGCTAATAAGTTCATAAAGAATAAGAGGAGGAACTACCAGTTGAATAGGAGAGAAACACCCTATTGGAAGAAAAAGAAGCGCAGTGTAAGAAAATTGCAAAGGGAAAGAGTGAAAAAAAAAAAAAGAAGGTCATAATATGGATACTAGAGAAGAACAGGGAAAGGTAAAAGATGGGAATTAACAGAAAACAAAAGCAAAGTGAATAACAAAACCAGACTTGGAAAATGCATCCTATCAACAAGAACCTTTTTTATTTCTCCAGTCGTTGTATCTGCATACACCTGTATCTTGTATCATACTTAGCATTACTTTATCTTAGACCTCTCTCTGCTGTTTAATTATAATCTCAGTAGTATCTCTTCATAGGATCCTAGCTAGTACAGTTAGTTCTCTCTTTGCAGCACAGATTAAGCCTCTGTCAATATCTAGTGTCAGAAAAATTAGATTTCTGCTTTCCAAAATGAATTTTTGACTACTTCCCCAGCATTATGAGTTGTCCAATCTGTTCGGATGCCATCCTCACTGAAAGACACTATCCCATCATTGACTATCAAAACTCAGTGGCCACTGAGATAGTTAAAATTCATGGAATAGGATAGAGCATCAAATAATTTTGAAAGTGCTGTAGAAATATAATCCAGTTTGTATGGTTCACTTCCTTGTGAACAGAAAAGGCCAGAAGTGAGTAATCCATACTATTCACAATGACTTTGATAAAACCTTTGCATGCTACTGTACTCATCAATACTCTCTATGTCATAGCAAAAAAAATAATTTTTTTCAAAGGTATTGGACTTTTACTGTGTCTATTTTTATATTATTATATTTGCCAGGAGTGGTCCAGACCTACTGTGAAGAACCTGTGGGTAATATTAAAACCTGTAAAAAATGCCTAAAGATCTCTCATATACACAAAGATGCAGTCATTATTAAAATTAAAAAAAAAAAAAAAGAAAATAAATCCTATTTCAAACTTTTTCTGTCTGAAATCTGTAACACCTTCTGTTAGATCTTATTAGGGAGCAGATTTATTGTGCTTCCATAGAAATTTTTAAATACACTTTCCTGTGTCTTATGATTCATGTATATTAGGAAACCTTAAAATCCATCCAGCCACCTATCTGTGAGGCTGCAGGTATTGTGAGGGGCAAAACTGACTTTGTCTCAGCTGCTCACCTAAACTCTTGCTGTAGCCAAATTGAGAAAGAGGTATCTTTCAATCATGATGCTTCTCATCCTAAAGAGATTATGTATCTCCTCTAAAATAAGTGAGACAAATTGTATCTGAAGAGTGTCTTTTTCTGGACTATAAGGAGTGACTTTCCTGGACTATAAAAAGAACCTAGCATAGCTAGTTCTGGTGCAGACATCTATGCTGTGGATGTTTTAATCCAGATGCAATGGATTTCATCACGTGTCACTATCTGCAACTCGCTTATTAATATTATTATTGTTGTTATTATTATTATTTATATAATATAACTTGGAGCCCCACTGTACTGATATACAAAGAAACAATATCAGAAATTCCCTGACTCAGAGAACAGATGAGAAAGAAAAATAGAAGTTCTCATATTACTGGTAGGTGGCTAAAACACAGAGTAACTAAACTCTTCTCAGTTAAGTTTCCTTTATGTAGCTGAACAGCATTTAGTGCAGTGTGGCCCCCTGACTGCAGTTTTTAGGTGTCAGGGCACTGCTGATTAAAGCAAAGAAATTTAGAAAAGGCCCAGAGGGAATCTGCAAAAGACCCAGTGACTGAACCCTTCTTTCCTACGCCTAATCCAGTGCTTAATCACAAATCTCTTTCCCCAGGTATTTTTTTCTACTACAACTAATGAATTTCTAAGTGTTTGACTGATTCCTACAATAAACCACACATTCATTGTGCAAATGTGGTTGAGGACCAGTGTGTTAAAGTGTTGTCTGGAGAAAGAAAAATTGTTCCTGATATTTTTCCATAGAAAAAGAGGATTTTGTTACCCCACTTTTCAGATCACCAGTCTTACCAAAATTTATATAATATTTACTTCCCATTTAAATTGAAATTATTTCCATTAAAAAAAAACTATCTGTTTTCAAAAGCAAGAATAGTTATTTTAGAATATAAAGAGAATTTGCAAATAATTCAGCATGATAATAGTTGATATTAACTGAATAACAGAAAAGAATGAGTACTTGCAGCTCTGGACTTCTATTCTTCATTTATGTCATAAATGATCTGTAATTGTTCTCTCTAAAATTAATGTCTATAATTTTCTCATATCATTCTATTTATAAACCACATCCAACCACTAGCAATATTCCCTTTCTTTGAAAATAGTCTAATTTTACAGACCACACCTTTTCCTGATTTAATAACATTCTTCAAGTTTTCTACTGCAGCTCTGCATAGTCCTCCCTAAAGCATCCCAGAAGTAACAGGTTAATTTTTTGGAAATTAATTCTATGTGTAGCGGGTATAAAACATAAGCAATTTACCCTATAAAATGAATACTTTAAAACCTTTTATATTCATTAGCATTTCAAAACTAACTGAATCTTCAATATCTTTCCCCCTCTCCCTTCTCTGTCCCCAGTTATTTGTTGGTGGCAGACTTACTAAAAGGAAGCAGAGGATCAGATTAAAAAAGAATGCTATTTCATTCACCTTTCTGAAAGGCTGATCCTAAATCAAGAGAGAATAAAGGGGACTCAAAATTGCAAAAGAATCAAGCTGCAAATGGTAATACATGGATTTTTTTCCCCTAGTTGGTTTGAATGTAGTTGGATGATGGTGAGAAAGAGTCTGGGATGGTGAAAGGCAGAGATGGAAAGACAGGAACAATTTTCACAAGATCAAGACAAGGCATCCAGTCATAAAACACTGTGCCACAAGAACTCAAGTCCTTGTCTCTTTAGAGAAAGAAATAATTTAGCTGGAGGGGAATTTTATAGCAATTTTTCTTTCTAACTAATATATCAGGTTTCCTTGGCACACTCACATTAAATTCCCGTTGTAGTGGTTTGGCATTACAAAGAGTAGTGTCATAGCAGTTTTTCCTGAGAAGCATCAAAGAGCAAAAGACATCTTGTATGAGTGAACAGAAGCACATGACAGCAAAACACAATGTAGTATTTTCTGAAAAAATACTGCAAATATTGCCATTTAAAAAGAGGGGAACCCTGACCTGTCTTTAAGTTCAAAGCCAGTTACATGCATTGTTACTTTAATATCCAGATGTTTTCCATTTTAATCAGATTTTGGTGTTTTGGTGCAATCTCTTTAGTGAAAGTCTGGAGAATTAAAATCTGAAACTGAGGTGCTTAAAACCTCAGCCCAGTTACTTGCCTTAAGAATGACTGGAAACTTATTTTTTCAGATTTTAATTTTGTTTGCTGTGTATCAGAAAAAGAATTTTCTAGGTTCACATCTTTTATACTTGGGGTTTGTAGAAATTCCTAGAACTCAATTTTATAAAGTATTGCTCTACTGAAAAGATGTTGCAATGAATTTTAATAGCAAAATTATTAAAAATTTTTTTACATACATATGTTAGTATTTCTTTACCTTCAAAAAAGAACTGCCTGTTTTTGGCTTCAGCTGCTCTTAACCAATAAAAGACAACCTCTGAGATACACCAAAAGCTGTCATGAAAAATTATAAATAAATAAAAATGTTTTTCCCCTTCTTTACCCTGTGTATCCAATAAGCTGGTATAAAAATATAGGCTTTGTGATACACCTTGAATCTAACAGTGAACCAAAAAATTTAGAAGTTGAACCCTCCTCAAGGGCAGTTCCTCAAGTACAGTGCTTGATAACAGAAGACGTCTACTTTTAAAGTTAGATGGGCTTACAACATTGTTTAAAACTGATTTAGGATTCTGCTTGAAAAAAGGTACTACCCTCAAGTTTGACAAAGACTGAATTTGCAAAGGATCCAGAAAAATGTTTGAAAATTGTAGATACTTGGCTTAATAAGAAATATCTTATTAGTGAATGAGAGAGGAGACATTTAAATATCAAGCTGTGGATGGAGAAGGGTCATTAAACAATTTTTACTTTATGGCAATTCTAAATCTGTATGTGTTTGGGCTGATTATATTTTCTTTTTATGAGGTATTATATTTTCAGTAATAATGTGTGCAGTAGCACAGGACCTTCCATCCAAGAATCCTAAGTATACAACAGATTAATTAATGTTTCACCTTATTAGTACAAAACTGAAATTTCTAAACAGAAAGGTAGAAATCTAGTAAATTGGAAACATTTCAAATGATTCAACATAGGAATACAGCTCAGAATCCTGTATCTGAACCATTTTGGGTTTGAACATAGAGAACCATTTTAATTTTCCTTCAGTTTTCTTTGCAGAGATCTGGAAGTTGATTCTTTAAAAATATTTCTAGTGCTAATAACTTCTGAACAATCTTTCTGCCTCTTTTTATGGTTTGCTTTATTTATTATGTCGAAAATTATCCTCAAAGAAAAAAATGAGTTTTATTTAGGGAGCTGAACTTTGTTTAGCAAAATACAACTTTGTACAACATCTCTTCTTTCCATGCTCTGTATTGTGCATTTCCAAAGGATTTTGTATGCTTAGTACAGTTCCACACTTCATAACGCAGGCACATAAACAACAGATAATTGTTTTCCTAATGAATATAATAGGTATGGAAATCCCTCTAACTTTTGCTTTTTATGTGTCATTAGGGCTGCTAGAAAAACTGACATAGCATTACTCAGTCCCAGTTTCAATTGCAGTGTCTTTTTCTAGTTGTGGATTCTTAAAACTCTGGAGCATATAAGAAATATTAACTGCACTCTTGCTGTATGATGCACCA
>JAYRBT010000042.1:22506724-22592236 GCA_036023395.1 Myiotriccus ornatus | reverse complement strand
CTTTTTCTAGTTGTGGATTCTTAAAACTCTGGAGCATATAAGAAATATTAACTGCACTCTTGCTGTATGATGCACCAGCACACACAGCTTGTAATGTAGTCATGAATGTAGTGCCTAGTATGGCCCTTTCTAATTCGCAGTAATGAATTTTTCACTTAAATTCAGTTACATTACAGCTACATCACTGCTGTCACTGTTACCTTCTATTGCTTCCTTTTTTCCCCATTTATCTTAATGGCAGCCAGGGATCCTTTTGCAGGCTTATTGGGCCCTTTGCGATAAGCACAATTTAACATGCTTCTCAACATCATATAAGAACTCCCCCAGTATTTCACCTACCAGGAAAGTATCTGTATACAAGACAAATGTCTACGTTAGCTCTGTAAAAATTAAAAATAAAAAAAAAATGCAATAAATAAACAATTACGGTATATGTTTGTGACTTTTCTCCCAGCAAAACATAGCAGAGCCCAAGGTGCAAGCTTGTATTAGGTTTTTGAAGGACAGTTCTTGTTCTGTCCTTGCTCAAATAACAGCCTTGCATGACAGCAAAACCACAGCAGCCGGTCTGTAAGCAAGAGCTTAATAATGTGTATTGTGCTGTGGTTTCTAATCTGCCATGGTCCAGATTAGTTTTAAGAACATATCAAAGTAAATTACAGTAGCAGTCCTAGGAATGGGTTTTTTTTTACTTGTTTGCATGCTGTTAAAATGTTTTAATAGGTTTCAGAAATCTGTTGACGTAAAATAATTCAATTCATTACGATGCTTCTAACAATAGACTGAATTACCTTGTACCTTTCTATAGTTAAGCACAGGATATTATATATTGAATACCTAGAATACTTATTTTACAGCTTACTAGGCAAAAACTTTACATTACAGACTCACACACATTACCTGTGCACCTTAGAGAGTTGCATGTATTAGGAATGATTAAAGAAAAGTAAATACATATTTTATATTGAAATGCTGAGCAATTTGTGGCAAACTGCAAAATATAAAATAAAACCTATAATGAAAGGTCTAGTCTAACTTGCACTTTCTGCTCCAGTCAAATTGTACCCTAATTTAAACAAAAAGCTGGTGCAATGCATTCAGTGGAATTTCCATTAGATTTTTCTGCTGTCACTGGGATTTTTATTTGGTAGCTAACTTCCAAAACAGTGCCTGCTGTAGAGTCCCAAGCTAAGAGCTTTGAAGAGAAGCCCAGCAACAAAAGATTCTCACTTGTACTGCACATATGTGGTAAAAGTAGCTTTGGGACTTCCCCAGGCTATAAATATAATGGAAGATGGCTAGGGATGGCAGAAGGCCAGTAAATTTTGCTTCCCTAGTCTCAGAGTGCTGGGATGTGCCATGATGATAATTGAACTAGTAGTAAAAAAGAACCTTTCAGATTTTCAGTACACCTAAACAGTATTCATTCACATCCAAATTAATAACACCAAGCAAAATACTGATAAGAAAAATGCAAATTCACAGAAGACCTAAAGCTATTTTTTCATTTTTTGAGGTTGGATATTTCTCTTTAGCAGAATCTGCTGCTAAGGCTGCTTATTTTTAATGCAAAAAATGAGAAAACTTTTGAAAACATGAAAACACAATTCTTCAAAAGCATGCTTGTTTTCTCAGGCAAATAAGCAACTATGAGCTGCTCTCTCTTTCCACCAGCCAAAAGCCTGCTGCCCTTTTAACATGGTGCTGTGCATGCTGGTGCATTTGAGTCTGTATGTAGGGTGGGCAGGTCTGACATCAACCTCCCAGGAACAGAGAAGTCATAGAATGGTTTGGATTAGCAGGGATCTTAAAGACCATCTAGTTCCAACTCCTCTGCCAGGAGCAGAGACACCTTCCACAAGACCAGGTTGCTCAGAGCTGCATCCAACCTGGCCTTAAACACTTCCAGTGATGGGGCAGCCACGCCTTCCCTGGGCAACCTGTTCCAGTGCCTCACCACCTTCACAGTAACCAGTTTCTTCCTCATATGTAATCTAAATCTACCCTCTTTCAGTTTAAAGCCATTCCAACTTGTCCTATCACTACATGCCCCTGTAAAAAGTCTCTCACTAGCTTTCTTTTAGGCCTTCTTTAGGTACTGGAAGACTGCTCTAAGGTCTCCCCAGAGCCTTCTCTTTTCCCAGCTGAACAACCCCATCTCTCTTAGCCTGTCTTCATAGGAGAAGTGTCCCATCCCTAGGATCATCTTTGTGACCCTCCTCTGAACTCAATCCAACAGGTCCACATCCTTGTTATGTTGTGGGGTCCAGAACTGGACACAGTGCTCCAGGTGAGGTCTTGGTAGGGCAGAGTAGAGGGGCAGAATCACCTCCCTCAAACTGCTGATTCCACTTCTTTTGATACAGCCCAGGACAGAGTTGACCAGCTAGGGATATGATTGGCAAGAAGGTAGAAAAGTCATTCTAAGCAGCATTGCAGCTCAGCTGAGAAAGACTCTAGACCTTAGAAATGGAAGAATCCCAGTCATAATTTCAAAACCTACTCTGCCATCTATTTCTGGAGGGCAGTTTCCAAGGGTAAGTTGAATGGGGGAAACTAACAGCATTATAAACCAGTCAGTCCCACATCTGTCTTCCCAAGACAGACGTAGAGGAATAGAAGGTTGCCAGAATCAGAGCTCACCTGCTCCAGGCTGTGAATAGCTGCAAGACCCATGCTGAGATTTGTGGCTAATTGTGTGGGACACAGCAGTCTGGAGCAGTCTTGTTGAACCACACAATGAGCTTGAGGGTTTAATGGATAGCTGGAAACTTGCTTTTCACGGAAGTTATGGGGGTTAGTGTTTAAAAGTGGGTAGAGAAGTCTCCTACATTGTGGGATAAGCACTGTTAGCAGAGTAAGCTGCTATAATTTCCAACCTGAAACTCAACGTGGCATCTTTTTGAATAACTGGAGCATGGGAAGTCTGGGGGATGAGTGCAGGAAGGCTGCTGTGTCACCTGAAGACAGCTGATATACTCTGAAGGTCCTCAGAAAGGCTGAATGGTTCCATCAGACAATTTTTGTCACTTCAGGATCTTCAAACTCCTTTTACAGTCATTAAAATATTCTGAAGTATGCTGTATTTAGAGGAACAGAGGCTGTTTCAAAGGGACTAATTATCAAATATGCTGTTTTCCCTGAAGCCTATTTCAGTTTGCGATGCTCTTCGGGGACCAGGAGAACCTACTTGTGAGGTTTAAATATAACTGCAGCCACATTCTTCAGGTTCTTCTTTGGGGAGTGGATGGAACTGCTTCAGAGAGGCAGGTGTATTCTCTTAGGACCAAACAAAGCATTTGAAGGGGAATAAATACTTCTGCTGCCCTCTAAGTGTATCACAGTTCTCTTTCTCTTGTTTTTAGGCTATTTTAGACAGAGGAGCCACTAAGAAAAGGTATTTAATCATAACAAAATTTGTGGAAAGACTTTATAGGAGGAGTATTCTTCATCAGATTTTATTTTGTTAACTAAGGCAGTGAATTTCAGGAAAATTAAAAGAAGAATTTTGATATTTATCCACACCATCTTATTGCAAGTTTAAGCGTGTTTGAAATCAAGGTTATATAGATACAAGGCAAGCCCAGTGGCCCCAGTACATCCTTTCATCAATTACAATGATTTATGAAGAAATGAGGAAAGAAGAAAGCATAATCTTGATGGACCAAACTTCACCATTTTCTTTGAGTTATTCTAGTTTATTCATGAATTATCAGTTTCCAGACTAAAACTGAATTTTTCTGTGTAAGATGCATTGGTCTAAAATATGTTAACTGGGGAAATAGTAGTGTGAATTTTAGCCCTGTGAGGAAGATATAGGAGAACTGAAATAAAATCTGTTACTTTCAGCAAGGTATTCTAATCCAGCTTTTTGCTGTGCCTCAGAATCTTTACCATGTTCAAGATTATATAAGGCAATTAAGAAATTATTATCAAAAAGAATTGTGTGCTGAAGCCCTGTTATTTGGGTATTGAGAACACAGCTTTATGATTAAATGCTGCTTGCACATTATCTATGCAGTGTCCATCCTGCTAAGGCTAACAGCTCATAACAGATTCTAGTAAAATGTTTAAATGTATAATGCAAAAGGTTAAATGGATTCTGAAAAAGCAACATAAAATCTTTTTTGTTTTTTTTTTTACTCTAATGTTGAAGATATCTACATATTATTTTTTCAGTTTTATAGAAAAATATGTAATATGCATCTCAAACTACAAATTCGTTTTTATATTTACATTTAATGTATGTACATTTATGTTTTAATAATATAAATGAATAAGTTAATTCTTTTGAATATACAGTGAAGAGAGTTTAGATCACAATAACTTTATGGAAAGCTTTAATACAAAAACATCTTCTTATTGTGAGGCTCTGATGTGATTTATTCTAGTTTTGAAGGCCCTAAAACTAATCATACTTCGGACTTTTTATACTTCATGACTGCTCTATCTCCTTGCAGGGCACTGCTTTCATTTCCACTGGAATATTTCATACTGATTGTTCAGTTCAAATGGCAAAAAGCCCTTACAATAGGATTTTATTTTAAGGAATAATACAGTAAAAAGGTTATCTACTCACAGCTATTAGGAAACTGTTCAAAAAAAGGCAAATTTCACTCCACTTAGGACACACAGTGCAATCCTGGTCTTCCTGTGATCTGTGTAAATTAGGAGAAATTTCACTGCCACTGAAACTACACAAGTTTGCAAGTTGTTTCAAGATCAGACTGATTATGATGAACAGTAAGCATTAAAGTTAATGATGACATTTCACTTGACATTTGGTGGTTTATAGTTTCTCATTCAAGCTATTCCAGACAGTCTATATCAATGGATGTGGTAAAGGGTAAAGAAGACTCTAGAAATAGTGATACTTGTAAAGGTCATCATGATTTCTCTGTATATTGAAGAACATTTGTTTAAATGAAATGCACTGTTATAGAATCTCCTTTGGATATTGGAACGTACATAATTTCTGATATATCATTTAGGTTATCCTTTCCAGTGGGATGAACACTTGGGCAAAACAGTTTGCCTCCCTGGAAAAAGCACTAGCTGCATTTCTGCTTACATTTTTCTGTCTTCACATAAACCGTCACTTTCAACACTGTCTCATTAAGTTCAACCTTAAACTTGAAAAAAATCCCCAAAACCAACAGTATCTCCTTCTTTTTTCAAAAAGCGACTTTCAAAGGCATCGAGCATATTCTGAGCCTGAACAAGATCTTATGTTTAGAACACCATGTAAACTAGTCTGGATACAAATCAATAGTCCATATCCTTTTTCTTATTATGTATCTGGAGATGTGACTGGCATACAACAAAAATACAGGCATTCCTGCCAAATGGTAGGAGCTCTTCTGTAGATGTGAGAGCACAAGGTTATGTGATTAAATTTTGCTTTTCATATTTTTTTTTATCATGGGAGAGAAAGAAAAAGAGAAAGACAAAGTGCAGGGCACCAAAACAACCCATTCAGTTCTAGTGTGATAAAGGATATTCCTTACCTAGTTTAGCAAGTGCCCTGGATGAGTTATTCTCAAGGGAAAGATATAGCCTGCAGGACACAGAGTGGATAAACCGGAATTAATGTACAGTGTTATTGCTGAAGTAATTTAGAGATTAAATCTACTGATAATTCTGAGGGATGAATGTTTGTCTCCCCTTCTCTCCAGAGAAGCCCACCTTGCAGACAGTAATGCAACAATCACATGAGAGTTAGCAAGACTGACTCAGTATTTACATAAACTCAATTCATATTCCCAACTGAGTGTCTCTTATTAAGTGATAAGTATACATACTCAGCTACAGGATGTGGGATCCCCTCTTCCAAGTAAAAATCTGGTTTCCCTTTCCCTGACAAGGTTGCAGTGTAAACTCGTATTTCTTTTTCTTAGTTTCTCATGTCTCCTGTTATCTTGAATCTTTTTGTAAAAGCTGCTGACCAGAATTCAGTGGTTAGTTAACAAACTTTAGCATATGACTTTCCATTGCTTCAGGGTCCATACTGCTGTGTGCAGAATAAAATGTGAAATTCTTTTTTATTAACTATATTACTAGCAGGAAAGTTCTTAATCTGTTTAGGAAGAGCAAATAACATCATGACTTCTCAGTCATGAAAAGGACTTATTTCAGGCATAAAGTTGGAACTAGGAAGGGTCGCATGTATAATAGTTTCTTATTTTGAAGTTGAAGGACCTTGTAAAAAGAGAAACAATTGCACTGGTTGAAGGGATGCAGCAGTTTTTCTAAAGTGAAATGTCAACACTATCAGTGATTGCTCTACACCAAGAGCAAAAACTTCCTTCTTATCTGCAGAAGTGCTGGAATGGGTTTCCTTAACTATTTTATGATTAAATGTTCCACTGATTGTTGCTTTCCATTGAAGAAAGAAGCATGACTTGATGAGTTTGGTCGTTCTGCATGAACAGGGTGATCACAGTGGCACAGAACTGTCAATTTTGGTGTAGAGACATGATAATGGTTTAGCTCCCCTTCCAGGTTGCTACATTAATTTTCTCTGAGTCTGTAAGGAAGTATGTGAGGATTTCTTTTCCCTTTTTGCTATTCCTCCTGCCAGAAGAGAACTGCATGTGACAGAGACTACATGAGGCCTTTGCTTTCTTATTGCTTTCACTTCTGATAATTGCATGGTATTTGTGAGTGGGGGTGTGATGGACCTTTTCTTTAGGATGTTTTACTGGAATGAAAAGAAAATTACAATTGTACACTACCTAATGCTTTTCAAGCTCTTCAGTCTTTAATATGTCAGACTGAGTTAATTATTGGACACTCATCTCTTCATCTGCTTATCTGCAGTATCTTTTTGGTTTGTCGACATTTAGACAGATTATGGGTAATTCTTCAAGTGCTTTATCACATGACACCCCAGACTGTGACAAGCAAGTGATTCTATTATTTCAAAATGCTCTTGCCAGTAATTCCAACCTGCTTTGGCACATATTCCCAGACCAACAGCTGTATTCTTGCTTTCCTTTGAAGTGTCAGTTTTAAACTTCCAATTATTTTTGCTTCTGGTTTACTTCTATTTCATAGTTTATTAGCATTTCATTGAATATTGTAAATTTTATTATTCCCCAAAGGCATTTTCCTTTTTGTTTGTTTCGGAATTTTGGTCTAAGCAGGATGCAAAAAAATCATTTTGTATTACTTAATGACTTTGTAGCATTAGTCATGATCTTTTTATAATATTGACAATACCATTGTTTTGTACTATATTCTGCTTTGTGTACTGCTATACCTCTGAAGCTGTAGTACTCATTCCTCAGAATTCTTCATGTTTGTTCTCATCTATTTCAGCAGAGAGAAAAACAACTATGAAACTTTTAGATATTTTTGCTATAAATCTATTTAGATGAATCTTAAAACAGCGTAGGTGTGGAATAAGAATCAATGTAGATTTCCAGCTTATGATTTAGGATGTACAAAAAAATGGGGAAAATCAAGTTCATTAATACTTTGTGTGGATATGAGAAAAGAAGGCATTCTGCGATTCACCAATGGTGCTAATATTGTCTATGCTTTCATAACATATGTTCACTAGGAATTTGATTGTTGTTAACTCTTACTGCAAGAATTATAATATGAAAATTATTTACTGCCACTACCAATAAAGACTGTATTTTGAAAAAGAGCCCTGGGCAAGAAGCCTTGGAACTGTATTTTTCTGGGAAACATTGGAGAATTCTGTAATATTTTTAAGTCCTGAGACTCCACTTTTCATTTAAATGCACTGCAGAAGATAAGTGCAACTGAAATAATTGTCAGATTAATGTCTAAAGATCTAAATTTTAGGGTAAGGTCCTGGAGTACAAGGATGTAGAGCAAATGTTATTTAGCAAAAGCTATTCCAGCTTAAAGGAAATCTGTCACAAAAAAATTACATTTTAAAATTCTTTGTAGGGTTAGATAACACACTCAAAAACTGTAAATTGCCCTTGCATGATATGACTGCTTCATTCCATGTAATTACATGCCTGTAGTTTGGTGTTTGAAAAAGTAATTCCATTTAGTGACAGGTTAGATTACACACAAATTCACGTTTCAAAATATAATAATTTTTAAAATTTTCTGACCAGCTAGCAATGATGAAGAAAAATGATCTGTTTTGGTTTCATAAGCTCATCCCAAGAATTGAGACTCCAAGCCAGTATATGTAAAATATCTCTTTCAGGACCTCACCTATGAAATTGGTCCCAGAAACAAAATAATTAGCCATTAATTTTGTTTTTGAAAGATCCTCTTGTTTTTAACAATTGACCCCGAATATCATACTTTTCTTTGGGTTTTTTTGTTTGGGGTTTTTTTAAACATTCTAAGACAATATGCCTCTTTATTTCTCTCCAGTGACTGAAGTGCTTATGGAGATTTATTTATGGGTTAGCTACTGCCCCAAGCTGCTGGATTTTCTGTCCAGGTCAGTAGAGTACCCATGCACATTCTTACAGCCTAAGGGTCAGGGTTCATGGTTTCCAAGAAATTCCACAAGGCTTCCTGAGAAGCATAAATACTATTTTAATGTATGTACAGATAGTACAATAGTTATTGGTCACACCTTAAACAGGATGGATTGTTGCATTCATTTTAAGCCTTTTTCTGGGACGAGGTACCACATGTGCATGCAGAGGTATCACTTTCCTATGGATAGGCACAACAAACAAATGCCACTGGTTTACTTTATATTCAGCAGCCCATATTTTGATTGTGCTTCCTTTTTTTAATCTTTGTTTGGTTTATCATTTGTTTTATTAGATGAAAGATGGATAACTTTTGTCTTCTCCCTTTCAGAATAAATACATTAATTTTTGAAAGAAAAAACTAATAATATTAGTTTGTGTGTTTAGGCCTGGTCATGACTTATAGTAGATGGAATACAAGTTAAACATGGTTATATATTTAATTTGGAATTCCTTATAGTTTTCTTTTAAAACTTTAGGGCAGACTTTCAAAAAAAATACTTTGGGGACAAAATTGTTCTTCAATGATCTGAGATTTGTTTAGATTGAGAACCACTGAAAACACGGTATAGGCAAAAAATATTTAAAACAAATTTCCCTAAATCTCCTAAAAGCTAACACAAGTGCAAAATAAAGATCTTGCTGTTTCTGGGCAGAACAGTCTGCAGTCTAAAGCTTTTAGGCTTTTTGGAATTAAAAAAAAAAATTAGATTTCTTTCACTTAAAGTGATGATGTCATGTATGTTCCTCCAAATATGCAGAAAGCCTTATGTGGGACTTGTGCCAGTCTCTCTCTTGGTAAGAATGACATCAGGCACAAATTCCCAGCAGCAAAAGTATATTTCCAATAATCTGGCACATTTCGGTTCTAGGTGTTTATTCTGAGGGACCTTGGTGTCATGGGTCCCCTATTGTAGAGCAATCTCCAACTGTTCTCTTCTGGTTCAAGAAGACTTTCAAAAGGGTCTTCTATTTCCTAGCTTCCAAGCTACTGTAGGAGAAGTTCAACAGGTTCCTGGCTCCTCACCCTAGTTTTGCTGTGTTGAAGTGGGCAAGTTTAGTGTTTTCTGCTACTTAATTCTCATGTCCCAGTGTCCATTGTGCTGGTTGTCGTGAATGATAGAAAAGACTCTCATGCTTCAAAATTACCTGTGTGTGGACTTTTAAGCAAGAGAGCCTTAGGTACTCAAGTTCTATGGCTGATCCCTGTCCCTTACTGAAAGCCTGATGGCAGAACCACTACCCATAGCACATTCCTGATGACTGATGCATTTAGTAGTGCCCAGCTGCTGTTGAGAGGGTCAGGCATGGGAGGAAATTCCTACTTCTCCTTCACCAAGCAGTAAGGAAGCAGGCCTGCCCAACTCATGGCCAGGGTCTCCAGGGCTGCCTGGTCTGGCACCACTTCACCTCCTCACCCATCATGCAGCACTAACCAGAGTAAGGACACCTGCACTTTTGGGTAGTAACAGTCAGTTTGCCTACATCTGTGGGCAGCATTGAGCTGCCCCAGCTCTCCCATATATCCCAGTTAACCACCCTGTCCTGCTCCTCCTTGGGGAGGGCTGTCCAGTGAAGAGTTCCCCAGCGTGGCTGCCTGCTGGCAGCTCTCAGGCCCACAACACACTCTCCTCGCATCGGGGAGGTCCATCAATCCAAACACTCTTCTATGGCCACATGATGCTGCAGGTGAGAGAATGGCTTGTCAGGTGGTTCCTGGCACACGAGCAAACAGCAATCACACAGCAGTGGTTGACATTTAGGTTGTCATTTTATACTTCATGTTAACTCTCATATATAACACAGAATCACACAAAATGCTGTTAGAAGATTTTAATTTCCGAGAGATTTTTGCCTTTTAAAATTAGTTTGTTTAGTGATCGGGGTCATTTTCAATGACTACTGAGTATCTGTGCTCCTCTCCTCTTTGACCACTCTTTGACTCTTGGGTAAAAGGTGAAGAACTTTTTCTGATTGATGATATATATAAGAGTTCTAAAGCACTATTTTGACATGTCATTCTAAAATATTCCCCTTTGGCTCAGAGCTCAAATGAAGCAATAATAGGTATCAGTTAAATCCTGATATTTCTATCTTTGGATTCAAATTATATTTTCATGCTGTGTGTAAGACTCCAGCCACGGAGTCACGAGCTCAACCAGGATTATTACTTTTAAAAATATATACAAGACTCCAAAAGTTCGCCCACTGAATTTCTGCAGAGCCTTCAGTTCTTTAGTACCCTGAGTAAAGAGAGAACGCTGCACACATTTTCTCAGGAGATATTTTTACTGATAAAATATAGCAGAAAATAAGGATCTTGGCAAAAGTTTAAAAGGGGTAACATACAACTGAAACAAAGCATTCCACCAGAGCACTGACTTAGCATATGCCAACCCACACAACTTAACAAAATCCAACCCACCAGCTTTAAGTTACCCAAAATATTGAGAAAAGAGTAAAGAAATAAAGAGATTAAGATAAAAAAAAGGAGTAAAGACAAAGAAGAAGAGAAAGAAGAGAGGAGAATAAGAGACAAATAAAATATTAAATAGCTACCACCAAAAGAGTCTTATGGAAGTCCAGCTTCACATAGTGGAGGCAGGTGGCAGGTCCTGAGAGAAAAGACAAGACGGAGGACACTTGGGCTGCTTTTATGTGATCTGGCACCCTGTGGCCACCCCTCCCAGGCGGGTCTGCTGGTTCACTGACCACTCTGTGGCTCCAGGCTGCTGTGGGGGTTGTGTAGTCAAGCAGAGGCTGGGCTGGGGATTCCAGGGGGCATGGTGTGGGCAGGCTCCCTGGCTGCCCTTTTCACTGGCATCTGCTCCTACCATGTGGGCTCCGGGGCTGCCATGGGGGATACAGCCTGGCCCTTCCCCTCATGCACAGACACACTTGAGTTGGTTCCGACCCAATAATTAAATAATCCTCTGTGGGATTCGAATCCAGTGTCTCACACTATGTAAATACCTATGCATTTCATGCTATGCAGATATATGCTAAGAATACTGTGTAAGTAATAGAAAATCAGTCTTCAGGAAATAAGAAATTCAGATGGTAAATTTGGAGCAGCCAGACAAAGTTTAGGAGTCAAATCAGCACTTCTATGAGGGGAAAAGGTAACTGAGATTGAGAAAGGCTAGGGGTTTACCACAAGCAGCAATGTCTTTTACTGCCCTTGTGACAAGCTGCCCAATTATCACCAATACAAAAAAAAAACCCTCTGTTTACATAAGCTGGATGGAGACTTTAGTTTATGAAGTGAATTCTCCCCAGACTGTTTGTTTTAAACAAGCTCAATCTAAGTCAGAACTTCCCTTCCCTGGCAAGAGTTCTTATACCTCACCGCACCAAAAGCAAGAACAGCTTCATCCAGCAGCTACAAGACCTCTTCAAATGATTCTGTGCTGGCACAAGAAGCCACCATCGTGCTGAGCGTAGGATCAGGCAGCAGGAAGACTTTCTGTGGAAGTGGGATGCACTCTGCTACAGAAGGAAACAGGAGTCAGACAGAGAAGGAAGAAGAGAGCAGGAACCATAGAAGAAAACAAGCAAGAGTGAGAAAAGCTCACAGGGAGATTCAGCAGTTCAAGGTAGATGAGAAAGTGAAGGAGCAGAGGCAGAGAAAACAGTGATGAGTAAGAGGAAAAGAGGAGAAGAAGGTCTACAGGAAGAGACAGAGGCATAGCAGAGTGAAAAATGAGATGAATGACTGCAGTTGGAGAGGCCAGAGCAGAAGCTCAAGGGGAGAACCAGTGGAGGATGAGAGCACCTGCGGTCACACCCGACAGCCTTGTTATTCCATTCTATATAGTTTGCTTGTTGTAGCTTTTTTTTTCCGTTAGCAACTAGTAAAGATTAGAATGAGCAAGGAAAAAGTCTTTCCCCACAGTAAACAGACAACTTCTCCATCCAGCCATTGGCACACTTTGCATCCTGTAGTGTGTTTCAGTCTTACTTTCTCCCAAAGCTCCATTTGTTCCAGCCCTCCATCCCTGCAGACAAGCAGGGAGCATCACTGCATCAAGGCTGGCACAGGAGTTCAGTCTGCCTCTTGCTGGAAGGGCTCCAGTTTGTGCCTCATGTCAGCAGCTTCTCCTTGAGAGCTACCCCTGTCTGCAAGCTGACCTTGGGAGAGATGCAGCTTCTTTGAGCTCTTAAACTGCAGGTCCTTTCCAAGATTTGCCTAACCACAAATTTATAACTGTATTTGTTGTTCTGAATAAATGGTCACACATGTGCACACTTGTCCAATTCATCTATATTCATATTTAATATCATACTAGTTTAAAGATGTAAAAGAAATGGATTACAGGCAACACCAACACTGTATATTCCTGCTTACATGGAATGGCAAAGGAATCCAATAATGAACTCCAGCCTTGTAGTGTAGTAGGAATCAAGTTTCTTTCTGAGTTGTCAGGTAGGATTTTTGAGGTTTGCCTTTGATGTGAAAGCTGATGGGCTGACACAGTAGTTTTTCCCTTCCTGATCATTGTGAGCTGACATCCACCTGTGCCTGGTGACCTGCTCAGCCACCTGGGATAGCCAAGCTAAGAAGCTCTTGGCTTTCCTACCCACATTATAGATCCCTTTTTCCCTCCTGGTTCTATTCATTATTGGATTCAAACTGTTGTACAATGCAAACGTAATAAGTGAACGCTCGTCTCCACTCCTTATTCAGGGGATTTCTCCTAGTTTGCACTCCTGCTGTGTTTTGCACATAGCACTTCTCATTGGTGTAATCCTCCTGCCTTAAATGGCTTTCCTGTGAGATCACACTGCTCTCAGAACTGTTACAAAACACTGCAAACTGCATACCATAAAAAGTCTTCATTGTACTACATATTCTCAAGCACACAAGATTCAGATTGTTTTTAACATTTTAGAGAAACCATGTACCATCTGGGGCAAGGACGACAGACTGCTTTGTCTGAACCTGCTTCTCCCTTATTTATTCTCAGTTTTATGCAACACTTTCCTGGTGTTTCATAGACTGGGAAAACAATCATGGTAAAAAATAAAATACTCAGAAGGTATGAAGTGCCAAGATTAACTTTACTGTGGCGATTTTAATCTCTCCCCTTTTGCCCTGCAAGTGCATGTTTATGAAATGTACTAAAAATCTTTGCTAATGCACAGATTAAAATTAGGTTGCTCAGTGAGTCCTCAAGCCCTCTCATTGTGAATGAATAGCTAAACTTAATCCTCTGAAAACCAAGTAGTACAAAAGTCAACACCCGTGTCAGGAATCTATAACATTGCCTCTTTACACAATGCTTGATGTGTACTCAAGCTTTTACCTTCGCTGATGCTCAAGACCTCGGACTTCAGTGTAAGTCGAGTACTTTACTAACACAGATTTGTGTTTAGATCAAATATAACACACAAAGGTATCTACCGTCTGTCTATAGTTAAATTTACTCATTCAAAGCTTATCCCCCTCAAGAAACGATTGCATCTTATTTTCTCTTGCCATGACTTTTCTTAAGAAATAGTAGAAGAAAGGTGGAGGACATCACTGATGAGTATGCCACATATATCCTGATGTTTTGTGTGCCCAGAAGATATCAGGACCAAATATAAAATAAATACCAAATGTCAATCAACATCAAAACTACTTATTTCAGCACTACTGGCAAGCCTTTAACAGAAAGCAAAGCCTGAGTCTAGCCATAACAAGAATGAAATTTCCATTAAAAAAACAGAGGATGCAAACCACAAACATTTTAATATGAAACTAGGATTGCTGGAACACTGAAAAACGAATGCCTTAGTATTTAATTATTTAAAAAATAATAAAAATATCGTTTTGGCCTGATCAAGTGTTGGTTGGAAACTCCCAACACAAATGCTGTAAACTCCTTTTTCCTGTTTAGGGGTAGAGTTGAGGCAGACATAGATCAAAACTGGGAGCTGTTGACATCAGTGTACACTTGTGGCTTTGCATGGGTTTGGTAAACTCACAGTGTTATCAGTTTAACAGTTCTTGTAGACTCAACAGAGGCTATTAGTTCTTGGGAAACCTTCCCACACTCTCTTCTCAATGTACGCTTTTCCTGTCTCCAGCCTGCCATGTTTCTCTATCCAGACCTATATCTATATGTTTTACTCATTCATATACACACACCCAAAAATAACCACACAGAAGAGTATGATGTAAAATTTTAGGACAAAATTTTCAAGGTTTAAAGACTCTTTATTTTTTTCTCTGATACATTTATAGATATATATGTATATGAAAGTATACAAACACAGAGAGACAACAAGAGTGTGTGTGTTGGCGGTGTGTTTATATGTACTATATAAGATATATATATATCTATTTAAGCTTGAATACACATTTTAAAGTGTCTAACATTTTTGTATGGCTTTAAAAGTAATTGTTTTGGTATTCCATCCACTCTTCAGCCACACACAAATGAATAATCAACAAGGGATTAAATTAAAATCCAAACATCTCCTGCATGTGCTGGAGGAAGTCAATGCCTCGTTCTACAAGATGTGGATGTGTCCTCTGTAGGAACTTGGCACATTCAAAGCCTATGAGTTAATACTGATTCTTTTTTTCCCATGGTGGACTCTATCCAACTCCTACTAATGTCAGTGACCACCTTTCCACTGACTTCAGTAGCATTTTCAATAATTTTTTAATCTCTTTGATTTTAGTATGAATGTGAAGAAATCATAAACTGTAAACATTTATGTTTGACCAGCTCTTTGATATGAAGTGTTTTGTAGCCATGGAGTTAATTTATTATTTACAGAATGATTTAAATTCAGAGCTCAATAAATGTTATTTTCTGATATATAAACACATTTTGACTGCTCAGGGGTACAAAAATGTATTCAGCAAAGTGCAAATCTACTCTAGTCTTGGCAACTAAGTATTTTCTGAAAATAAAAGGCTATTTCTTAACAAATGAAAAAAGCTTTCAAAAAAAAAAAAGACGTACTTATTAATTTATTCATTATGAGTCCACTTAGAGATCTGGAAACAATTTTAAGAATTTTGAGCTTTTCATTTTTTAAAAAAATTGTTACACTAACTCAGATACAAGACTGGAAAATCTGAACACATATATCCATTTATATCTATTAAAATCTATTTAGTTAAAGCTTTAACATATTTTTTACAAGGCAAAACTATTTAGGATGTAAAGAATCTGAAAAAAAAAAGGTTCCTCTTAATGTAAAATATAAAGAAATAGATTTAATCACCTGTTCAGCTGCATCCAAGACTCCATTCCTCTCTCCAACTGATATCAGTGACACACAGAGCAATAAAAATTAAACAAATGCATTTTAATGATTTATTCTCCAGCTCATATTCAGAGTTTCAGCCATGCGGCTGCCATTAATGTTAATAGGGGTTACACAGCCAAAGCCAACTTATTCAGGTTAAAAATATATTCCAGACTTAGAAATCTGTCATACGACAGAACACGCATTTTTGTTTAACTAATGAGGTTATAGTTTGCAGTAGCAACTCAGTGTCTTAGTGTGAGCCAAAAGAAGAAGGAGGAAATATACACAACAAAACACTGTTGTTGCAAAGCATGAATTTTCACCGCTATCCAGGTTTTGGCTGGGGTAGAGTTAATTTTCTTCCTATTAGCTGGTAGAGTGCTGTGCTTTGGATTTAGGATGAGAATAATGTTGATAACACAGAATTACAAAATCACAGAATGGGTAAGGTGGAAGGGACCAACACACTAATGTTTGAGTTGTTGCTGAGCAGCATCTACATTAAGTCAAGGAATTTTCAGCTTTTCACACCACGCCGTTAGTGAGGAGGCTGAGGGTACACAAGAAACTGGAAGGATGATCCAAACATGGAGAGATGACCCAAGCAGGACAAAGGGATGTTCCATACCATTATGATACCATGCTCAGTATAGAAACTAGGAGGAAATCTGGCCAGGAGCAGTGGCTCAGGGACTGGGCATCTGTCAGCAGGTGGTAAGCAACTGCATTGTGTTTCACTTGTTCTGATTATTCTAATTATTTTATCATTATTATTATTCCTTTTGTTGCTATACTATTAAACTTTTACTATCCTATTAAAGTATTCTATCCTATTTGATTTTTTCTCACTCAAATTTTACTTTTTTTTCCCCCAGTTCTCTCCCCCATCCCACTGTAGGGGGTGGGGAACGAGTCTGAGGTAGGGACAGAAATAGTAATTCTTGCAACAGGAAAAAAATCTTTGTACTTTGTTTTGATTTGCTCTTTCATACTGTAAAAGAGCACCTTGCTGAGGATGTCTAATATGCGGGAAGAGTTGAATCAGCTTTGGGAAACTGTATGAGATCCCATCTTCTTCTTCCTTCTTGAGTTGCTAAGATGGAATGAAGACCAGTTTGCCGTTACAACCCAACAGCTCAGAAAATGTAAGAAAGGTCCCAGCACCCGAGCTATGAGCCCACCAAAGGGTTTTACTTTAAAAATGCACAAGGTTCCAACAATATCCACCCTCTGGACATACTAGACAAGCCCTCGGTTCTTTTAGCACCTTAGGAGAGAGCACAAAGGAGAAACACTGCAGACATATTCTCAGGGGTTACTTTACTGGTAAACTTTAGGAAACAAGAGAACTTGGCACAAGTTTAAAGGGTAACATTCAACCAAAATAATGCATTCCACAAATCATTGACTTAGCACATGCTAACCCATACAACTTAGCAAAACCCAACCCATTTGATATCAAGTTACCCAAAATATTAAGAAAGGAGATTAAGAGAACAAGAAGCAAAGAAAGAGAAAAAAATTATACCTACCACCAGACAGTCCTGTGCAAGTCCACATTCCACACGTTCAGGTGGCAGTTTTCAAACCTCATGGAGAGCACACGTTGCTGCTCTTATGTGCTTTGGCCTCCCTGCGGCCACACCCCCAGCCTCCAGGCAGCATTTGCATTATATCAGCCCATTTGGGACAGGGTTAGAGGCTCTGAGGACTGACAGCTGCTCCAGGATCACACAAGCAGGCTCACAGGCCCTGGGGTATGTACTAAGGCGTTACCTCCATGAAATTCGACCTGTCGCTCCCCACACAACACACACACACACACGAGTTGGTCTGAGCCAATGTTTAATGTAAGAATATAGTAATCCAGCGTCTCACAAGTGTGAATCCAGACAGCAGGTGAAAGGGAACTGGCCTAGACCACGCAGAGCTAGATGCATTGAAAGGGATGACTGGGTGCTGAGAAGATCCCCAGCTGATCTTCCTCAGCACCTTTTTCAGAGCTGGTGCGACAGGACTAGTGGATGTGAGACATGATGCCTCTTAAAAATTATTAGCTTGCACAGGAACTTGAGGTTAACTCCTAGCAGTGGTACGGTTCCGTGTGGTGAAGGAAGGGACAGGCAGAGCAGTGGAGAACATGTAGCTATTCAACACTCAGCAAAGGCCAGTTAGCAGTACAGAAAGAGAATTGTTGGAAGGTCTCCCTCAGGTGGTGGAGTTGGTACTGCAGAAGTTATTGATCTGTGTTATAAACAACTTAATCTACTTTGGAGGGAAGATGGGACAAAAATATAGTCTTGTTTTTTTCCCTATGTTACATTTTGTCATGAAGTTTCATTTATAAAAAATACTTCCTATCAAAGGGGAGAAAATACTGTCTGTACCAAACACTTATTCCTGTATCCTTCTGTCCAAACTTTTAGGAATTTAAAGTTTCAGCTTTCTCTAACAACCTTCAAATATGTCTGTGTATGGATGTGGTTTCTAAAATATTGCTGCTTCAAACTCTAAAATATTCCAAAGCAGACAGAACATAAAATGCATGATAATATGTTTCTGAGCTGATAATCTAACTAATCCAATTTAATCAACCAGTAATATTCCCATAACATTAAACAATTAACACTGTAGTGTCAGTACCCCTTTTTCTTAAAGGAAAGAGAAAACGGAATGTAATGTTCCATTAACCTCTCTTGGATATATTAAGCTATGAAATTAACTGAAAAATGAGTGAATTGTCTTGTAAAGTCAGCAGGAACTTCTTGTAGCGTCAATCATGCTTTAATTCATAAATCCCTTTACTACATCCTACAGCTGCTTGAAAGTATTCACATGAATTTTAAGTAATACTAAGCATTAACCTTATAGGTTCACTGTAGAAGATGATAGATTATAAATAGACTATAGAAGATTAAATGCAAGCTCATTTGATAGCTCTATAATCTTAAAAAAAAAAAAAAAAAGCAAAGGCTTAACAGCTTTTCAGACAAATTAAAAAAAAAGAAAAAAAAAAGAGTATTTCTGACAGGGTAAGAGAACTTCCCTGAGTGTTTTCCCGTTTCCTTCTTTTCTCCCCACCACCACACAAAAGGCTTATAATAATTTTTCCCCCAAAGTTATATCCAGACTTGTAAGCAAACCCTTATATATATGTATGTAGCAGAAATAAACGACTGCAACCTCAAACACTGAAAAATGGTTGACTAAACTTGAAACGTTAACCTGGTGACACCTGGTGACAATCACTGAACATAATAGCTGAACAAGGACTCTCCATCAACCGTCTCCCTAGAAAAGCCTTCCAAAAGATTATGTTTTAAAGATAAATAGTATTTTAATTGATTTCAATCTTCAGACTACTGATGGAAGACAATAGTGGCAGCTATCAGACGTACAACCTTACACTGACAAAAAAAATGTGCTCTAACTCTACAGCTTTCACCTGTATGTTTATATAAAACATCACTGCAGGCATGATACAACAGGAAAAATCCTGCCCCTGCTGTGTGCATCCTCACCCACATTTCACACCAGTCTGATTTCACCAGTTAATGGTTTAATTTCTTATGATTGCAGCTTATCCTGTGTCCCAGTTTAAATGAGACACAGGTCTTTTGCTGAGGATGAGCCATGAGAAAAGATCCAAACTCCTTCCTCCAAATAATTATAAATCCGAAATTAAGAGGCTCCGATTGAAGGAAAAAAAATTATGGATAAGGAAAAATAACAACTTTTTAGTAAAAGGTATGTGTGTATTGACAGAAACAACAGAAAGAAACAAGCAGAACAACCAAACAATACTCCTATACCCACAGACAATTCCCTTCAAAACAAACCATTACACAAACAAAGGGAAAAAAAAGGTAAACAGTTCAGTTTGCGCCCTTTGGTGCAATTCTAACCACAGTCAACAGGGGGCGCCATTGGGTCACGGAGATGCAGAGCTTGTAATGTCCTGTGCCAGTCACCAGGTGGCACTGTTGGATCACTGGTCGTCGCTATGGGGGGGAGGGGGGGAGGCGGGGGCCAACACCCTCTAGGGTGTATTGGAGAAGCCAAAAAAAAACTCCTCCCCCTGTTTTCCAGGAGACGAGAGAAAAAAGAAAAGAGGAGCCCTTCATCTCCCCCATTTCCTAGGAGACTAAGTTCTGGGCAATTAAGCAGAGAGCCAATTCTTTTGTGTCTCTTAAGTGCTCACTTAATAGCTCTGATGCAGTGGGCAGGGGGAAGGGAAAAATTCTTACTTAGTTTCTAGGAACCAATAAAACCATGACATCCTGGCAGCATTCAGAGTGTCTCATCAGTGTTCCAATAAGGTTCACTGTTGCTTGCTTTGGTGTCCTCTGCAGGTGAATGTCTAAGTCATACCCTTATATGCCCACGATAGAAAGAATCCGTATTCCTCTTTGGTGGCAGTCCAACAGTGAGCATCTTCTTATTTTGTGCATCTACTCAACACCTCCTGACAGAAACGCACTATTAGTAGGTACAGTTACTAATATCTAACATATTTTGGAGGAAGGTTTAAGTCTCATTAAGTCTACTTGTAAGGAAAACTGAACTGTACCTCTATTAGGTGAAATGGAAATGTTTTACAGCACTCTTGTCACAGAACTCATGGCTTTCTACCCACTCACTTGCTTTGGCACAGAGCCCAGATCACCTGTCCACAAGTCCACCAGAAGCTGGGGGCCTATGATGGCCCAAAAAGGGCTTCTCAAAGCCAAACAGGGAGATTATTCCATTGCTGGGTCTTCATTGCCTTTTTAGAAAATACTGCCAAGTTTAGGTTTATGTGATAATTAAAGTAGTTACCCATAAATAATGATTTTAGGTCTTGCCATTACAGCTGTAACACGACCACGACTGGGTGTTTTCTTTGTTTCACTGAAGTAATTTACAGTGCAGAACTTCCACAGGTTTTGATGGTAAATAAGAAGCATAAGAAATAGAAGAGCACTGAGTGGAATATTCCTCACCTCAATATGGAGAAAGGCAAACATGCAGATATGTTCATTTTTTTTAATTGCTGAGAAGTAAATCTTCAGAAGTATAGCTTGTATCTTAGAACATAACCATTCACTCTCCTCTCTCTGTTTTAATGTCAACATAAAAAAGATTGCGCAATAGCACAGTAGGTGTTAAATGTAATAACGTTCTGCACTAGAAAAACCTTTGACTATTAACTAAATTAAGAGGAAATTGATGGAAAAGGTCTAACTGCTCTGGATGATGATAAAGAATGCTAGCTACTTCTTTCCTCCCATTTGGTTTAGGTAAATGAATGGCTGGGATCTGACCCAGTTATTCCATTTCGTTTCTGGAGATGACTTGGAACATGTCTAGCTATGAACAGATGCCAAAACACCCTAACTGAGACATTCATTTTTAATGCTCAACTTCTCTGTTGAGTAATTTCAGTAATCAGTAATTATTAGACCTCAGTGAGAAGTTCTCTACTTTTCTTTGAAATTCCTTTTGTGCCCCTTGTTGCATTTAGACCAGTACTTATCTTTCTAAGGCTGAAAATTTGCCGTTTAGATTGTTCTGTGGAATTCATTAACACCTGCAACTGTACTGATTTGCAATTTACCTGTGCAAATAGGAGTCTTTCCACTAAGTTAAACTCTGCAAGATGTCTCTATTTGTCTGAGTTGCATCTAAGCATCCCACACTTTCTGCATCTGTGTGATGGAGAAACAAGACTGCTAGTATCTTAATATGAAAACAGAAACTCTGCGTGTTTATAGTACTCCATTTACCTTCACTTTGCCTCACATTGCCTCAAAGATCATTCAGAGTCATCAGTTTCAAAAATACACAAGGAACTATGTAACTTCATTACTGATATGTTCCCCCGAATTTACAACGAGACGATCTGAATAAATACATGTTTATTACTTATAATTGTATTGTGATAAGCTTTAAGTACCTCCAGACCTTTTTTTAAAAAAAAATATATCATCTCAAAGTTCCTTTAAGAAAACCTACTGGCTCCATATTTATGCCTTTAGCTGTCACTGAATTTACTGCTTTTTAAGGTGTAGGTGGTAGCTATACACTTGAAGCTGTGGGAATTTACAAGTGACCTCTCATCCATAACATATGTTTACCATTTTCCATGCTAACCTTTAATATACTGAATGCGTATTGATTTGACTACAAGATAATATTTTGATACAACAAATGCACTTTAGGAAGACAGCAAGCAAAATAGGCATATGAGCAGATGTGAAGAATACAGGAATCCTGGTGATTGATTCCACCTTCCTGAACAGTGCAGCATGACTAAACACTGAATGACTTTCTATCTTCTCAGAGACCTTTGTTAACATTTCTACACTGTATGGATCCTTACCTGGGGTCCCCCTGGCTGGTGTTTGGGGCCAGCATGGCTGTCCCAGGAGAGCTGTGGACATGGGAGCACAGACTGGCTAGGGACTCTAGGTACTTTTCAAGAGAACTGCAGACTTTATTAGCTTTTAATTTCACACAGTCTCATAAATGTCCTTGCAAAGGAAAACCTCAGTTTGTGGTGGTAAACTGTGTTTTAAAAATACATAAACAGAGTTGCAGTTAGGTAGCAAAACTGATTAGACAGTCACAATTACCCTCCAATAAAACTTTGGTGTGAACTTATCACCTTTTATTCCATATTTTGTGCTGTGACTTGGTCTACTAACAAAACAAACATCTTGCTTTTCCAGGAATTGTTTTCCTGTTCTCTGTGTCCATAACTTTATAGCTTTTGTCTATGACAAAAATATCATTATGAGCATTTTTGGTTTTTTTTTCCCTATGCCTGATTAATAACTGCATTTAGCTTTCAGTTATCACCTATAGAACTGAGCAGGGAGTTGCAATAGTGTCACAAAGAAATAGTGGAGTCCCATTTTGGATCAATCTCTTTACTACAGAATGGGGCTTATGCGTATACTTCAGTGAAGAATTCGTGGAAGCGGAAAACTACCTGTTCTACCCCAGGGCAGTGAGGCTCCAGTGCCTCATTCAGTATTGCTTATCACTCAAGGCATAGAATGACAAAAGAGTAAACAACAGTGAATAGGCTGCAGAAGGAATAAGCACATCAGAAGCTATTTTATCTGCATTGTATTGAGATGTTTAGCAGAGCTCTTACTCGGTCTTTCTACTCAGAAGAGAAACCACTGCAAAAAAAAATAATACCAGACACCCAAACTACTGTTTGTTTTCTGTTTGCAAGTAAAAATAAGCCCAACAGGCCAAAACAAGAGTTTTACAGACGAAAAGGAAAGTACTAATGAATATCAAAGTTGTCATGATATATGTATATTTATGCATATTTCTTTAGTTATTTATTCCAAATTCATCCCATACATATATGTATACGTATGCATATGTAAATATGCTTGTAATTAGGAGGGGTACTGCTCCACCTCCAATAAATCTTATGTTCCTGGGGGAACATGCATTTTTTTAGCAGTGTTCCAGCAGACTCAGGAGAATAGGCTGACTTCTTGTGGGATGGATATGCAAATTCTCAGAAGGCACACATAGATATATGCAGAATACTTCCTAAAGACAGGCAGATCTATCCAAGTCCTGCTTTGACTCAACTGGTGTCATTATAGCTGACTATAATAATCATGACTAAAACAGAGAGCTGTGAACCACAGACAGTCAATGCCCTTTAATGTGACCCTGGAGTGTTCATCCCCAGTGTGGAACAATAATCAACACTGCAGACGAGGATTTCACAATACTAGCTACAGATGGATCACCACCTTGGTGACATTCAATTTGGTATCTCAGAATTGCTGACGTTTTTGCCTAATCTGAGCTTCAGAGAGAAAGTAGGAAGGAAGTAGGCATATTATTTGTACCAAAAAAAATAAGGTTATGGAAGGGGAAAGAGATCTTTTACCCATGCATTTTCAGAATACCTTCTTCTGTACAGATAGGAATAAGCAAGTTTAATGTGGTAGTTTTCAGAGATGTGTTGACATGGATTGAGATAGAGAGAGTTTGCTCAACCATCAGAGCACTCCAAAAATACTAATAGAGAGACCTCAAGGCAGGAACAACCAAGCATTTTTATCTTAGAGTTTTTATTCCATTATACTGGTTATTTTCTTTTTTCTGATGCAATTTTATGGATTATGTTTATGCCTGTGCCTGAAGTCTGTCAGTGGCTCATCCTCATTAGTGTTTCTTGTGTTAGCCCACTATAATGTCATGCGTGATGGCATTACTGTTTAATAAGCCACACAGTGTGAGTACCTTGCCTGCTGTGGAAGGATGGTAAACAATCTTGCATCAGATTTATCTAGCTGTGCAAAGCTCAGGCAGTAACGTGTCTGGTCTCCTTTTATAGGGCACTGTCATTTTGGTTTTTGCAGTTTTGGAAAAACAAGCAGGGCTGATGAATAAATAGATGGAACAGAATTTGAGATATAGTTATTAGAACCCAGTCAGAAAACTTAAAAAGAAGTAAACTAATTTATCGAACAGCAGAATCCCTAAAATATTTCAGATTTTATGTAGGTTCTTTATTTTTAACCTATGAAGAGCAGATGGAAAAGCAAAAAAAGAGTATCTATGACTAATCAAGCCTATTAAAATGACCAAAGCAACTAGAAATGAAAAAAGTGGGGTTTTCTAGTGTATAGCTCTGCTATTTTTACCTGTTTCTGTTCAGTACATTTTCTTACCACTTTTTTAAAAATTCTGTTTGGATGTAAATATATTTAAAAATCCACACTGGGAACCAGTGCAGCAGCCAATTAGAAACATCAGACCAATATTTTCTGACAGCCTGTAAATTGGTAATACATTAGTATATACATACTTTAGATATAATACCTGTAATGCATCTATGCACACTTTAAATCTCCTGTCAGAAGAATATGAAACAAAACCACAGGTAAAGACATTGTGTAAATGTTTGATTCCTGTTTGTGGGAATGCAATACTTTTACATTTGAATTCTCATAAAAATGAGAGTTTCGGTGAACAGTGAAGAAACAGTGAAATATGCCCCTTAAAGTAACCATTAATGTTTAATCCTTAATAGTTGTCACTTTATAATTATGGTAGACAGCCATATAAGGTACAAAGTATGTAAAGCTGTGTCTAATTATACAGTGATGCTATTTCAGTATCGAAACTGTGTACGTTTCTAAAGACTTCTTTTTGTGCTAACAATATCATGGAAGAAGTAAACCAAACTGAATATTTAGTAAAGGTTTAGTTTGGCCATATGTATTAGAACATAGATGCACTTCTATTTTATATATGTTTTCAGATATTTGTTGCAAAGGTGTGTATGATTTTAACAGGCAGTGCTACAGCACTGGTAAATCTGCCTGCTTTTCTTCAAATGTTTAACTGAAAGGATTAAATTTGTTTCCTCTTCTCTTGCAGTAGGAAATCCACATGCCTTACTTAAGTCTTTGTGTCTGGCCTATTATACCCTTACAGAAGGATGCTGCAGTTAATATTTAATTCAAGGGCTGATGAAGCTCAAGATCACTCAGGTTTGATGTTGGCTGTGGTTATTTGATAGTCAGATGGTTTCACAGATGAGCCTGGACTGCCCATTAAGAAACACTGGATGAACTGATTATGGGACACAGTACTTCACTGTCAGATCCAACCATTATGATATCAAATTAGCTTGTATTTTATATAGGAGGCTTGGGATTTGTGTTTGTTTCGTATTTTTCTGATTATTCATTCTGATTATTCAGATGGTAAGAAACATAGCTTTAACACTAGATTTACTCATAGACAGTTTCTATCCCTTTGTGGTTTTGCCTATATTATCCTGTTGTTTAAATAATTATTTATCCTTTCTGGTGTTTACCCTATTATGCCTTTAGTGTCATTGTGTTTCCCCTCAGCTGCTTTTCCCTGCCAGAAATAAGAAGGAACTATCTCTGGAATCCACTGACCATCCCAATACTCCAGCTCTAGTTTTGTCTCTGAATTCATCTTTTTTGACATGTCAACAAAACTGCACACATTACCATGACCAAATCACCCATGACAGTGATGCATCCCATGTTCTATTGCTTTTATTTAAACGAGCCATTGACTATATTTCAACACACATACACATGATAGCATTACTCAAACACCTTTTGATGACATGATATCTACTAGATCTTTTTTTCTCTTTAGTCGCCTCCAGCTGGTAAAGTGCTAGATCTTGGCAGAGATTTCTGTCTCTTCTCCTTAATTGTGTGTCTTGGCAAGTCACATTAATGTTTTTTATCTGCCCCAATATAGGTTTAGACATAGTGTCCCTACAATATCGTAGTTCTTTCCTTGACAGTACTTTTCAACTTTCCATATTTCTCAATTTATCACAATCAGCTACAGTGCTGTAGTGTAGCATGTTCCACAAAGACAAAATTAAACTCAACAAAACTCCACAATCAGGAATTTGGCATATAAATCTTTCTTTTGAAAATTATTTAGTTCATTTCTGTAAAGGTGCCAAGGATACCCAAAGATGGATGAGTAATGACATTTTTTAAAATGTTGTGGCATTCAATGCTCATCATATGAAGACATATTAGGACTTGTTTTGCAAACAGTACCAATATCTTATAATACATTGGATATGGCTTTCCAAATGCTAGAAGTTATCAGTAGAAACATTTGTTCAATTCTGCCTTCACTTCTGACAGGGCAGAAACACAAATTTTCCATCCTGCCAAGGAATTCTGCATCACATCTGGACATTTCAGCTGACATTGCTGTCATCTGTGCATCTTATTCTGAAACTCCTGGTGAAATCATGCGTGGGACAGAGGACTCCACTAGATGCAAAACACAGAAATCCATCTATTCATTTAGCCCCTGATTTAGTGCCTTGAAGATGTTTCACTCACATATGAAGTGCTTAAATACATTAAAAGTGTGGATCTTAATTTAAAGAGGTGAAAATATCTGTGCATAAGTCTCAGCATGTTCATTTCTCATACTTGATCCAGATCTGTTTCTACCAGTCTGGCCTGGGAAGTGTCCCAAACCAGCATTGCTGTTTCCAAACTCAGTTTGTAGTACGTTACAAATGCCCATTAGATGAAGCCAATAAGAAGCATCTTGTGATTGAAGTTAACAGGCTTCACTCAGCTCTTTCTAGGAAGTACAAAAACCTGTGTCTGTCTACCAGTTGTTAGATATCTACATTTCCCATCCAGCCCATTGTCATGGCCACTAACAAGGATACACCGATGCTCAGCTTTGGAGAGCTCATCCCCTTCCAGCATTTCCCTACAGTGTCAAACTGTACACAACAGGAGTTTAAGATTCAATTTTTAAATTACACACAAGCTTACAAACAAGTGTAGCCCTAACCAACAAAGTCAACATACCTGTACTATGCAGGAGACCATGACGGCAGCCAGAAAGTTTGTTGAAGATAACAGGAAGTGGAGGGATGTCACTTTGTCATGCTCATCAGTTTCTTCTCTCCATCATGTCTAAGCTGTACAGCTAGTGATTAAACTACTGCAGTTACCTTACTACATAGGTATGTGATTCAGAAGCGTTGTGAGAGTTCGACAGCAACTGTAAGAGGAAAAATCAGCTTAAAGCTGAAACATTAAAGCTTAAAATATACATTGAGGGTGTCAATAAGAAATATCTGACAGAATGGGTTTAGGTAATCTTTTATCATACAACATCATAATATCAAATCAAAAGCAATGAGGGACAGATAAACAAGAAGAGAGCATTTCAATTTAGAAAATGAAAAGTGCTGTAGTAAAAGTGTCCTGGACAACAGTGATCTGCTCATTATTCAGTACCTTAAACTGAGAAGGGAGAAAAATCTGTAATGTAGAGCATGACCTTAAGAAGATATTTGATCTGGAGGATTTTTCAGTGAGTTTATTCGCTTGTTACAAATCTTTTTGTAAAGAATATATATGGTTTCATTCTTATGTAGCCATACAGTTAACTTTCTCATTTCCTGGTATGCAGCAATCATTAAAACAGCATTGCTGGGACACTGTCAAGATGCTCTTTGGGTGAATGGATTTCTCTAGTGTATCCCTGGGTAGCAGGGTGCACCTCCATTGAGTTGGTATACAGGAATTTTAAAACACAGCTGCATTATCCTGGAAATCTCATTGTCATATAGAAGGAGACAGTTGAGAAAATTGCTATCACTTCAGGCATCCCATTGAAAGTTCATGGAAGTTAAGCTTCTAAGCTACTTATACTTCAAACAAGAAATGTGACCCTAATACTCACTAACACTTAGACTTACGCACATAGGTCATGTAGGCTCATTGTAAAATGTCTATCCTATAAGTACCTTTTAAAAATTCATTTATGAAATACACAATGTAAATTTTCTGCTCCTTTCCATAAATTTCTCATTCAACAGGAGGGCTCTAGGTGAGTCATAACTGAGGCATGCAGTAATTAACATTTCTTCAGACATATTTTTAAGGTAGTTATTATGGTTAAGATAGTACTTGTGCGAAACCTTATTCATTGGGTGCACTTCTGTTAATTCAGTCATGTGACTTCATTCACATTTGCTTCTTTGAATGACAAAAATCATTGCCAGGCAAAGTCAATACAACTATGAGAAAGTGATCTTCTATTCTACTTGCAAATAATTTGTGAAATCATTAATTAAATAGGAAATTCTCTACTACAGTTTATTAGTCAGCCAGTAAGAAAATAACACTGAATTTATTTTCTGATTAAGTGAAAAATGTTTCCTCCTCTTTGTTTAAGGAGCAAGAAAGTTTGTTTTCTTACAGCATAAGGAAACACAAAATTGTACAGTGCAGTGTAGAAAGGGTTGCTTTCAAGAATGTACATATACCTCAGTACATTTGCATATGTGCAAATGATATCTGTAGAATTAATCATTCAGCAATAATGTTAATTTTTTATAAAACCATGTTGACTATGCTACAGTGCAAAAATCTTATTTGAAAAGTTTTACAGTCATGATAAACATCTTTTCTAAGCTATTTTTCAGAACTTGTATATTTCATTACATTCCATTAACTTCTCCCATCCTGCAAATGCAAAGAAAATCCATTTGTATGTAAGGAACAAAATAACAGAAATGTATTTGTCTTACTTTTCTTCTTACTTTTTAAAAATCCATTTTGTCTAACCCACACAGTTGATGGTAAGATTCTTTAAGCAATATTAATTAGTTAAGGGACTCAGGAAACATACCAGGATCTCCATCATCATGGCTGGGCTTCGCGAACGAAGATTCTAGGAGGGCTCTACCCACGCTTGCTACAAGCGTGCTGATGGCTAAAAAGGCCAATGCGAGATAGACAAGTCGCACCAGGATCTAGTTTATTTGTAAAACCAGTACAGATCATTCTGATTTACCAGGTTGTCTCAACACCTTGTGGCAGACAGAAGACTTTATTCTGCATGCCAGTGAACCCTTGTGAGATGGATATTCATAACTCTTACACTACAGAAATAACTGCACCTTTCCTCACATGCAATGCCCAGTGCCAGGAGAAAATGTTAATCTAATCAAAGTTTTGGAGGAGATATTAGGGAAATGATGATACCTCCACCATTGCATCTGTCCATAAACATAATGGCCCTTTCTCTGCCTCCTATGTTAGAATTGTTGCAAGTTAATATATTTGAATATGACACGGAAAAGAAAGCTCTGTACTCTGTTATCAGTCTCCTCAGTTAGTTCCTTCACCCCACAGTTCTGCCTTTTGGGCAGGATGCAGTTCTCTTCCCCATGAGGGTAGGATGCACTTCACAAATGTTCATATACGTTATTAAAAAATGATTCTGCATTTTGTAAAGCTCTTAAAAGGCAAAGTCCCTCTGCAGTTGGGGGTTGGACAGCACACAAAGAAGGTGGTAAGCCAGTTCTGAGGTGAGTGATGTTTCCTGACAGTGAAATAATACATTCAAAATAGAGTTCAATTTTAAGTGTTCGCTTGGCTCAGGACCACAGGTCATGGAATGCCACTGCGATGTACTTAAAACAATCACGTGCATTCTACTTGCTTACAGATGCATACACTTTAATTTAAGTGGACTGTACAGTCCTGAGTAGTTATGTATATGAAAACTGTTTTCTTAAAAAGCTAGGAAACTCTTATTTTTAACCACTAATTGATGTTTTCCTCAACTGATAGATTTTAGTGTAGTTAAACTTCTTTCCTGCCCATCTGATGTCAGCTGAATCTGTCAAATAGTGTTTTCTGTTTGGATTCTACATCGCTCATTTGAATCTATTTTTTTATTATATTGAGATGTTAATATGTGATAACTTGAAAATGTGTTTCCCCTTAAAAAAATTAGTAGCCAAAAGCAAATATTTTCAGTTTTATAAAGCTTATAATAAATCAAAAACTACTGGAAGTCACATTAACAGATATATGCATTATCACTGCATTTACATGAATTGTACAGAAAAATATTTTAAAAGTGTGAAGAATATTTTAGAGGTATGAAGAATGGTAATGACAATAAGGGTATTGTAAAATACAGGGTACTGTATGGTGACTTTTAAATTGTGGAAGAGAAATTTCCCTTGCAGGCAAAATGAAGCCCAGCTTTTAATGACTTGCCACCTATACCAGGAATAAGTCCTTAATTGTAAGGGCTGCAGTATGTTTCATTTCTGCACAAGATAATTACAAGGGCAGGAGTGTGATGACTTCTTTTAACTTGGTAGCTCTGTATTAATCACCATGTGTTTTGCAAACAAGTGAAGAACAAGGGAATGGGGCAAGAAGAGTGAATAAAAAGTCTGATGGAAATGGGGATCTGGGGTCATCCTGTTTGACTTGACTGAACCTTCAAAGTTAGGAGGCTAGTAGCACTAGATTGCCTTTACAATCAATGGATGGAGGCAGACAACTCACTTCAGTAAGTGATTTGGGACTTTCTCTCTCCATGTTGATACCGAGTTTGCCTAAACTTGCCTGAAAATGCCAAGAATCCAGGCCAGAACTCAAACTTCACCCAATATCCTTGTATAGTCATTGTACTGAAAGTATATTGTGTGCCTGCTTAGAAATGAGTCGCAGCCTGCCTTGCAGAATTGATCCAGTAAATACTAACGTATAAATAGATAATAAAGTAGATGCCATATGGCTTGATGCAACTGGTAGCAGTATGCAGTAGCATATAACACAGAAGTTGTAGCACACGAAGAAGCTCATTTTATTAAAACTTAAAGGTTATAGGGTAAAGATAGGTTTTCTTTGGCATATTTCTTATTGAGTTGCTTCTTAGCATAGCTTGCTTAAAGAAATGCTTTCATTAACACCAATCATGCTGTTGACCGAAATTATCATTTTATATTCTTTTTAGCAACAATCTATGGATTAAGTTAATTACCTGTCCTCAATTCAGGAATGAGATGAAGAAGCCTTCTTTTTTTTTTTCTTAAGTACTAATGTCAAATATATATGTGTACCACAGACCAGCTGGGCGTGCAATGAAAAGTCTGCACTATGTGCACATGAATAGCAGTAGCTAAATGGAGTTTCTTCTTTTTATCAGGGTGTTGTTATACAGGTTTACTTTTAAAGTTTCTCAGGAAACTTTCTGAAATATGGAACTTTCCTAATTTCTGTGTATTAGATGTTAATGTGCAGTACAGCCATTAATCAAATTAACATCATCGTGACTAGTCCAAAGACTTGCAGTGTTTTGCTTAAAGTAGGAAAAAGAATATTAATTGCAAACAGCCCACAAAATGGATATTCAAAAAACACTTCTGAGATAAATAGAACGTGTTCTGTGAGAGAGAATCTGAAAGTATCCTTCATTTCTCTTCTCTGATGACCCTTATCAAAGATCTCCGCTTGAGCCATCCTACATACTTGCTGATAACAGAGAACCCAGTTGTCTGTGTGGTTCACTTCATTTATTTGTTATTAGTGTATTTTTACAGTGGCAATTGCAGGAAGCTGTGTTTAGGCACAAAGGCCAATACTCCATCTGCAGGGAACTGTGTGACTGATTCATACTTGATTGGATTGCTGGGTCACAGAAAATGGATTACTGTTAAAAAAGGAGACCAGACCCATGTCAAATATATTTAAATGGAGAGAACATTTATTTTGTAATATCATTGTTGCTTTGGGTCCAATTTGAGAAAATAAATCTCTAAGAGTACTGTAAGGCCTTGGAGGCCCTGGAAAATCACTTTTCCATGAGCTTCAAAAGAATCCTCAAAAGAATTTAAGAAATTAGTTCCAACTACCCTGAAATGATCTACAGAAAGTTGTCATTAGGATAACTTATGTTTTGTGGAAATCCACCAGTATTTGCCTAGCCAATATGAAAGTCTTTGAGGGAAAACATTAAAGGATTCTGCAAAACATTAAACTCTTGGCACAAAGGAAAGCAGAAGATACTCATTTGTCAAGCTTCAGCTTTGCTCTACACTGAGCATAATGAAGCATGCAACCTGCAGGAACAAGCCTAGAGATTGTACCACAGAACTTTGAAGCTGTTCTTTCCAGTTCACAAGCTGATACAGAGCTTCCATACACGAGCTTTCCATTACTATCCAGCTGATGCTCCTTGTCATTTCTATAGACCACTTCTCTAAAATTTTTCGTGTCTTACAAAACATAAAGCCAGAAGAGATCTCAGATTACACAATCTATGTGCCTATGTCATAAAAGCAAAATGAAGATTGCTTAAATTCATTTCTTTTCTTGAAGGCTTTGCCTACCTTGTTCTTTGATTTTCCACACATTTCTGCTTCTGTAGTATTTTGCCGAAAGCAAGCTTAATTTTTTAATTCAAATTTCCTTTAATGTTAGACCTTGCTCACAAAATAGCCTCAAATTCAAATACCAAATTAGCAGTGGGACAGACTTGGATATGCTATATATATTTAGAAAGTACAATTATATATCCTAAGAGTGAAAGGTTCTTCTGAAAGATAAAAGTGAAGTTGCTCTGTAGTCATTCTTCTTTGCAGGTTGACAGGTTGGAAAACTTTCTTACAAGTGAATTAGGCCTAAGTTTTTTGGCCTGACTAAACTATCTAGCCTGAGATAAGAAAGAGAGAAAATGCAAGGTGATTTTACATCATGCTCATCCTGGATAGATGAAGACCAGATGAAGACTAGGCAACAATATACAACCATAAGAATAGTTATTATATCTGTCAACTTTCACTGCCAATTGCTCTCATTCTTTGAGACACTAAAGAATAAATTCCTATTCATTAGATCTTATCTGTTGTGCTAAGAATGGGAACATATACAGGAATAATACAGCAAATCTCTGCCCTGAGATCATACCTCTTAGCAAGGTAAAAAAATCTCACAAGACAAAGTCACTGTCTTTAATGAATCACGAGTGCAGGAAAAACAGAAAAGGACTTCACTAACCCTGAAGAATCTGCCACTTTTCTTACTACTCAGCTAAAAACACTAAGTGCAAGAGGAGAAAAGAAGTGTGACTGCATGTGAAATGATTGATATGTATGACTATCCCTGTCTAAATAACACATTACCCCTTATTAAAGGTTGGCCAAAAAGTTTATGGAATGCAAACAAATACTGCATCTTTCCCAGCTGTCATGGAAGAGAGTTGCCAACCAGTAAGACTGGCCATTAGTAAGGAGTTGTCCTCCTTTTTCCACGGTGGAAGCCTTGTTTCCTGTTTCCTTTTTTTTTTTTTTTTTTCTTCTTTCACATGCTCTATCCTCTTTTTTTAATTTCACATCTACACGGATCCTGTTCTCATTATATAAAAACAATATAGATCTACTCTGAGGAATTCCATTTTTTCTGGTCTTATATTTTTGTGGATAAGCCATGAGAATGTGTCCTGATCTACCTGGTCTATAAATCAGTGTCAAGTGTTAAGCAGTGGTGGAATCCACTGGGCTTGAGGTCTCACAAGATTTCCTCTTCCCTGTTAACCAGGGCAGCTCTGGGTGCATAATATTGCCATGGCACTACAAACCAGGCACACACATACACAAACTACCAAACATGTATAGGATGCTTGTTCCTTGATCACATACACACAGTCATTTCTACCTACATTTGCACTGTCCATCTTCTCTTTCACACTCAGAGAATCAGTAAGTTTTCTTATTATGAAGGCCAGTTTGGAGAAGACCACTGAAGAGTAAGTTGACACAAAGAAGCTGCTAGAAATATGAGTTACATGTGTGAGTGTGTGCATATCCCAGAGGGAAATAAACAAACACTATTAATAAATATTTAATTTAGATGAACATTCTGCAGCAATATGTAGCAAAATTTGTGATGATAGCAGTCCTGTAGTGGAATGATCTGAGCAGGATGATTTGAGGTAATGAATGGGAAACAAAGTATTTCACGTCTCTAGCTAGAGAGGCCTGCACACTGGAAGGCAGGTAATACTGTCATGTACATCATATTATACTTTAGACCCCTAAAAACTTTCATATAACTAACAGCGAAATGAAACTAACACTTTTAGTTCAAGACAAGGAGAGAGGATTGAATTAGGAATTCTTAAAACTTGCCTTGGTGAGTCATACCTTTTAAAATTATTAATTATACTCTCCTTTAGGTGAAAATGTACTTATCAGAAGTACTCTGAATACTAGTTTAGAGATGGTTTGTACTTTTACACAATATACTCAAGAGAGATAACGGCTAGAACAGCTGGTGATGATTAATTTTTTATAGAGAAAAGTGGTACTGTGAACATATTGAGCTGAGAAAGTAATAGAAATGTTTGGCAAGGGGGCATATACCTAAGTTATTTTAGCTGGAAACAAAGGGAAAAAAAAATCAGTGTTTTGGGGTTGATGATGTTACTGCTCTCTCCTTCATTTATAAATTATAGAATGAAAACAGATGGAAGCATGTTCTCTTTCTTTTCTATCTTCCTTATCTGCAGCTAATACAGTGATCTTGTTTGCTATTAAGAAAACATGGCATATTCCTCCACTGTGCATTGCCTTCCTTTGAGTTCATCTAGCCCACCAACAGGATACCTTGCAGGATTAGGACACTCCCGCATGGAGGCTACAGCATAAAAAATACAAAAAGCTTGAGCATCTATCTCATTACATTTAATAGCATTCCTTAAAATACTTGTGGTAAAGCTACTTCCATTTAAAGACATTATACAAAAAATCTTGTTGGTATTGTTTATTTTACTAGCTAGCAGAATTCCTGAGTTATCAGTCCAGCAGCTGGGAAAGAAGTACCACTGTCTGAGGTTCAGGTTGGGGACTGCCTGTCTGGGAAGCAGATGTGCAGACAAGGGTATGGGGTTCTCAGTGGAGCACAAGCTAAAAATGAGGCAGCAGGATGACATGTCAGCTAAACAAGTCTGTGTTATCCTATTAGGAACAGCATAGCCATGAGATTGAGGGATTTTTTTTGACCTTCCCTTTCTGTTCAGCAACTACTGTGTCTTCAACACAGATGAAGAACCAAGGGTATCTCAGTGCCCTGAGCTGGAGGACCATGACTGTAAGAATCATCAACTCCCAGTCAACCCTGAAATTGTGCAGGATCTGCTCACTCACTTCCTTCTGACTTCATCGACATTCTCTCTTCATCTTAGTAGAAGGTGTAAAACATACATATGCAGCCCAGAAGAAATATAGAGTAATAGGAATCACAATCAAAATACTGAGTTTGCTGTCCCTCCTTGGTAAAGGCATGGTAAAGTGGTTGGACCTAGGCACCCTGAAAAACCCAGAAGTACAATTCTTGATGTTGTATCTTAACCTTCTTTCCTTCTGCTGTTTCCCCTAATTATAAGTTTTTCACAGACAAGTGTCTTCCTTGCCTGCCTTCCAATCTAGCTTTTATCTACCTAAACTAATAGAAGCATGATAAAGGCTGTAGTCTTTTGATCTACCTACTCACTGGCGTATTTAGGCCAAAGTATCAAAAAAACCTCATTAATTTTACATGCCTGCACTATTTCTTTTAGGTAAATGGGTCTTACATTTTTATAATCTCCACCATATCTATAATCAAAGATACAAATCAAAGTTTTAACTCCTAAGAATATTAAGCTTCCTTTGATTCAGGATGTCTCAGGAAAAGAACTCCATGCTGAAAAGAAACTGTCACATGATTCACTCAAACTCTTAGAATCACCTGTAAAAAGTTTTTTCACAGCCCTACAATAGGAAATGTCCTTCAAGCTCTAATTGCTGTACTACCGTCAATCTAGACTTAAGACTTTTAAGTGTGCACTTAGACAAATTATTGTAAGGAGTGCTGTGGTGTTAAGAGCACAGAGGAGAATGCTTAATTAGTCTGCAGTGGTTACCTACCTACATGTTGACACTGACATTAATTTTATCATCACTTCTGTGGTAATCCATGATCATTTCAGTGGGTTTCCAAACACCTTCTAGTTTAGTAAAACTACAAAGCATAGCAACAACTTTTTGCAGACTCTACAGTGACAAAAACCCTCTGGCAGGCTCTTTGATTGGAAGCTGAATAACTCTTCTGCAGTTTTAAAGAAAAAAATACTACTGTGGTATTCTGTTCCACACAACACTCCCACTCTCTCATATGTGCTTATCGATAGAATCATTTTATAGTGATATTTTCTCTGGAAGGAACTAGAAAGGTACCAGCTGTTTCCTCCCTTCTAAGAATGTAAGAGTAATTTCATAATAGAAAATCCATCACTGAGTGGCAGAAGGCAAACAAACTTGGCAGCTCTGGACCTAATATTTGGACTGAAAGAGCAAAAAGTCTCTCTATATATCAAGAAATTTCTAAACATTTTCTTTAAAAAGAGTTCTCTGTCAAAATTGCTTGTTGCTACTTTACGTTTTCTGGAAAGGTGGAGGGGGGTGGATGAGTGGTGTTTGGGTGACTGGGGTTTGGTTTTGTTTTAAATCTGATTCCATAGCTTTTAATGGAAAAGATTACTTTTACACTAAGACAACATCTGAATTTCATTACTGGAATTCACTCCAGTATATCTGTAGCTACATATTATGTCTTCCACAGGAAGTTTTCTGATAGGTCTACATCCCCTTTGGTTTTATAATAAGGAGATTTGATATTTGAACAATGTGACTTCCGTGTTTATTAGAATGAAGGAACTGGATTGCTCACTCCATCAAAGTATTTCTTGAAGACTATAAAGTCTTCAGCTTGTTGTGAGTTATAATAGTTCCTCTGTTTTGTTCTTCACTTCTCTGGAAATAGGTTATGACTACTCAACATGCAGATTTCCAATTGACATTCTCCTTTCTTGCATAATCAGAAATAGCTCTTGCATTATATTAGCTATACTGGAAACAAAAACCTGAAAATGTCACAGAATCATAGAATAGTTGACTTTGGAAGGAGCTTCTAGACATTGTCTAGTTTACCCTTCCCTTTTCAAAGCAAGGTCAGCTAGATGGAGCAGGTTGCTCCAGATATTATCCAATCCAGTTTTTACTTTACACAATGATGGAGACACCACAATCATTTCATCTGTGAAGAGGCTGAATTCTGTTCACTTTAGGCTTTGCCCCCTTCTGGCTGGCAAAAAATGAACAAAACATTAATGCATTAGACTGATTAAAAAAAATATGGAGAAAAAGCACAAACGGTTATGAGGGAATAAATTACATTTTTTGTATATTATTGGTAAATAAGTTTTTATTCAATTGCAAAAGAACTAAAAGAGTACCAGTTCTGCCTCATGCCCACGTGTATGCATGGGTGCATGCACACATGTGCATATGCACATATGTGCATGTTGATTCACCTTTCTATATTATTCATTCAGATACATATGGTTCATTTATAAGAATTTTGTAAAAACAAACACACTACAGTTACATGAAAAAATTAAGTTTTACACCTGCAGAAGATCACGTGTGAGAGAATTTATGGTCATAGGAAAACCTCATTGATTAAGCTGATGTTCAAATGTTGCACATTATGTGACTGGGAAGTAACCAGTAATAGTGTCATTCACCCACTTGCAAATGAAAATGATCTGTAATAAATCCAGTCAACTATCCATTCTCTAAAGACTTCTGTCATTTCCTCCTCAAAAGTTTAAAATTGTTTTAATCTTTTGTATCAACAGGGAATGCTTAGATGTGTTTTCTAGCAGAGGCATACTGGTCCTACCAGTTGCCCCAAAACATTTTCAAGAGGGTTTCATCTTGAATATTACATCTGTGATACTGGACAGTAAAAACAAAGACAGTGGGCAAATTAGGAGATACCTAAGCTTAGATGGACTTTGTCGGTGAACCCAAACCATCTGAATTCTGCTAATTATGTAGTTGTCTCTCAATATAAATGCAGTAACTCTAGACAATGTCAAAGTAAAAAAAAAAAATCCCTTTTTAAAAAATACATTACTATGCAAATTATACTTGCCAGAAGCAGACTGTTAATGTAATATCATATGGCAGAATTTGAAATTAGGTGTGTATGACTGTTAATGATATAAGAGTGCTCCTAATTTCATCTGACAACTAAATCTGTAAATTATAAAATCTTTTGACTTAGTGATCACATCAGCCCTAAGGAGCTATCATTTAAAGGAGATTGTATATATTGCTCTCAACTGTTTCTAAAGTTGTTGACAGAAAGATAATGCCTGGTCTAATATTCAAAGGCTCATTTCCAAATGTGATCAAGGTAACATTTTTGATCCATTTTCACCTGGGTAGTACTACAAGAAGTGTAGTTGATCAGAAAATGTAGTTAATGCAAGCTTAAATAATGGTTTCATAAACTTTTTCTACTGAGCTACAAACTATATCTACTATCCCTATTCAAGGCTACTTAATGTGCTGCTAATACTTTCTCGTCATAGTTAAGAATATTACGTTTGTTTCTAAACAGCAGGGCTCATCCAGCTCTTAAATAGATAGCAAGTACAAATTGAGTAGAGAGTTCAGTGACATTTGAAACAAAATAATATGGATTCTATTTGATAAAATTATTAGCTAGAAGGTAGGATATAAAATCTGTAATAATGTAGACATAGACAGGGAAGGTTTTAATATCTGCTCATAACCTTTTGGAATATTTATATAGAATACTAGAGAAACATCTTAAAGTATGTTTTCCTTTCCAGAGCCTAAGCAGATAAATTGATGCCAACTATGATTTTCCAGTAACTTTTGTTTCATAACTAGTTCTGCTCTCATAGTAATAACAGGAAATGCTCTTTGACTTTACCTGCTAGAGAGAGGCTACACATATCCACAAAGTCCGAATTTTTCAGGTTTTAATCCACTGGACCAGACTAATGGTGCCTGACACTAAGGGATGTCCAAAGCCAAACTAACAAAGTATTTAAGGATTCTCTTTGTCAGAAGTCCTCCAGGAGTGCACACCAAAAGCAGAAATAGTGAGAAGGAAGAATAGGTAATCTAATGCCTCTGCATGCTGGCATTGCCCAGCTCAGGCATTGCACTCCAAAGTGTCTTACGGTAAAGGCACTTCAGAGACCCTCCAATGTGGCTCTTTTGGACCAGTCTGAAGCCCAAAACATTTAGTCCAAAGTAGGTCTGCATGCTTTTTTTATATTTGGAAAATGCTGGCTGAATTCCCTGTCTCTGCATTCCCCTGAATTGAATGCTATCGGAAACAATGAAACTGACTTCACAGTGAAGTTTATGTATATATATTGACAATGGAATTTTTTGCTTAAGTGTTAACCTCCAATTTATATATTTGGTTATTTTTAACAATAAATGGTAAATACCTCATGCCAAACGTTGCTGAAACAATTTTTTTCTGAAGAAAATTTTCTGTTGCAGCTTTCTTTGAGATAGACATCTCTCCTTTCTTTCAATCTGATCCAGTTTGCTCATACTTAATATCATTCAGCCCTGCACAAACTGCGAGTGAAGAAATACAGCAGAGAGAAATTTAATCTACCCAAGTACGTGTTCCTTCTTTCTCAGTTACTCATATTCTTGCTACAAATCTTTTATTTAATTTCAACTAAGTAGCAGTAGGTAGAAACTGGCAAACACTTCAGTCAAGGGAATTGTCTTTGCTTTTGTCAGGTTTTGACCATATTTTACATTAGTAAATCATACTGTACTTCATGGTAAGTACTTGGTGACTTTGTGCATAGTAGTCTTTTTTTAAATGCCTCTGAAGCAATTGATCTATGTGTAAAAAACCTGAAAAAGCTAATGAAACCCATTCTTACATTTAATCTGAAAGTGTCCTATATGTGTCATTCCACTTTTCAGAAATCAAATTTAAGTTACAAATACCTTAAATGTGTTTTCATAATAATATTCTTTGCTTTTGAAGATTGATTGTTCAGCAGTATTTCAATTTTTCCCTTTTGTACTTTCAGTCTACCCTGTGGAGTTTGAAAAGACTAGTAATACAGTGAGCTTTCAGTAAAATTTATTATCCTTTTTAGGCTACATATAAATATCTTAAATAAAAATTTTGGCATCAACATCAAAGCACTAAAATATGTCTTCTGTTCACTCCAGCTTTTCCATATTTTATGTGTTTGATGTTAATCTGAATGTGATATTCAAACTTAATAAATGTATGGCAAAGGGAAAAGTAAATGTCAATAAACTTTGTTGAACACTTTTATTAAATGCTTGTTATGTAAAAAGTTATCTTAAAATCAGTAGATGCTGTAAATCCTCTGTGCCACCATTACATAGTTCTATAAGTTACAAAAATAATTATAATCCTATATAGAATATGTTAAAGAATTAAGTTATTCTAATGTATTCATTAAAATTATTAGTGTATTAATATTGCCCTTATCACAGAAAGCTCTTTCAGTTATCTTCTTCTGCCAGCCTTAAATTGTACATGCTGTGTGTGCACAATGAATAAACCTATCCTAAAAGAAAGGATGTTTTACTTTTTCTATTTTGTTAAAACATGCAATAATTGGAACATTTCCTACTTGTTTTTGATATTTACAATTAAACTCTAGAAGCTCTATTAATGAAAGGACATGATTTCTCTATGTTAAAGTTCTGCACAATACACATAAGGTGTGCATTAAGCTTTTTCTCTACATCATCCATATAAAAGAAAACTAACCTGCCAGCAATGGCACTTCCTAGGACTAGTATTCAGTTTTCCCTTCTAGGAGATACTGGTGCAGCAGACATGGATTGTGCCATCAGCCTCTGTAAGTGAGATTGAGATCACTAGGAAAATGATTTCTGGGGCTGTAATCTCCATCTTTATGGATCCTTCCCTGCATGGTTCATTTTCAAGTCATTTAATAGGGTAACATGCAGGGACTCAGCTACCCTATTCACAGTATCCAACTCCTCCAAATGTCAGGTGGGTCTGGCTTTAAGGGCACTAGAATCACCAGAGAAATGCTTCATTTCACACTTTGGAAAGCTCTATAAATAGTATCAGTTCAGTAACTCTCACTGCCTGCTATGAAGTCCTTGATGACCATAAGTTTTCCCTCACCGTAAAGGTAAGAGATATACTAAGAAGAACTCACCTGTGCACACATCCACCTGCACTCCCTCAGCACTACTCAGCTTAGTGCTGCAATGGGCCCCATCGGCCCAGGTGAATCTAGTCCAAGGTGTGTTTGAAATCACAAGCAGCTGGAGGGTTACTTTGGCAAGCATGCTGGATAACAGTTCCCTCAGTGGTGTACACCAGATGTAGTTGGCAGTGCTGTTATAACTTTGAAACAGAGTGTGTATGGTTTCCCCTTCCATACTTAGACTTGGCTGGTACAGGGCTTTCCTTTGTGACTTGGTCAGTAACTTCTGGAAGTACTAGACTACCAAATTGGGCCCTCTTCCTCATTTCCCTCATCCCACTTTGCATTGCTCATTTATTTCCAGTACCTGCAAAACCAGTGCAGGTAATCCAGGGCTGGCTTCCTCCAAACTATCTTATTTCTGTTAGTCTTATTTCTGTCTGAGACAACTTCCTTCTCAGAGCTGTAGCATAAATCTCAAATGAAATTGGTCTGAGCTCCAAATTGGGGGAAAGTGTAACTTTAAAAAAAGTCTGATATAAAGCTGTGTTCCATTCTTCTGTAGAAAAAGTTCTCTGTGCATAGTTATTCCACATACCAAAGCCAAAAGTACAAAACCCTCAAATATGGCTCCCTATTTCATGAACAGCTAAATTGCTTTGGCTTTACCAGGGAGCACCTCTGCACATGACAGTTACCATGGCCAGCTAGGACCCAGCCAGTTTACACCTTCTTAGTTTTCCCTCTCAGTCATTTGTTTGAAAGTTAAAATTCATGGTGTTTTCAAAATTCTAATCATTCAAATCAAAGTGGAGCATTAAGAGATGCCTCTTACACTTCCTAATGCACCTGATTAATCGCCAGAACAGTCCTGCTAACCTCCATGAGTTTATGCATGAGTGGATTGACATGATTAGTTGTTCTCCATAACTGCCAGAGAGCACATTTTAAATTCAGAATTACCAATAATGGAATAATTAGATTTTAACCCCCAAGAATTTTAGTGGACGGGAAATTTCAGGCCGCATATAAAGAAAGGCTTAAACACTCAGGTGAACTTTAAGTGCACACAGCTGTGATTCTGAAAGCTGCCACTGCCTGAGCCCTGAAAACCACTCACACCTCCAACCAGGTTCCTGGCTGTGGTCCCACAGAGCTCCCACCAGAGCTGACACTTTCCTGCAGCGCCTTGATCCCGGCGGGACTGAGCAGGTTGGTGTCCTTCTCTCAACACTTGTCTGAGAAGCCAGGTGTCCTGCTGCCTTTTTCCAGGAGAGCTACCTAGGAACAGGGAAGTCACATTTCATAGAATCATAGAATCATAACATCATGAAGGTTGGAAAAGACCTCTTTGATCAGCAAGTCCAACCATTAATCTGGCACTGCCAAGTCCACCATTGAACTATGTCCCTAAGCACTACATCCACACTCCAGGGACGGTGATTCCACCGCTTCCCTGCGTAGTCTGTTTCAATGATTGACCACTCTTGTAGTGAAGAAATTTTTTCCTAATATCCAATCTAAACCTTCCTTGGCAGAACTTGGGGCCATTTCCACTTCTTCTATGACTTTTTACCTGGGAGAAGATCAAGCACTGTTTTGATAATCAGTTTCTTTTCAAACGTGACCAAGTTATGCCCTTTCGTTTCTCAACTCTAGTCACACCTGAATGGTTAACACAGTCACAGATTTGTAAGAGGTGAAACATGAGTTGGTTCACATGTTTGAGCTGCAGAGATTCACTCCCATCTCTGGGAAAAGATGTGACAGCAATGGTGGAACACTGTTAGGCCATTCTTTTGAGTTGTTGGTAGAGTGGGATTCATTCATTCACCTAGTCCTGGCTCCACTGGAGGGAGGTAACTAGCAAAAAGCACATGAACAATCCTTGGATCTAGAGCAGAAACTCCAGTTCTCAGGTGAACACCTAGCTGACTTGATTGTCTTAGCCTCCTCTGTATATCAGCAAGACCTGAACAGCTTCTACAAGAGGAACAGGAAGACTGAATCTTGTTATTTTATTTCTTTTATATATGACAGTACATTTCTAGGTTTTGCTCATGGTGATAGATTGTGCAAAAAATATAAAAATCCAAACTACAAAATCTGCTTTCATATAAAGAAAGATAACCAGCATCTACATTCAGGACAAGCTCCTGCGTCATCAGTCTGGCCTGGACAGAGATTCTTAACTGCAAGAGGAGACTAAAATCTTCAAGATTCATTTTTTTCCACCTACATTTTTCTAGAGGCTATCTTCAGCCTTGGTTGGCTGCCTGGTTTCTGCCAGGTTGGGGTGCATCCTTCTCACCATGCACATTGTAAGTGCTGGACTTTGTGCCACACAATTTTCTTGGATGCTACACCATCATGCCAAAATTGGGATGTGTAATCTTACATTTCCTTTCTGATTTTAGTCTATAATGCTGATAAAGTTCCCTGCAGCAAAATCTCTGTTGTCCCCCACCTTATCCTTCTGTGTCCTAGCTAAAGTTTTGGTTCCTGTATCATGACACAATATCAGCAAATAAATATAACTTTTTCAGTCATTGATTGATGATTCTAGTGCTTGACTTGAAGCACAGCACTGGGGCCTGCCTGTCAGAAGCTGAGTTCTGAGCATTTTCTGAAAATCAACTCTCTTACTCTCCAGCTATATCTCTACTCTTCCATTTTTTTGAGCTTAGTTTGATTGGCATGGGTGAACTCCCAGACTCCCAAAGTCAGCAGCAGTTCTGCCATTGATTTTGAATTGTCATATAAATCTTTGTCACGAGCATACAAAGCCTGTAATAATCCAATGGAAAAATCAGAATATGGTGGCTGCCTATTCATCATTCTCAGACTTTCTATTCCAGTAATGTATACTGAAGTTTGATTCCATTCTGATATTGAACTTCAAAATTAACTAATTAGTGAAAACTGACAAATGAGGTGGAATCAGGGAGATCAGTTTACATAGCCCAAAATATAAGCAGAAAAGTCATTTAACCTATTTTCTTTGAGAAGTTGTCACTGTTTGCAATTTAGACTGTTTACCTACTACTATCTATTCACTTTAAACTAAGTGTTTTTCTAATTCAGCAGATTGCCTTGAAGCCTGCTACAGGCTTTCTAGTAAGTTTGATCTTTTATTAGCTGCAGCGCTTTGTGATATTCATTATACATTAATTTAAATTTACATTTTTAGATTTCAGAAGTACATTCATATTAGCATTCTTTTTTACTAACAAATGGCAGGATAATTAACATAGAATATTTGATCTCATTAATAGAATTCATGTTTGGTCTTTTGAGGTGAAGCTCATAAAAAATAAGCAGTGAAAAGAATGGTAAAATATTACTCTCTTGATATGTTCAAGACACTTTGGTTGTTGTATCCTTTTATGTTGCTTTATATTAATTTTACCAGAAAGACATCCTTATCTGCACTTTCATTTTCATGGAATTGTGTTTAACATTTTTTACTTAAGTCAGTGACTTTTTATAAAATATACTCTGTCCTATGAAGGCAACTGTCTTTGGTTTAGGAGATGAGGAGAAGAATTTTCTCATCAGTAGTTAGTGTTTGAATCCAAGAGGGAAATGGACAGCATCCTCACAGTTTCTCAGGAGATGTTAGGTAAGTCAGATAAGACTGGCAAAGAAAATCCTCAGTATGATTGCTAAATCTGAGTTTAGTGTGAATGGTTAAGCAACATGCTTTTTAGAGGCAATTAACCTGATGAAGATGCTGGTGGATATAACCAGAGTGTACTCAGGGTGACAGTAATCTTACACAGGTGAGGCCATACGTTTGCCAAAAGGCTGTATAGTTATGTATGACATCCTTGTCCCTGGGTGTTACTTAAGGACTGACAATGAAATGATTACCAGAATATACATCTGTGCTGAACGAGCTCTGTGCAGGGTCTGGAAGGCTGATTCAAACTGCTGTAGCAGATGCTTGGGTAAGCTGCCAGAGAGTGTGCTGAGGAGCACTCACACTCTGCATCCCAGCCGCTCAGCTTTGGAGACAGTAACCTCTGGCAGCAGACTGGGAGCAAGAAACCACAGGGGAAATAACATCAACTACCCAAGTTATTTTAGCAGTGTAGGACTGCCTATGGCCTGACACATTAATTAGTCTTGTTCCTGTATTTTCTGAGAGGTAAATTTTCAAAGAAAATTTTATGTGAAAAAAATCCTTGAGTTTTTAATATGGGGAAATAATTTGCCTGACATGATTTCTTACTATTGTCTGCATGAGAAACTACCACAGCAGGTGGTAGTCTCTCTACCAAGAGAGACTGTAGAGCAAACTAATACAGCTTAAAGCTGTTCACTGTGCTCACTGGCACGTAAGGCTTCAGCCAGCTACGCTGGTGGTCAGTAGCTCTGAGAGAAACCACACATGAAAGGACACCAGCAGTGTTTTCAGAAATGACTGCAGAAAGAGCTAGTATTAAAAACTGAAGATAGGCTTTGGTATGTGCAGCAATTATCTCTCCACAGACCAGGGTGCTTAAGTCTAAGTATGGATGGGTGGGGAATCAATTTTCCCTTTGTTCCTGGCTGAAAAATAAAAGGTTTCCAACCTTTGCTGAAGTAAGAAAATCTGAATTTATTGAGCAAAAGATCTTCATGAAGTCCTCTATGGAGGAAACAGATTGTTCTCTTGTTAGATCAGCCCATGCTGGTCTGAAAGAATATAAATCATTGCTGAATTTAAGGAGTAATACAAAAACAAAGTCACTCTGGAAATCCACACCCTTCAATCAAGATGCTATGCAAACTTAATAAGGCATCTCTATGTCCTGTGACAGCACTTTGCTACAGATTACAGCCTCATATTAGACTTTCTGATTTGACAGGCCCTGTTATAGCTAAAACAGAGTTTCACAACTAAACTGCTTCTGATAGTATTCATTATTAACACAGACTTATAGAGAGACATCTTATTATTTGCCATTTGGTCTGAAACATGATGGTCAAAAGCACAACAGCTGCTGCTAGCAGTTGCATTTGTCCATTCTCTCTCCTGCCTCTGTCACTAAAAAAAAATAAAATACAAATCTATAAAACCCCACCCTGTTATCTTAGGAAAAGTAGTTGACATAGAACATCTAACTTCACATGACACTGGAAAAAGAGGGGAGGAATCATGTGATAGTACACTGGCAGTTTGTAGTTTTTAACAGAGTGTAGCATTTTGGGGGTTTGTTTACTTCAACCTGTAAGAAACACTACCTTTTCTTGATCTTAGAAGTCTTCTGGGTTTTAATAATGGCTGAAAGACATCTCAGCTCTGCGCTGAGACTAAAAGTAGTCAGCAGGCTAGTTGGTTAGCTTGTTAGTTAGCTCCTTGCTTCATTGTTATGTTTGTCACACTGCTGTGGAAGCACATTATTTATGGCTTCAGTTCAAAACTGGAGAGTGGGTCATCTTGGTGATAACCTGTTTCTACTTTCTGGCTCCAAACTCTCATCATACAGTGCCAGAAGGTGTGTTCCAATTGTTAAATGACAAGTAGATAGGCATGCCTCTAGATTTTCCCTGGGTTTAAGTGCATTTTGAATTGAATTGTTTTTAACCAGGATTAGAAGACAAATGCAGTTGGAGTTTCCCATGTGTTTCACACTCCCATTTAGTATAATTCTCTTTTGAGCCCACTTTATTGGTCAGACCAGATGCATAGTGTAGAATAGATTAAAATAAGTAGTTTTGCAGCTACAATTACTTTACCAGACATGATTTAAGTTTTTTAAGCTACAGTTTTTGTAACTGCTTTAAAAGAATACTCATTTTCTTCATGAGGAATTACGAACACTTATCAGCAATATTTTTTCTACATGAAGTTAAAAGGTTGCTTTTTGATGAACAACAGACTTACTCCAAAATACGAAGAGCTTAAAGCTATTCTCTAAATCAAGATGAATCTAGCCAAACAAACAGGTCAAAAATGTTGGGTGGAATTTTACAAACGTGTATTGTTTTTCATCAGCTCTTAAAAATAAATGTATTCCAACATGAATATTTTAATTGACTTATTATTTAAAAGAATAAAGGTTTCTAAAAACATTTTATAACACAAACACAAAATTAATTAAATACTTCTGTTGCATTTTTCAGGTTTACTTCAAATTATATATTTTCTCCTTTTTCATCATATCCAACTTTTCCAAATATAATATCTCATTTTAATCAAAACCAAACCATCAGGCAAAATATATCTACCGCTATTACCAGTCCTATTTCTAATTGTAAATTTGACAACTTTCCCTGCATATATATTTTCTTTCATTTTAAGCATGAATGACCAAAGAAGCATCTGAGATATTTCTATACATTTATGGGGGAAACTATAAAACTATATAATCTGCATTTGCACAGTTGAGATATTTTATAAATTCACTGTACTGCATTTTTTTCTGCAGCATGTCATTGAACTGCAGCTCTTTTACTCCAAAATGCATACTCAGCTGTTTTAAAAAGGAAAACACAAGAGGAATGGTTCTTATTTTTGACAACATGAATGAGGCATTATAATAAAAGTGAAAATTTCTATAAAAGGAATCTTTGTAAGCAACTGGATCTATTAGACACTAGTTATTTATACACCAACTCTTGTTCAGGATTCCATTCATAACTATGCATTAGAAATAGATAATTATTATGCCAATACAATTACTTCTTCCTTGAGAATGTGGTAATAGCAGCACTGATACTAAGGTATTTCTTAAAAAAGCATATGCTTCATACAGAAATACTCCATATTTTTATATATCCTGAAAGAAAAATTTGGCCAAGATCAAATTTGCATTTTAATCCTGTGAAAGAAAGGAATTACACTAATGTGCCATTATTGTAAGTTATTGAAACAGCATACCAGCATCTATCAAAGATTAGTTAAATGTTTATGTGTCCAATACATTAATTCAAATATTATTCAAACTGCTCCAAGATTTAGGAAATTTCATAATTGCAGTGACCAGAGAAGCCAACTGTAAATATTTAATCCAGTAGTTTGATTTGGCTTGATGAATGGGATATATTGGTCTTGAACATCCAAATGATCATCTGAAGTATTTCCTGTGAGTGGACCAACATCATGCACTAATTGCAAAGGGAAAGAAAAGTTCAGAAAAATTGTTTCCTCCCCTTCTTTAAAGTAAGAGAGATCAAAATTCTCCTAAATAACCTTCTCAGGAGTTTGTTATCTCTACAAGTCTCCTGCCTGCCTTCAGTCAAAACATTTGTTAGCTTCTACTGGGAGATATCCAGGGGTAGGTGTGTGGTCTGAAGATCTGCTGGAGTGGAGTTTCCAGCAATGTCAACTCCCTGTTGTTTCCTTTCCCAATAAGGGCTTCAAAAAATCCAGCTTGACTTGAAAAATTGGACTAGAAGTGCATTGCACAGAGAGTACAACTAGAGAAACAGAACATGCACAGAAGTGCCTCCCCTGCAGAGCCCTGGCCATGCTGAGAGGTGACCTTTCTCTTAGCGTAAGATTGATGGAAAATGTGTTGTACTCTAACCAGAAAACCAAATTGAAGAGGTTACGCTAAGGGAAGAAGGGGAGATATTTATCTGGAATAGTTCAATATATGTTAGCTAGATAATATCTGTGCCAGGAGTACTCAGTGTAGCTCACAAGTTTGTACTGGGTTCCTGGAAAAAGACTAATTTAAATGACCTTAGCTGTACTTTAGTCCCAAAAATGGTTGTGCCTGCTCCACACAACTTTCTCAGAGACAGCTTGCATTCCTGAGCCTTGTTTGAGAATAAATTTCTTTTCTTTTTTTTGTCAGTCTTTTTCATTCTGTTGCTGTTATACTTAAACCTCTTGTTATAAACATCATTCTCTGATATATTGCACCTGCTTAATTATATCCCATATTAGCAACTGTATGTTACAACTCAAACAAAAGTAATTCCCATTTAAATGACGTGACATCTTCAACAGCAACACATTTTCCTACAAGATTTTTACAACCACATAAAATTAAACTTTACTATTCCAACTCTTATTACAGAAATTCTTTCTAACTACTTAAAATAAGTTAATTTCTTACCAGATCCATGACAGACCATAATTCAGATGAGTTCCTCAAATTGACACTGGTATTTCTGTTTCCAGGAGTATGTAGGTCACAAACATAAATTCTGTGATTAACATTATCATTTACTTTAAGGCATACTTATTATTATTTTTTGTGGGTATTCTAGAAGCACTTGAAGCCAGGCTAGTATTCAATGAGCTGTTGTATGAAATGGGAACAAGCAACAAACCTTGCCTTCTAAAGTCTAAGGCTATAAATCAGAAATGCATTTAAGTGTCTATGAAGATTTTCTCTCTTGAGAAAAGTACTTACGCAAGTAATTTTAGTTAAACTCACGTATAAGTATGTACTTTTTAAAGAGTTACTTCTGGATTAAATCTCTGAAATTATAAACCTTAGATAAATTCTTAATTTTTCTTGTGCAGGGGGAATAATTCCATTAATACTTTACACTGCTCTGTATCTCTGTAAAAGGTACATGCATTTGAGAAAGTTTCATATAAGGGGTTAGTGATATCGTGTCTGCCATGGTTCTTATTGCTATGAAAATTCCTGACAGCATAATGCAGACTAAAGTACATATCAATTCACTTACACTAACCTCTTCAGCTTCTTGATAAATAACATTGTAAAGATACACTTCTGACCCTCTTAATTTTATAAGTCACAAAAGATTGGGTTTATTGCCAATTTATTGCCAATTGACACAGTATTTTTATTTTTTTATGTCTTTTCCCATGAGTTAGGTTCATCACTTGATAAAGTGGATTCCTTTCAATAAAGATTTAATTACTTTGTATTAATCCTTTTGCAGCATTATTCTACTGAAGAACTTCACTGCACATTTATATTTTTATGTGACTAAACGTTTGTGTTTAATAGCTTTTGAAAGGCAAGCTCACAGCTACTCTAATTAATAACAATGATATAGTGTAGATTTTATAGCAAATTAACTGTCCAGCAACAAGGCTGAACAACAATAACATAAAAGTTATGGTTTGTGCTTCATTTCAAAGCTTACTTATAGAGAAGAAATAGATTGCAAATACAGAACATTAAATAATTCCATGTAAATTAAGCTTGCTTCTCATTTACAAATTTATATCAGAATTATCTGTCTTAGTTAAAACCAATCTATGCATTAGTTACAGAGTACAAAAAGAGTATGGCAGAACAGTAGTTTGCTTGCTTGTTTCTTTTTCTAAAAATACTGATCATATCACTTAAGTCATTGCTATACTTTTGTGAAAGATGTCTATAAACACCCATTGTTTTCAGTTTTCTCAGAAGAGTTTACAATCATTTTTAATGACTTTGCAGCACTTCTGCAAATTAGAAGACTCTTATGTTGACAAAAAAAGATTCAGTACCGCAGAATTAGCTTTCTCAGTATTTTTGATGTGTTCAGCCAAATTTGACTTCCAAATACCAGTCAGTGAAGAGTTACTTTTGCATTTTGCATTCAAAGCTTTTAAAGGTAGAAACTACTGAGTTGAAATGCCCAAACCACCTTAATTCTCACTCACATGAAGAGCAGAGACATTCCTTCCTCCTACTCCTTTCCATCTTGTTGTGAGAGCAAAGTGATGACTAAGTTCCTGACTAATGGCAAAAGAAACAGGGAAGTCTCGGAACAAATCCCAGTTGCCATGAGAAGGGTGAGGAGAAGAGCTCACCAATCTTGGGTGACTCCAGGGCCTTCCCTCTTGACCGCTTCACCAGAGAGAGGGACTGAGCTGGGATGTTCCAAGGGTGATAGGAAATCACAGCTTGAAAAAGCAATTGTTAAGCAATTGGTAGATAGATGCAGACTGTGATTACTTCACACTTCTTCGTATTTTCAAATAGCCTTCATCAAATATGTACTTAGAATTTTTTGCTTTGGTTGCTGTAATAATGCAGAACTCTGCTTTACATGATATACCATGGCATTTTTGCTATTCTAAATTGACGAAACTCCTCATTAAGTAATTTTATTATTATAGAGCATTTGGCAGTGCACCACTGGGAGAAACACAGCAGATTTAAGTCATGAAGCTTTCTTCACAATGTTTTTAACAGCTTAGTTCCTGGAGGGCATGAGGAAAAGGTGTTGCATATGCATGCAGTGTTGTTGGCAATAAAGATGAAATAAAACTAGTTAAAAACCTAGGGAATTCAGAATTCTTATGGAACAGTTTTACTATTCAAAAAATACCGTAATAGCATTTCCATTTCTATTTATATTAATTGACTTACAGATTGTTTTATATGGCTTCTTTAAAAGATTTATTTTCCAAAACTCTTCCAAAGCAAAGAGGGAGGCAGATGGAATGTCCTATAATGTTATGCTGTTCTGTAGTTTAAAAACAGTCTGTTGAGAGAAACCTGGTAGAATTAAGACAACCCCAAATTTGCAGAGGCCCCAGTGAATTGCTCTAAATGTAAGAAAAGGTCTTGGTAGACTAAGTAAAGTTTGTGATTCAGTAACTTGCTCCAGATCAACCACGCAGCCTGTGAAAACTTTCAGATGTTGAGCCTGGCACAGTAGATGTGTTTTTTACAAAGTCTGGTCTCCCTAGGGTCCCTCTGCAGTAGATGGGGAAAGACACTCCTTCCAAAGACTACCCTCAACTACCCAAGATCCTGTTCTGAATCTTTTCATTTCTGAGTCTTACAAAGACAGGGATAATACTAACACTCTTCCACTGAGAACTGTCCTATAAGGCGTTGCTTGTCCATTTAATATTTAGATAGGAATTTCAAAAGGATTTGAGCAGAAAAGAACATCCATGCTCAGAATAGGTTACTTCAGTCCCTCAAAAACTAACTCATATTAATTTTAACTACCGAGCATGCTTAGTGACTTCAGTTGTACTACTTGTGTCACATTAAGTCATGCAGTTGTCTGCACCTTTGCTGCAGGGATTAAGAACCCAAGTTGGCTCTGCACACAGAGTGGAGTAAAATAAATATCAAATCATTTAAAAACCAAATTAAATATAAAGTTTCTTTGTTGTAATTCCAAATTATAGATGGATGTTTCCTCCTATTCTTATCTCTCTCCTTCTCTCCTAGCCATACTTTGAGGGTGGAATAGCAGAAACAGACAGTGATGAGAGACAGTTCAGCTACAGATGGCAGGGAAGGTATGGATGTGGTAGAGCATGGAAGAATATGAGACTGTTGGGAGAGTAACCTACCATCAATACTGGTAGTGATGATAACACTGGAAATGGTAGCACTGAAATACAAATGCAGCCACTGATCTTATAACTAAGGGTAAGCAAAGATGAGTGAAATAAACAATTGAGAAAAACAAAAAGTGTTCTATTCTGCTGTGGTCTATGAAATGGAGAGCACATAACTCAAAGGTCTTGATTCATTGTAGATCAGCTCTAGAAAATGTCACATTTTTTGTTTTGATGACATTCCTAACTGTTTGAACCCAATTTTTAATTTTCAAAATTATTTTTACTTGCAAAATGTTTTCATGAGGATATCTGACAAAAATCTTGATTTCCAGCAGCTTTTTCTGCAAACACATTTATCTGAAAATTGGTATGTTTCTTTGAGTGAGTTAGTGAGGGTTTAGTTTTATTTTTTTCTGGATAACAGTTGGTCTATTTTTGTTTAAAAGATTTGTGTATCTTAGGTGAATATTCTTTCATAAGCTGCCTCTTTGTGGTTTGTGTAATGAACTGTGAGAAATAAGTGCTATTTCAAGTGAAGTATCATAGCTGCTAAATTTTACACATACATATTTTAAGTCATCTAAGTATTCACACATGAGTGTTAGTCAAGAAAATAAAATGTTTCCTCAACAAGGTAAAATACATAGTTTAGCAAAGAATTCAGGACTTCTATAATAAAAATGGCCTGAAACCCATCTACTGAAAAATATATTAACTAAGAATTAATTTTCAACAATAATTTGACCTTTAAAAGTATTTCTTCTTAAAAGAGTATCATTGTGCTGAAAAAGCAAAAACACAAACAGAATGAAAAACAGTGTGGTGCAGAGAGGCATTCTCAGATGAATACCTGGCGAAGAAGTAAACGTGTTCAGAATTTTTCTGTGCATCAAGGTTATCCATTTAACTGGTGTCTCTTTTACTAGCTCAGAGCATGCATTTTTCCACCCTAGAAGATTTCACACATGAATGGCAGTTACACATTCTGTAATTATCCTTCATCCTATGTCTTTGTCACAGTGTGTAACGCTGCAGTTTTTCATCATTGGAAACAGGGCAGGAATTTAAAATACTTCATATAAATTTTACACGTAACTGTTTTTTCCCCCATGTATTCTTAGAATACGTAGGAGTTTGTTTTAATCAAGGGAATGTCTTCTTGGACATGGAAGGGGAGTATTCATTAATACTGTTATTAATTATTGTTTTGAGAAGAAGCATAAGCAAGAAAATTAATTAGTTCAAAATTGCTCTGAATTTTTTTCAAACTAAAGACTTCGGATCCAGTGGGTTAATAGACAAAATACAGAATTCACCACTCTGAAAACTAAACAAGAAATTTCAAGCAATTACTAACAAATAATGTCCTAAATAGTTCTTAATCAAAGTGCCTCTAATGATTTTGATGCTCTTGTTGACTAGTCTAGGTGCACAGAGTAGATGCAAACTGACATCAGCGATAACAGATAGACATTTTATAATATTTCATTAAGATATTTTCTACATGGCACTTAGAACTGGAACTGATACAGCAAATCAATAAAAATATAGTGCAAATTTCATCACCTATAAAATTATGGTCTTTTCAGAAATATATGATGATACGAATACCACATCATTTAATTTAATATTCTACATATAGTCATTTCTCTGTTATTTCTCTGTAAAGCATGATCACCTTCTTGTAGGAATATTTTATAGCAGCTCAAGGTTTCACAACAGCTGTTCAATGGAAGATCTTTTGCTGCTCATTCTTTGCAGACAACATACAGACATTTCTGCCAACCTATTCTTGTGACCAGTATAGGGCCATTGCAAAACATAATTGCCAGAGGTAAGCAAGACCAGAATTGGTCTTCTAGGCCAGTTTCATGTGGGATAACTGCAGATATTTCATGATCACTACTTTGTTTGTTACCCCTTTTCAGTACTTTGCCAAACTTAAACGTTACAGATATGTGTAATTCATGCAGGGGCCCCCAGGGCTTGTCCCACAGCTGAGACTAAGGTATTTAAGGCCAGGAGAAAGTAAGTGAGCAATGAAGTGCCTTCTGAGATCTGGTGCATTCTCACACTAGGACAAAACTCTAACACTGGTATCATTTGAAGTATATGCTGAGCTCTTTTCATCATTTAGCATTTTCCCATTCCTTAGATCTTCTAGCAAAGGCTCTACAAAAGTGAGTCTACCACACATGCCAGAAGTCTGGTTTTCCAGAGCTTCAGCATAACCTTTGTCTGAAAGAAGCATAGCCCTGGGGCAATGCTCCTCCAGCGTGCCAGTGACAGTTCCTTCTCTGATGGAAAAGGCTCTCTAACGCAGAGACAGAGGATAAAAGACTTAGCAAAGTATAGTTTTTTTCAGGAAGTTTCAAGCTGCTTTGTCTGGAACCATAGAAAGAAAGGTTCTTTTTCACGAGGGAAAATGCAGAGGCAGTAGATAAAACTGTCCCATAACAGAAGACCCTACCATTTAGCAAGAACCTGAGGATGACACTGTGCTGTGTGCCAGCATCACTCTTGTCTCAGCAAATTGAAAAGGGCATAAAGGAATGTAACGATTTTCAAGATACCTCCTCTCTACTGCTATAGCTCACTAAGGTAACAGCTGCTAGAAGTTAACTTCCTGGCAGCAGTTCACTCTGCCTGGACCTCTTCCCACCCCTGAAAGAAAGGAAGAAAGAAAATAATGATGTGTATAAAGTTTGAAACAGGTCACAAAATCCAGAAGAAAGCAAATAGATCTTAAAAGTGTCCTAATCCATTCCTTTCAGATATCTGATGGGAACGAAGGAAAAAAATGCCATTAAAATTTATCTGCAAACTGAATGGGTTTTAAAAAACAAATAGTAAGATACAGGGGCTTTGAGAAACTGAAATTATGCTTCAGCATAAGCACCACATATCTCATGGACTTGGGTACTAATAGAGAACCTGAGCACAAGAAATTATTTAAATTACCCAACCATTTAAATATAGTCAATATTTATCCTAAATATTATCATTTTAATAAATGAATATTAATACTTTTAAGTATCAATATTTTAAAAGTCTCAATGTCATGTGATTGCTACGTGCTGGAATACGTTTAATTACCCAATGCTTTGATTTCAGTATTGGGTAAAGGTAATGTTCTCCTTGTAGTGTTGTTAGCAGGTGTTAATAAATACCAATTATTCCTCAGTTTAACAATGTTTGAGTAGTTATGTAGAAGATGCATGTGCCTCTGGTTAGTACTCCACATTATCCCACCTTTGGGTAAGACATTTCAGCATGACTGCAGCAAAGTGCACACTTGTACCTGTTCTGTAAATAGCAATAGAAAGCAAGGCTGTCATTCAGGGATCCTTTAACAATTCATAAATTCACTTGAAAAGGCATTAAACCAAGAAAGTAACTCAAGTGCGATAAGCCCTGGCCTGCTTCATTACCAAAATATTCCTAATATTAATGCTTTCTACAGGAAGGGCCTTAATGTACCTCTTGGAGTTCAATAACAAAAATGCTTTTCAGTTTTACAGTTTCTTAAGCTTCAAAACTAAGCTGCATGAAAAACAAAGTGTGCTTATGAACTAATGAAATATAGAATAGGGTGGGCAATTAAGAAGAAGAGAGCCCTAAAAGCACTTACAAAGGAGCCATATTCTGCTCCCATTTTTAACTCTGCAACCCATTTGAGCTTCAGCAAATGAGAAGTGCATGAGTCTGATGAGGGTACAATTTGTCATGCTAGCTAAGCACCAGATTGACTGTTCCTGAGAGTTCTTCTTCCTTTGCCTAAGTACTTATTGAGGAGAGAGCAAGGATTATTTCTGAAATAGCGTATCACAACTATCAAGGAGTATTTCAGCAGCACTACTTTGAAGTGCACATACTCCAACAAACATTAATGGGCTCCCGCCTTCTTCAGAATGTCCCTTTACTCTGCATTTTTCTTACAATTGGTGCTATTTTAATTCATGCACTAATTTATATCAGTAATTAGATGGGTGTCCAGCAGGTCTGTAACACCATTCTGAAACACTGTTTCATGGTGAGCTTTCATTTCCTTTCTGTTTAGTCAGAAAAAGAGATATTTTCAAAAATCTACTATTTGTTGCCATTCAGCGTTTTTGGTACTTTTGATGGATTTTCAAAAACACGGTGTGCAATAAATAATGCTTTCTCATCTTTATTATGCCACCATCAACTCCATGAGAAGTGTGGTACTATGCCAGTATGAATCATATGTATTGGCTTTTAATTTTATCTGGTACATAGAAATCAGTTGCCCTTTTCTGTGCCATACTTCTATTAATATCTCCTTTATTTATCTAAGAGCTTTCTCCATAGCTTTTAATTGCAATATTACTGTGTTTTTACAGACCACAGAACTTTCCTTCATAATTTACAATGTTAATGCACAATTAAATGAACTCCACAGATTCTCTATATTTCATTGGGAATACATTCCTTTTTTTTACTGACGAGAATAGAATGCACTGTACATATCTCATGAAGAAGTTATTTTTAAGAAATATTTTGCCCGAAAATATTGTTACTTGTAATGCTTTAAGTGTTTACGACTGCAAGTGTTTAAGTGTTTATGAAGTGTTTATTTTATTGGAAGGAAGACCAGTTCCAAAACATTACAGATATGTTAAGAAATAAAAAATAACTTGTGCCCTGACCAATGGATTACGTTTTCCCTGGGAATGCTAATGCGTAAATATATTTGCCATGGTAACCAGACCATTTTAAATTTCATGTACAGGCTTTTCTTCTCTTTGTTTGTGAATGTTTGAAAATGTAATGAACCACTAGGTTCACAGATGCTGAAGTTTTATAATGAAAGGCTTCTAAAAGTGATTCCTGCAGTTTAGAACTGTCACAACCTGAAACTTCTCAAAAAAGAAAAATGTCTGGAAGCAATTAGTCTGAAACCATTCACTGGTCCCAGATTTCAAATGAGAAAGCCTGGATGCAGCAGAAAGTCAAGATTCACATGAGTGTTTTATCTCTGCTTATAATAGCATCAGTCTTGTGCAGGTATTAACCGGTGATGAGCAGGCAGGGAGCTGGTGTTGTAACACTGTCCATTTAAATATTATGTGGTAGTTCTCATTCCATGTGAAACAGATTGTCTGAAATATCCTTAAGATGCTCATGACCAAAGAAGATTGTGAGTTCTTTCAAATATGTAAGTTTAAAAAGATAATTTGAAAATCCAGTATGAAATATTTCCCGTTGCCTTTAATGTAACCTGTATCTCATAGGAAATATTGGGATTTCACCTCATGCAGAATTATTGAGAAGTTTTATTTTTGGGTACTTGAAACAAATCAGCAGTTCATATACTTTAAACATGATTTTTGTGTGTATCTTGTAATGAGAACATAATATGTAATTTGCTAGACATTTTTTGTGGAACTATCAGTGCAATAAATGGCTTTTGTGAACAGAGAATGAGCATCCCCTCAGTTCCATTTTCTAAAAATAAGCCTTGTCTGTTAAGTGTACTCATTTAAAATTCATTACAATTCCTACATGTTAGCTTTGAAACTGTTACTGTGATCTGACGATACCTGGAACACAGCTAACATTTCTGGTCTGTTGAAATAAAGGCACTCCACTTAAACATAGCACGTAGCTATGCTGATTTCATGGACAGACATAAATGGATTCACTTGTCTAAGAGTTTCTGTAAATAATCCATAATTAAACTGTCTTTTGAAAACATCTAAATATATTTGAGGTTCAGCAATTGGAGTACCTATTAAAAAAAAACACAAATATGAGAAACAGTGGTTTCACCATTTGCTGTTGGGGTTTTTTTTCTGCTGAAGATAATGGGCCTGGGATTATAGGCAAATATAGATGTGCATCCTCTTTATTTTGTAAAGAGTAAATTCCTGTATTCTACCCCAAAGGTGACAGACAATAAAAGCAGTGATATTACATTTTTTTCAAATATTTACTCATCACATAGGTTCAAAAAACACTTCGTAAAATGGTACAAGCTTCTAACTCCTACTACTCTTCTATTCCACATGCACATACATTCTTCTATTTGACAAAACTCACCCAATCTCTTACTAGTTTATCGGGATTCTTTTTCTGCCTAGGCTTCATTGATTGTCTGCTCTATTTTCTGTTACTTTAATCTTTTTTTTCCTTTTTTTTTCCTTTTTTTTTCACTTTCCCCCCCCCCCCCCTCAGTGCTGTTGCTAAGTCTTTGCCACTCAGTTCTTCCAGGTTTTCATTGCCAAATCACGGCTGTCTGGGTTAGTCCACAACAGGCATCAGCATCCTTTGGCATCCTTTAATTATTTTGGTGAAAGTAGGCTAGAAATCTCTGCACCACATTAAGCAATGTTTCAAATGATAAAGTGAGACCTGAATCTGTGGATTTAGATCAGTGCAATACCTCTGGAATGATATCTCTTTTACAGTGGTGTAAAAAAGTAGTGACTCAGATTTGTCATTAATAAATATAGCTCACAGCTTTGTTCTTGCTTGGCATTATATAATATAGCCCAGAGAGAAGGAATAAGAAAGGCAGTTAAATTTCTCCCTGCACTGCCATCTCCTTACCAGTTGCACATTACAGAAATGAGAATACCTCCTGATTTTTACCACTGTAAATGAGGTCTAGGTTGAATTTTTAATTCCAACATTTTTCAACCTCCCTTCAGTGTTTGAGGTTTTTTCCCTAAATTTAGAAGGAGATTTTGATTCTAGCAGTATTTAAAGTGTTCATATGGGAGTTAGAATGGATAACAAGTTTAGGGAGTACATCTATAAAATTCTTCTTAAGTGATTCCACTGGACCAAAGAGAGTAACTGCATAGAAAGGCACTTCCAACAGAAATGAAACAATTTCAGCTTCACAGTTTCAGCTCTGCTTTAAATGTCAAGGATTTGCTCTTCTCATGTACAGCAAGGATATAAAAAGTGTGTGATCAAGACTTAGTCTTTAATTTCAGTTATGATTTACAATTTCTGCAGCAAGGGAGGATAAATTATTCCTCTGTGTTAGTTGCCTTTAATTTCTGGATGTTGGGAGTTATTATCTTGCATCCTAGGGAAATAAAGCCATATTTTGAGCCTGGTTTTATGAAAATCAGTAGACAATTTACTTTTTAACTTCTCTACATATGGTAAAACACAAAACAGAAAACTGGCAAAGTATTGGATGTTGAAATAAAAAAGAGACCAAAAATAAACTGTTTGCACTGGGTAAAAGAGACTATATATAATGCAAGTAAGAAAAGTTTTAAGAGGGACAGCTTTGATAGTAATTTTATACAAACACTATAGAAGGTTCCAGTATACAAAAGTTATGTTCCTAACATAGACTGATATGAAGCACAAGTGCTCCTTAAAAAGTTATACTTTACAGTGGAACTTATTGAGATAAAGATATTGTAGAACTTCTAAGGAAATTATTAAAAACTTACCCTGCACTTTTTTCTTTTTTCTTTTTTCTTTTTTTTCCTTTAATAAAACAAGAGTTTTATCATGGAAATCAACTAGAAGACTCAGCTATTCTGGTATTTGGCAAGCCTAAAATGTTTTCAGGTACTGATTGTTTCAATAACGTTTGCAAAAGACTCAGTAAACAGGTTGATGCTTAGAAGTTCAGATTCCACAAGCACCTTAAATTTGCACATCAAAGTGCTACACCCAAGGGACAGTTCTCCTCTCACCCCAGGCCTTCTTTTTGACCTCCATGTCCCTGAGTCCATGGAGCTGCAAGTAGTATTTGGGCAATCATATATTGCTAAGTAGTTTTGTTCAGACTAACTCAGGAAATTCAGTTTGAACCTGAGTCCATTCTCTGAGTCAGCTCACCCATGTCTCACCTCAATGTGCCTGGGAAACTACAGCCCCAGACAGGAGCATCACTCCTTTAAGAAGCTGCAGTGCCAGAAGGTTAGGTGCTTGTAGGGACTGGAACACATTTGGATATCAGAGAAACCTGGACAGTGGATGTGAAGAAAAGCATCCCAGTAAGATGGCTGTGAATTCAAGGGTGGTATGTCAGGTCTGCAACTTGCATTTGTGCTGCCTGTTCATCCTAAGGTGATTTTTTTTGGAACAATTTGAGTTCCTCTGCACTAAGCTCCACAGTTGTGTAACGGTTTAAGAGCTTTTGCCAAAGCCTGAACCTAAGCTGGCTGGCAAGCTCACGCTGCACTGCTCAGTCTGGTAAGATGCCCCTAACCAAAGCACCAGAGTCATCTCCAGCATGCATCCAAGTGTATCTGCTTGAACCATATTGTACCTGGTTGGGCTTACAGGTTGTCCTGCCCATGCTGGAGCAGGCTGGAGATGTCTTTTGTATCCTCCCTGGCTGGGTCACTCAGTGAGACTAATGTATCAACAGCTGCACAGAACTGCACTTGCATGAAAAATCCTGCCAGAAACAAACTGGCCTCTCCCAGCGTCTCTGCATCTGTGGCACAATTAATCTGTCAACTAAATAAACTGTCTTTGGATAACTGAGCACTGGCTGTGCACAGTAGAAAGTGAACATATATAGCACAGTGTACTGTGGTGGTGGTGTAAGGACAAGTGATGATTAACAGGTAGGTCTTTCTGTCACTGTAATTTACAAATACAGTTTGTTAACATTGAAGGCAATCATAACTGAAAGGAGTGACAGAAACTGTTTCCCTAAGCTTAAGTTACAGTGGAAGGTAGCTAATCAGCTGTGTAACAGGGCAGGAAAATTCAAACTAAAGTGCTGTTTATTACAGACGTGGTTTAGTAACAGATATAACTGCAATGTCGTTTGCAAGTGACAAAATCATCTCTGCATTTCTGAGGAAAAACTGTATTTTGGGGGGACAACAGAGAAAAGTTTGTCAGAAATACAAGATCACAAATAATTTTTGACTAAGACTGGACAACAGTGGATTTCTAGAGTGGAAGGATTATTTGCAAAGTGCTGAGTGGAGAGGAGCTAACCAAACAGGGCTGGTCCCAAGAGTGCCTGCAGGTGGCTTTGCAGCTAGAATTAAAAAAAAATTCTGATGACAAACACACATAAGGGTCTATTTAGGTATGAACAGAAAATCACCTACTGTGTTTCAAAGAATAATGAGCAAAGTAAGGCAGGGGGTAAATGCTGTTGTCTGTTATCCAGATGACGTGCTAATAACTGGGAAGATTTCAGATGAACATTTACAAAACCTAGAGGAGGCCTGAAAGAAATTGCAAAGATGTGATTCTAAAGCTAACAAATATTAGTGTGCTGATTTTTGTTTGATTTTTTTCCTCCTCCCACATCCCCAAGCCAGGTAAGGCAGCATATGAACAGAAAATTAAGGCTACATATCTTCCAAAAATTAAAATCCAGTATACATAGAATATAAACAGACCCTTTAAGATTTCTCCAGGGCTGAGTTTTAGGGACATAAGATGACCTAAATGTTGGATGCTGGGGGGGGATAGAGGAAAGAGTCTCTTAGGTTGGCGAGGCATTGTATACCCTAGAATGCCTTGTAGGATTTTATTTTTTAAAATATGGTTTGTTAATTTTTGCTTCACAAGAGTGAGGGTTGCTTCAGATGCTAGATGGCCAAGGTACACCTCAAAATATTCTGCTGCTTAGATAGGACTGTAAGAATATTCACTCCAAATGTAGCAACTTTAATTGGTCTGATATCTGGTCTTAAGAAAAAAAGTGAAATGGCTGTGGACAGAATAAACTAATGTTTTTTGTGGAAGCAAAAAAAAGAAACTGAATAGTTCAATTTACATTAAAATGACACATTATCCATAACAATACTCTGTGATTTCTCTCTTCCAAGAACTGAGCCACAGCTTTAGACATATATAAATCTAGGATTCAAAACATGTTAGATTCCATTCCACAATATTAGCAAAAAGTGAGAGAAATTGCTAAAAAAGAACTCAGACTAGGGATTATTAAATTCCACACAGAAAAATATTTTTTCAGCTCACAATAAAAATCACAAAGAGATGGTAAAAATACTTCAAAGATGCACAGTCCCCATCTGGTGACAGTGAAGAGCCTGGATCTTACCAGATCATTTTAGAGACTATCAGAGATATGCTAATCTGGAGTTTCTTTCCCAGATGCCATTCATTTAAGGAAAGTGTTCATAGACAAAGAAATGCTTCACTTACTAAATGACCTCTTTATTACAGTTAAAAATACTGCCCTATAAATAGGAAAATCCCCTGTATCAATTAAGAAAATGACTTTTACATGCTCTGACTAACTTCATCACATAACAAAAGGGAAACTTTATCCTTTCTAATTCAGGAGATTGAATTAACTGTGGAAAATTCTGGCTGAGGACTAAATGTAATAATACCAATATATGTATAAAAAGTATGCAAAATACGCTTAAATTGGAAATAAAAATGAAGGAAGAAGTTAATTTAGGAAGCAGATGTAGAAATCAATACATAGAAGAGGCAAGGAACAGGCTCTGACCAGCCATCGGAAGATGGCACAGAATTAACAAGCAGCAGCATGTCACTTGTGACAGAATGGCTGAACACTGATTCTTCAAGGAAACACTATGCAAAAGTGGCCAGGCAACGGAGACATGATCTCTCAGTGCCTAAACGCTGAGGTCTGTCGTAACAGCCTTTGCTATTTACACCTGAAAAATGTTTGGAGAGGAGTTTTATTCTTATAAATGTCATTTCAGGGAAAGTCTGTGATTTTATTCTGGACGAATTTCAGACATTCTCCTAGCAAAATGCAGTAAAGGTCCAGCTTTGAACGAGTTACCAAAGCAATTTGGGTGGATACTTAAATAAAGTTGAAAAGTAGTTGGAGAATCCCATAAGCTGGCAGCCCAAATTTCTTGTTAGCACCAAGGTTTACCCTACCACTTCTGGCTCAAAAGACTTAACCAAAATTGTTCTACAGTCAATTTCCTAAAAACAAAAACCAGACAAGAACACTTGAAAAAGGTCAGTACACCATTCAAATGTATGTTTCAAAGCTTTGATTCCACAGTGACACAAAGCAGGGTGGGAGGAATAGGTTTAGTTTTAGGAAATGTGTGTATAGAGTTCAATGGTGTATTAGAAAACAGAGAAAACAGCAAAGAAGAAAAGGGCCAGCTGTATCAGATAGAGTCTTAGTTGGATGTCATAAACCTGGAAGTAAATGGAAATGATCAGTTTTCACTGAGTGGAGGAAGAGAAAATAATACCAGAAAGAAAACAAAAATCTGAATAAAAAGGAGTAAAAAATTCCTCTAGGTGAAATCCTAATAAAAAATCCTGAGAATCTTCAATTCTATTTGCCTGCCATACAGTCCAAATCACAGAACATCTTCAGACTTTCATGAGACCAGCAACATACTTTGATTGGTTTTGTATTGAAGTTATTTACAGAATTTACAAGTAAGACATTACAGTGGATTTTTTTTTATATATATATTGTGATATGGCTCCTAGTTCCATGGATTTGCCTATTTCCTTTTATCAGAACAGGGCATTTTAAGTGCATATGAGGTTGAGAATGTTTCAGTTTCAGCAATGATTTAACTTTCTACAGTAACATGGGTTATGTTGTTCCTCACTGTTGTTTTCCACTTTCTTGGCAGTGTTTTGCAGATGAAAAGTAAAGTGCTGTTCATTATCTGCCTTTAGCAAGGAGTGCTGGAACTTTTGATTTCATATCCCCACAGATGGCAAAATCATAACACAAAGCTAGGAGGAATACACAATGCTTCATGCTGCAGCTCTTGTGGTAGAATGACAAACTCATTTTACTCCAAATTATAAAAAAAAAAAAAATTCCTTTACATTATTCTTGACACTGATCATATTCAAGGCCTTTAAGAATAAAAGTCACCCATGGGGAGCTGCAGCCATCGAAAGCAGCTATAACCTCATTTTTGTTGTTGAGACTGTTTTATCCAGCATAAAAAGAAATCAACTGCAGCTGAGATTATGGAGGGATCCAGAATCCTCCATTCACAACCTCATGCTTTCTAACATGAAGGTTAGCAGAACAATCCCTTCTGCCCATGTAAAAAATTGCACTCCCTCCTTACCAAGAAAAAATGAAGAGGATGGAGCAGGTAAAAATACATTATGCATACTTGCATTCACCTCTGTGAACCTCAGCTATTGTCTACAAGAAGAACAATTTTTAGAAAGAAGTGCCTGCCTGTAATTCAACAGCAATTGTTCTTTTTCCTCATAAAAATAGTTCCTGGTTCAAGCAGGCAGGCAAACATATGCATTCCTTTCACAGAGAAAACATGCTCTCAGGGGTACTCAGGTAGGTAGGCAACCAGGCATGAAACTGAAAACACTCAGGCACACACAAAGCAAGTGCAGGCAAATGCAGCCTTGAGATATTGGGGAAAAAAAGATAAAGAGGTTGAGGAGCATAGGTCAGATCTCAGATCGGCTCCTACTTTTTCTTTTTTTTTGGTTGGTTGGTTTTGGGGTTTGGGGTTTTTTGGGTTTTTTGGGGGTTTTTTGGTATCTTCTTTTTGGATTCTTAGAATGTTTCCAGCAAAAAGCAGGAAGATAATTGAGTCATCCCAGCACCAGCAGCACTTCCCACGGCCAGAGGAAGGAGTCACAGCCTCATTTTATAGCACTGTGCAGACTGTGACCCCTGCCCCTCAAAAACGTGCACACACAGGTGGACTGCCAGAACAGGCTGGAGTAGCACTGTGTATCGACCTGGATCTCTGCTGAGTTGAGATGCCTCACAAAGGCAGCTGAATGACTCTTTTTCATCTTAAGATTCATTAGAAGGAACAATAGGGCATTTTATTTTTAATAGAGCACAGTCAGGTAATGATGGGAGCACCTGGATGAAGAGGACTAGAACGTCCCAGAAGAAAGTAAGGGCAGAGACAGGGATGAGTGCAGTGCCAGCCTGGGGTCTGCTCAGCCTCGAGCAGCAAACAGTTTTATACCTCCGGAGTCTTATAGATCCCTGATGAGTAATGGCTTTGGGAGGGGAGAGGGAAGGGGGTGAACCACTGATTTTGTCACCCTCCATGTCACAAGGTAGTAGAGAGGCTGAATATTTTTCTTTTACCTCATGCAATCATGTCTGTTGAAAGAAATTATGCAAGCAACAGTACAGACATTTTGGGCAGCCTTTCACATACCCAGGGTTTGGAGTGCAAAAAAAGGAATAAGAAATGCCTACTCATGGGCAGAAAAGCACACTATCATGAAAAAGAAAACATGTCTACCAAATGAACTTATTCATCAGCAAATTACATGTTTGCATGGATGTCATAAGAGCCTAGTTCTCCTCAGAGTGACACTTCAGTGTCCATGTTTTTCTTTCAAATATCTGCTTTCATGTCAAGTTAGTTCACTTTATCAATCAAAAGAAAATATTTCTGGCACACATGCAAACACATTTTGGGATTTGAAAATCTGGCTGAAATCTGATTCATATATATTACATTACTCTCTCTTCCTTTTGCTTCTGTCTTAATACTGCATGATTCTTATTTTCACAAACCCTGGGTGTCCCTCTGGTTTTCTGACACAGGAGGAACAATAACTATAGCTCTTCTTTCCCTCCCAAGCCCAGAGATGAAACTGCTTGTTTCTGTTTATTTGCTTGTCTTTGTATGTATTTATGTGATAAGGGCAAATGCATGTCTTGTGCATGTGTAAACAAATTATTGGGAGAAAATAAGCTGTTATCTCTTCTTCTGAAAGCTTTTAGAGTAATGCGGATATTCTTATCTTGTGCAGAAGAGGGCATGATAATGTCCATTATCCTCTGCAAGTTTTGTTGCTTGCTCACATCAGCCTGTTGTTCCATTGTTTCAGAGGACCATCAGTGTTATCAGAGGTAGTGGTTAGCGCAGGGCATGCAGTTTCTCAGAAGGTATGTTTTGAAATTTAGTCAAACATCCTGATGAGAATTAATGGGAAGCCAGAACAGAGAACTGAGAAACAAGGCAGCAGGTTATGGAACAGAGGACAAAAAAACCCAGCTGTGCCCGATCCAAACCTGAGGCCAAACTGGGAAGTGTGAGCTCACAGTCAAAGTTGGAGGCCGTTTCTGCTGGTTCATTTGTGATCATCCGATCAGTAGGTGAGAGTTTATAGCATCTGTGCTACTTAGTGAGAGCTAATTTAGAGCTGAGCCTGTAATGGCCTTTTGTTTTGATGAGTGGTTATCATCAAAGGAGGTGTTGAAAACCTTTGCTGCCATCCAGTTAAGGCAGGCTTCAGAGCCACAGAAAATGGCCCTGTTCTTCTGTCTTCCAGGACTAATTTCTGTGTGCGTTGAATTAGAGAGAAAAAAATCTGTTTCAGTTCTTTCAGACTTTCTCTTCTTTCAAAACCTAGGGATTGTCTATAAGGACACCCTATGTGAGGGTGTTGATCTCTCAGCTTTGTTCTCAGGGGCAGGGAAGCAACAAAGAGACAAGCAGTTGAGAAGTATTGGCAAGCTGTTATTTAGCCAATAGTTTCAGACATTCTGAACGAATCTGAGGAGACTCTAGACCATGATTCGATAGCAAATTTCTAGTCTATTTTTTTCATCTTAACCCTTTCCATAAACACTCACAGTTATACCATTTCAGGGCAAAACTGAACAGAGAACACTAAGTGTCAGCATAGAGTCTACTTGCCATCAGCTGCTGTAATGCAGAGCTGTTGTATCCCAGATGCAAATACACCTCCTACTTTAGGGCTGGTGAAACCAGGAGCCCACAGTCATTTCAGTGGCAATGGGAGGCCCCAGTGCTGCAGAAAAGCAGGAGTCCAGGTGTGACAATTCATCTGATGCTGCTAAGATCAGTCCCTGTTACACTGAGTTCAGGGCTCACCACTGTGTTCCCCTGTGTTGGGTTTACATGGCAAGATTTTGATGGGTTGGGGGATAACTTCGGAGGTGGCTTCTGTGGGAAGACACCAGAAGCCACCCCCACATCAGACAGAGCCACTTTCACCCAGCTCCACAACAGACCGTCTGTCACCCAAAGCTGAGCCCATCAGTGATGCTAGTGATGCTTCAGTGATAATGTATTTCAGAAGGAGTGGAAAATGCGGCACAGCAGCTGTGAGAAACAAGAGTGAGAAAAATGTGAGAGAAACAGCCCTGCAGGCACCTAGGTCAGTGAAGAAGGGGGAGGAGGTGCTTCAGGCACCTGAGAAGAGATTCCCCTGCAGCCTATGAAGAAGACTGTGTTGAGGCAGCCGTGCCCCTGCAGCCCATGGATGTCCACATGGGTGCAGAGATCCATCTGCAGCCCACGGAGGACCCCACAGCAGAGCAGATGGAGATGCTCTGAAGAAAGCTGCAGCTCATCTAGAGCCCATGCAGGAGCAGCCTCCTGGCAGCAGCTCTGGCTTATGTGGGACCCACGCTGGAACAGTCTATTCCTGAGGGACTCTACCCCCATTGAAAAGACCCAGGATGGAACAGCTCTTGAGGAGCTGGAGCCCATGGGAGGGAACCCACGCTGGAGCAGAGAAAGAGTGTGGGGAGGAAGGAGTGGAGTGTCAGAGACAAAACATTATGAACTGACCACAGCCATTCCCAATCCATCTGTACCCTTCGGGATGAGGAAAGTGGAAGAGTCGGGAGTCTCCCTGCCCTGTCTTGACCTAGCTTTTTCATCGCCACGTCATCTGTTGAGGAGAGGGAGCAATAGAGCAGTCCAGTGGGCATCTGGCAGCTAGTCAAGATTAAGCCACCACATTCCTGATATTTGGGGTTCCAAGTGATGCCTGGACCTCTTCCAGCCAAGCCAGTTGACGTGCTACTGGCCAGCACTGTATAAATACAACTGGGTTTTATCCATACCCAAAATGGCATTAGACATTAATTAGACATTAGACATTAGACAAAGAATTAGCTATATTCAGGTGTCACTGGGCCCAAGCAAGTCCAGCTGGGTCTTATGTAGCCTGTACACACAAGGTCGGCTGTCTTTTAATACCTTGCACAAATCCTAACTAATTTACCAAAAATGAAGGCCTGGCCACACTTTTGAACAACACTTTTGCAAACACTTGTAGCATCCGGTAGTGCAGAGATTCTTTAGAGAAAATACATTAAAGCCTTATGATACACAATGTAAATAAATAGTTATATAGTTATACATATACAGTTATAAAAAAAAATTGAGTTACAGCAAATCTGAAAAACACTTAAAATTAAATCAAAAATAAAATCAAGGGGAATTCAGTAGTTCATTTTAAAATGTCAGTCATGAACTGAGAACCATTTCACATCATCAGCTTTTAGAATCTCCCTTTAGTTATCATGGAGTAATCAAAAAATGGGATAACAATGCACAAATGCTATTAGCTCAAACAGTATTTCAGTAGTATCTGACTGCTAAACAATAACTATTCATAATTTTGGGCGAGAAGGTGAAACTGAGCAAAAGGGAAGATAAAATATTGATGCTAAGTCGGCACCTTAGCTCCCTTTGGTCAGGGTTACGTTTTCTAGGACAAAATTTCACTTTTATGCAGTCTTAAAGAGTTAATTTTACAAATTTATATTTGTACAATGTCTCCAGCAGGCAAAACTAGGTGTTCCATGTTCAATCTATAAATACAAAAACAGTCTGTTCCTGGGGATTAGGTACTTCATACCTCACAGAAACTCAAAATACAAGAGAGGTCAAGGAAAGGAAGGGGAAACAGACGTGTAAAGGACTGTATTCAGACTATGTATCTCATGGCACTTCAACCCACGGAGAGTGATGAGAGTGATAAGAGCTGCTGTCTCATTACACAATCATAGAATTGTAGAAAAAATCTTGTTGGAGGTCGTCTGGTCCAGCCAGCTCAGAGTTAATTTTGAAGTTAAGTCACACTGTTCATACACTTTCCCGACAAATTCTAAACGTATTCAAGGGCAGAGACTCCACAGCCTAGACATCTTGGTGGCCCTCTGCCAGTTTACCAGCAGGATATGTAAAGTCAAACACAGTACACCACGGGTGATTTCACAGTTGCCTAAGAGAGGTCCATAATAATTATTCATCCTGATGGCTAAACTGCTGCTAATGGTGCTCTACACGTGTTTAAGAACATACTGCTGACTCATGTCCAGTTTGCCCACACAGACATGCAGGCTCTTCTCTGCAAAGGCACTTGTGCCTGTAAAGAACACAACTAAAAAGACATGAAGTACTGCAGACTTGTCTTTGTTCTTTGATACTCAGTCACATACTCAATAGCAGGTTCTCATTTTCCTTAGTGTTCCTTCTTTCTTCTGCCAAAGTTCTGACAGAGCAAAATAGAGGGAGTTTAGTACCACATTGCCATTACCTGTTACAGTACCCTGTTCAGGTGCCCCGTTTCAAATGGTAAACCCTTGGTACAGCCTGGAATAGCACTCTGTCCTCTCCCTTATTCCATTCTTTTTCTCAAGTTTGGTATTTTATATGACTTTTTGGTGAAAATGCTGCCTTGATTTGCTAGACTGAAGATGCATTAACAATCTGTCTCTGTCCAAAGGATAGAGAGGCTAACCTGTAGCCTCACCTTCTGCACAGTTCTAGTCTTCAGACCCCCCTGGCTCCAGCAATCACCTTGCCATTCCTTACATCAACATGGGCAGTACATCTGTATTACTTCTGGATATGACAAGAAGCCATAAATGAGCTCCAGAATCCTCATTTAGTGTCTTTCAGTTCACATCATAGTTTTCCATTTCTCAGGGGCTGTCTCCGGGTTCTTTTCATCAAGTGAGTAGCAGTAACAGAATGCACCTCAGATCATGAAAGAAATTTCATTGCATGATGTTTTCAGCTAAGAATGATGGTTCCAGAAGCTTAAGAAGTGGCATTGGTTTTCACCATACTATTGTTTGCTAGAGGAAATAATTTGAGCTGAGCACTCATGAGCATGCATACAGGCTGCTCCTTAAGTGAAGTGGTGCATTAAGGTTTCTTCTATTTTAAATGTGATTTTGGCAAGTGGAGGAATAAAAATAAAGTATTTCAATCTCTGGGCAACACATTACTGACATATATAATTTTCTGTTGACTTTGCTTTTCTTTTGACATTGCTAAACATTAATTTTTTTTCTGCCTCAGTAAGCAATCCAGTCCTGGATTTAGCTGCTTTGTGTGGATTGCAGTTGTTTATTCTGGCTAATGGAGATTAGAGACCTATGAAATGCTCAGTAAGATACCTCACAATAAAGAGTTTCCGGTCTGGTGTGTTAAATAGGTTTGAATAGTTTCTCTGTAATATTTAGCACATACTAATATAAAACTTGAGCATGAGCAGATTTACAGATTATCCTTTAGAGCAGTATCATAAAAATGTATAGGCATATAAAATGAAAAGGAAAGGGAGAAGGGAGCATGTATCTTAATAGACCAAGTACACGAAATATTGAAGTATATATTCCATTGCTTAAGGCAGAGTAATAATAAAAATTGCAATAATAAAGAAGTAGAATATCTTTAGACTAGAAATGGCCTGTCAACCTCAACTGTAAACCAAAAACTAAGTCAGAAGTATCATTTCTTACACCGAAACCCAAATATGTTATTTATTAGACTCTAAAATTCTGGCCAAGGGTGATTAATATAGATGCACTTATACATGCACAAGTACACATGTACTGATGGGTAAACACAGTCAAACAAGGAGAAAAAAAAAAAAAGGACAACTGTGCATCTCAAGAAAAAAGACAGATTTTATCTCTGTGAATATTTATCTATTGAGACAAAATGGTTTGGATTTTGACAACTGGAAAAGGGGTCTTAGGAACTTAGAAAGAGCACCAGTAGTGGTCTCTGAGCCTCTTAGCCATTGCTTCTGAGAACTAAAAGTATGGGCTGAAATTCATCTCTTCTGCTTTTTAGCTCTCCATAGTTAAAGCACTAGAGTTTACCTAGGTTTTCAGATGATGAGAAAGAAGTTACCCTGAAGTCTTTGGAAATGGCTCAACTATGCATCAAGAATTGAGAGTTCTCTGATTAAGATTCCTCAGACAGCTTTCCAAAGGAAGGTGAGGTGAATCCAGGTGAAGGTCTGTGGAGCTGCATATCACATGTTCCACCATTCTAACTGCAGAAAGGATCATTGCTATCACAAAACACTGTTCTCAAAGCTCATGTAAACAACAGTATATGCTTTAACTCCTCTTTCAGTTTCATGCCCTGTCTCTATAAGTTCTGCTGAGGTTTTTGAAGCATAGGCAGTGCCTTCATCTCTATCTGTAAGTACACACTATTAGCATTGCACCGGTAATAAATCCTTGTTATCAATAGGGAGCTTATTTGCTATCTTACAGAAAGACTACTGATGATAGAAGTTGGCTTTCAGACTTAAGTTCACGACCTTTTTTTCCTGTGGTATGGCCCATTGATTCCAGTGGGGATTCACTGGTGTAAATGAGGTTAGAATTTAGTCTATGGTTTTCATATAGTGACACTTCACAGCAAAACTTTGTTTCACTGCCTTGAAAGTTGTCTTCACTAGAGACCCCTATCGTTGGCTCCCTGACAAAAATTATTTCAAAAATCTACTTAATAAACTACGTATTTTTGTATTAGAAGTCAAAGGAAACTCTATCTTCAGAGTTTAAAGAACACTTATTACACAGACTTGTAATTGTTGGTCATCATGAAATTATCCTTCCACTGAATTTCAACTAAAAAGTAGCTTGTTATAGTGTTTACAAACCATTTTTTACTTTTAAATCCTGAAAACTCATGTGCAGATTGTTTTTGAAGAAAACAGGTTGTTATCTGTAGTTTTAGCCCTAATCCACCTCCTGTCAATTTGAAAGAGTATTACGGGATCTAATCCTAATTCAATGAATAAGCTCAGACAGTACACGCAAGGGCAAACACATTGCCTTTATATTGGCTTCAGCTGGGAAAATACCCCTCTTTTTCTTCTTAAGGTGCTCTTGCCCTCCTCAAATACTGCAGATAAGATCTGGAATGGGGTTTAGGGCATTATTTATAGAAGAAGGACAAAAATGATTGCGTTAAACTTCCATGACTGCTATCCTGAGAACTTGAGAGTGTTGGGCACCAAAAATGGCATTCATGACTGTGTAACAATAGGACTTTTACTCCTACAAAGCAAAAATATTTGTTTGTAAAAGAAAGAAGTATTTTAATGAAGTCTCTACTGCTAAGTGCTCTTTTTTTATGGTGCCACTCGGCCTTTGGCAAGAGCTACCCTGTAGTCCTAATGCATTTCTTGCATAACAGCTCAGCTTAGTAGAAAGAGCTAGATATAATGCAGTACATGACCTCCACAGATCCATCCCTTTTATGGGAATAGAATAAAATAAGTATCAATGTAATTACAGCTGACATGTCTAAAAGATTTTTGGAAGCACAACAGCGTTTATTACACTTGTTGGTTTACGTCACATTCTGATTTATTTTTCAAGTAATATTTTATATAGGTTTATAAACTACTTAAGGTGGAGGGGTTTTTTTAAGGATTAAGTAAATCTGCTCAATCCCTTATCTACAAGCTAAAATGCATCAATTACTTGGACTGTCACAAAGTTTTGATTGTCTTTAGTGTTTCTCCAGCACTATTCAGGGCTTAGTCTTCTTACTGCAGCAAACACTTGTACTAATAGGAATTTGGCACCACTATGTCATCTCTACACTTTGATGAACTCTGTATTTCAGAAAATCTATCCCCACTGACTACTTTTGTTTGATTGCTTATTTTTAATAGTTGTATAATTATTAGAAGTATGATTATTAGAAGTATAGAATGGATGCAGATGAGCTGAGTCACTGTCTTACAGTCACCACACCCTAAAATGTGGTCCATATTATCCACTGGATGTCACATGCCATTCTTTCCTCAGAGCAGAAGCACTGCCCCTCCCCACTCCCTGTGGGATAACAGCAGCACCAAGTAGCAAGTATGCTAGACATAAAGTCACTGGGTTGCATGTCTCTTCTGCCCACCCTGTGAGCTGATGGGATGATATCCAGCCCTGGTCTGGGGTCTATGCCAGCACAGCATTGAGCTAAAGCTGATAAATCTCCTGGAAAGGTGACCAACACATCCACATGATTACCTCACCTAACCTTCACAGGACTGAATCACTGAGCAGGAGGACCACAAGCATGGCTGTCCTTATAGACACGTGTATAATAATTCCTGAGGAACAGGTACCATGCCCCTGGGCACCTCTTGCTTCTTTTCCCTAGGGCCCTTTGTTCTTCAACTCTCCCTGTGAGGTTATTCTTATGTTATACATATGGTGACACACATGTGAAGGCAGGATCCCAAAGCCTTTAAGCTATGATCCTACAAAATCTGAGTTTGAATGATTGGACAATAGTTCTGATGACTGGGAGGATCAGAGATAACCAGACAGATTAATATTTTTAGGCTGAAGAAAGGAGGGGAAAAAGCAAAAGTGGTATAATATAAAATAAGAAGGAAAAAAATACTGCTCAGCTGTGTTCTAAATTATTGGCACGGATGGAAATTGCTGCTTTGCTCCCTAAGAAGCTTCTATTAATTTGATATTTTATTTTCTTTCCTATGAGAGTTGACCTCCTGTGGACTTTTTCTCCACTCCTTTCCGCTCTTTCTGTAAAGGAACAGGCCATTGATATACCTGCATGCCTACTTATTGAAGACATAATCTTGGTAATAGAACACAGAGATCTTCTAGCTCCTAAGGCAAATGCATCTAGTGGTTAATACTGATGAGCACATTAAAGAAAGAAAGGCCTGGAGAGAGGGCTTGAATTTGTATCTGACATATGAGCCTGTAATAGCACATTTTTGAGTAAAAAGAACAAAAATCTCTCCTAATATTTACAACCAAACTTTGCCCTACTCTGAAAGCAATGAAAAGTATTTTAGTGGTTTTTTAGCTGTCTAACACACAGAACTGATCTATCCTCTTCAGCACAAGTAACTGAGATCTCACATTCTAAAATTTAACAGCAGGGCAAAAGATGATCTAAAATGCACCAGAGAAAAGCCAGAAAATATGACGGGAGTCACAGTAAAAGGACCACACAACTAAACAATCTCAGCTTAAATAATTATAATCTTTCTCTGAAAATTTTTATTAGTTTAGTTTTTGTAGTGCTGGAAGGAATCCTAAGTATGGAACTTAAAAAGACAAGAATTATTTGTCCTGCTGCTGTGCGTTCTGGCTGTGATAGTGGAGCAGATCCATGTTCTTTCCATGAGAAGGATACTTGCAACTGCAGCAGGGGCTGAAAGCAGATTTCTGAAAGAGAGACAGAGCATCAAGGAGAACCTCTGGTCTGGTACCAGGTGGAGTTAAGTGGGGTACAAGAGACAAGTACAGTTGTGAGAGCAGAGTATTCTGCTCTCTCATTTATATTCTGTAAAGCCATGGGAGGTCTCTCGCAGAAGACAAATTAATACAAAGTATGCTAATTACCTCATTAAGTTATGTGCCTTATTATCAAAAGAAACAGCATTATCATCAGCGTTGGTTGGGTCTCCTCTGCAATCAGATATAGGTTGTGAGCCAGATCACAAGCATTAGACACTTAGAGCTGAGAGTGGATACTCAAAAAAAAGCCCTCTAGAGTAAGTGAAACTGTAGTTGCAAGTGATGAGGTCGGCATCCAGTCCTCATCACTCACCAGAAGTTATGCTGCACTTGAAAATATTACTTTTGAAAAAAATTACTCTTGAAAAAAATTGAACATCTCTGATTTTTAGTGTGTTACCCCTCTGGGCTATAAGTCAGTTTAAGAGTCCTTGCAATCATGAGCCACCAAGTCCCATCTCCCACAGGAGAGCAGCAGTTGCTTCTGGAGATAAGTGTGCACAAAATGGCACAACATCCACAGCGACATGCAGTCAAGCCTGTCACTCCTCTGCTTCTGTACCATGTAACAGCTCAAGGACAGCAGATCATTTCTTCACCCGTTCCCTAGACAAACAACTTCTGCACAGAGACGAAAATCAGTGGGAGACCTAGGGGTCAATTTTCAGGCATTTCATGGAGAAGCAGTGCTTTGAGGTGTATAGTCTGTTTGCACTGGGACCACAGCACTGCCTCTCTTCTCCCAGGACTCCTGGTCCAGCCCCAAAGTTGTGTCGTTATAATGTGGGAACAAACAAGAAAGTACCTACAGTAAGAAAGTCAAGGAGAAAAGGAAGCAAATCACTGCTCAACACACTGAAAACAACAAGCCTGACAGCAGAAAAGGACAGAAGACTTGCTATATAAAGGTCTCTAGAAAGTGATTTATACTCAGCAAGAAGCAAAACTAATTGAAAATGCATAAAAAGGAGAGAGTTTGGCAGTCCTCATTAAACTGTGTCTGTTGTTGTAGAGATAAAAGAAACACAGTTTGAACCAAAAGGTTGAGTAGAAATTTAAAATCCAAGGACAACATTTTCAGTGAACAGCACAGGCAAAATTAAGCATGAGAACTGCCAGGTATTGGTTAGAGTTCTCGATGGATTTTGACATACAGAAAGATAAAGACATCAAATATAGATATATTTGAAGTGGAGACAGATATTAGTACATTATTCTTTCAGGCTGTTGTGGACCTTGAGGTCAGGCTGGAGGGAGTAGCTCAGGAAATAATCTTTCAGCTATGGCCAGAGTGCTGGTCAGGAGGAGCTTTACTTGTTTACATTAAGGGAACCGAAAACACAGCCTGCAGAGTCAAGATAAATGATCTGCTGTATATTACTTTTATAGTGTTCTCAATTAACAATGCAATTCTAAAGGTTCAAAGTAGTTCAAAGTAAGCTGTTTTGTGGTTCAAAATGTTCAGGAATCACCGATTTGGGGAATTCACTGCTCAATGGATAAGCAGAAGAAGCCATCATTTGCAGAATAGGAACCTCTAGTGAAAAAACAACTTTTATAGTGCTTTCAGGCTGATGTCTGACACACCGCAGCATTTCTCTAACCATGACACACCAACTTTGGAAAGGGAAAGAATTACATGGAGGCATAATATTAATGGTTCAGAAAGTCTTGTGTCACAACCCTGAGCACTGCAGTATCTAATTACTAGGCATAATGATTTGCAGACAGGCTGTGCCAAATAATGAGAGAATTAGACACCTAAAAATGGAGTTTGCCCTCTGTGGAAGGTCAGTGTAAGCCAATTGTTAGGAAAAAAAGCCAAAGTAGTGATGTGAGACTGAATTCCAAGCCCCTCATAGAATCTGGATCCATGCTGCAAGGAGGGCTACGTCCTGCAGGAATACATACTGAGCCGCCATCTTAAGTAAAACAGATTTGTCTTTCAAAACTTGAACAAAGGAGGGGATAGAATGTGGCTTTCCTTCCAAAAGGCAGGGAAGTAGTGCAGGTGCTCCCTCTGAGTTCCAGCCTTGGCGTTCAGTGCAGTCAAACCAGCCTGGTGAGAGCTGGGATCAAAAGACTTTGTGCATGAGGGATTTGACCCTCCATGAAAGCTCTGATCTCTAAAAGCACTCCTCACTGTTGATGGGTAAAGTATTTTCTAGATGTTACAATTCAAAAATTAATTAGTAAAAAAAAATTAGTAAAAAAAGACTTCTTATAACTATGGCTTTATTATTCACTTAAAATAGGCTTGGCTTGCTGAATATTAAAGCATTTTATGAAGCACAGGCTGCACAGGAAGAGATTGAGAAAATCCCTTTACAGCATTCCCTATAGCATGATTCCTTGGCATGTAGGGAATATATACTCACATCACCCTGGGAAAAGATGTCTCATGCAACCTTCTAAAATCCTGGTCTTTACCACTGGGCATCTGGCAAATTTTCTACAAAGCTTCAGATTTTTTAGTGAACACTGAAATTTTACAGAATTGGCATTTGAAAATGTGTTGTAAAGGACATAGTGATTCAGAAACTCCATTTGTGAGCAATCCATGAGAATAATCAAATATTATCAGTGATCTCTAAAAAGATAGATTTTTTCCAAAGGCTCTTGCACAAGCTTTTTAGATGTTGTATGCAAGAGAAAGGGAAACATTTCTTAAAAATTGAGAAAACATGTGAAAAAATTATTTCTTTGATACCTGTGAAAAGAATAGTACTGGTCAGCATTATGAAGCTTTATGCCTGAACAACTGAGAGGATTGGTACTGAAATACAGAACCTCTCAGTCATGGGACATGAATTCAAATAGGAATGGGGTTAGTAGTGACAGAAAGTCATTACTGTGTCATTGCAGTGTGCTAATGTTCAGAAATTCATTGGTGGCTTGAGTCCAATTACTAGCACACGAGGTCACATTACAAAATGCACTATCAAAACTGGCAGAAGCAGTCAGACCCATTTCTACTCTTTGTAACATGCTGCTACATTTCCACATCCAAAGTTATCCATTCAAATTTGTGTCAAAACTCAGAGTTGGTGTGGTTAAACAGTCAAACTCCACACTGCACAATCTGATGACAAGAGGATGTCAGTCTCTGAAATCATTCAATTTGTAGTTGTAGTAGTTGCGAATTTCCCTATTTAAATTACATAACAAAATATAACAACAAGCTTTTATAGCCTGCAGAGGCAATGTCTGTCGGCTGGGAGGGTGAGGGTTAAGCTGTCCCTGGGTAGAGCAGCTCACAAAGGCTCTTGGTTTCTTTGCAAGAAAGGGGATATAACTATGCTCAACTGAAACTGATTACTCTGCCAAGCAATAGGATCACCTCCTTATTTCAAGGTTTGGGGTGATTTAGCACTGATGGAAAGCTGAGTTGTGAGGAGCCTTGAGTGAACTCAGAAGAGGCTTTTGCTTTGCTAGACTTGAAGTACATGAGCTTTTTCATTTCTCCTGGACTTATCTGAGCAAGTGCAGAAATCTCTGGAAATCGGAAAAGAGCAAAAAAGATAATTAGACCGAGAGAACAAAAAGGAAATAGTTCATTGCAGCTAGCAGCTTCCACTGATGTGTTTTCTCAAATATATTCTAAATAGAAAGGCACGAAAAATGTCATGAAAGAGCAAAGAGATAAATTTCAGAGGCAAAATAACAATAGATGTTCTCAGAAAAATTACTCTCCTGACTACTAGCTGGAAAGGGACACTAAGACACTGGACTGTGAGAAATCTTATAGTGCACAAAAGATTTACAAAACAATTATATTAACTTTAAAGGAAAATTTTTTAGTCTTATCTAAGTGTATATTTATATATATATAATATGTATGTGTGTATGTGCATAAAAATATATGAGTACTTTTTACGCTTGGTTGAATGGATTTAGACTAGACATTAGAGAAAAATTAAGTGAAGTGTTCAATATTTGGCAGAGATCCCCAGAGACTTAGGCCAGTAGCAGTGTCACACTGACAAAAGCTTTTTCATGTTTTTCTGCTCTGCCTGAAGGAATGTGAAAATTATACAGGTCCATTGGTGGTTGTGTTGGCAAGCAAAAAATTAGCTTGGCATAGCAAGCAAAAAACTAGCTTTGGCCAGCACTGAACATGATACAATAGCCTATTTTCAAGTGAGGTGAAAATATGTGAAACAAAACAAGCAATAAATAGAAAGTTGGGAGGAAGATTATTTTTAAAGAGAAGGAAATAATACTGTTTATTATTTTAAGAACATTTTTGAAATATTTCTAATATCAGTATTTTGACATAATAAACTCTAGTATTCTCTAAATGGACTAAATATGGAAGAAGAATCAGGAACTTTTTAAGCTGGAAAGTGGGCCGATGAGTGAAAACAAACCTGTATTGCAGGTATCACAGAATCACAGAATCATCAGGGCTGGAAGAGACCTTCAAGATCAGCTTATTCAACTGTCAACCTGACACCACCAGAACCACCCATAAACTATATCCCAAAATGCCACATCTTGAACATTTCCAGAAATGGTGACTCCAACACCTTCCTGGGCAACTTATTCCAATGCCTAATCACTCTTTCAGTGATTTTTTTTTTCTGATATTTAATCTTATTTCTCCTGATGCGACGTGAGGCCATTTCCTCTCGTCCTGTCCCTTGAGACACGGCAGAAGAGAATGAGCCCCCTATTGCTACAATCTTCTTTCAGGTAGTTGTAGAGAGCAGTGGCGTCCCCTCTGAGCCTCTTGTCCAGACCAAACAACCCCAGGTCCCTCAACCACTCCTCCTAAGACTTGTGCTTGTCCTAAGCCCCTTCACCAGCTTCCTTGCCCTTCTCTGGACATGCTCCAGCACTTCAATATCCTTTTTGAAGTGAGTGGTCCAAAACTGGACACAGTACTTGAGGTACAGCTTCACCAGTGCCAAATACAGAGGGGCAATCACTACCCTAGTGCTGCTGGCTACACTATTTCTGATACAAGTCAGGATGCCATGGGGCATGGCATCACATGGGCACACTGCTGGCTCATGTTCAGACAGCTATCAACCAATCTCTTTCTGATGGGATGCTTCCCCAAGCCTGTAGTGCTGCATGGGGTTGTTGCAACTCAAGTGCAGGACCCAGCACTTCACCTTATTGAACCTCACAATATCGTCCTCAGCCCATTGATCCAGTCTGTCCAGATCCCTCTGCAGACCCTTCCTACCCTCCAGCAGATCAATATTCCCACCCAACTTATTTTTGTCTGTGAACTTACTGAGAGTGTCCTTGATCCCCTCATCCTGATAATCAATAAAGTTAAACAGGACTGGTCCCAGTACTGAGCCCTGAGGAACTCACTAGTGACCAGCCACCACCTGGATGTAACTCCATTTACCACCATGCTCTGGGCCCAGCCATCCAGCCAGTTTTTCACCCAGCCAAGAGTGCAACTGTCCAAGCTGTGAGCTGCCAGTTTCTCCCAGACAATGTTGTCGGAGATGATGTCAAATGCTTTACTGAAGTCTAGATAGACAATATCCACAGCCTTTCACTCATCTGCTAAGCAAGTCACTTTGTCATAGAAGGATATCAGGTTGGTCAAGAACCTGACTTTCATAAACCCATGTTGGCTGTCCTGTACATGCTCTGTGATGGCGCTCAAGATGATCTGCTCCACGACCTTCCCCAACATCAAGGTCAGGCCTGTAGTTCCTGGGTTGTCCTTCCAACTATCTCGTTGATGGGCATCACATTTGCTAATTTCCAGTCAACTGGGACGTCTCCAGTTAAGCAGGACTGCTTGAAAGTGGCTTGGTGAGATTTTTCACCAGCTCCCTCATTGCTCTTAAGTGCATCCCATCTGGGCCCATAGACTTGTAGGTGTCTAATTGGCATAGCAGGTCATGAACTATTTCCTACTGGATTATGAAGGCTTCACTCAGCTCCCTATCACTGACTTCCAGTTCTGGGAGCCAGGTGTCCTGAAGACAGCTGGTTTTGGTATTAAAGACTGAGGCAAAGAAGGCATTAAGTACCTCAGCCTTTCCTCACTTCCTGACACTATGCTACTTCTGCAACCTTAGGCCTCCTTTTGCTGTCAGTGTATTTATAGAAATTTTCTTTGTTGTCTTTAACTGCAGTGGCTAAATTAAGTTTAGCTTTGGTCCTTCTAATTTTCTCCCTACATAATCTTATAACATGTTTGTACTCGCCCCAAGTTACCTGCCCCTCCTTCCAGAGGTGATACACTCTCTTTTTTTCCCAGAGTTCCAGCCTAAGCGCTCTGTTTAACCAGGATGCTCTTTTCCCCCACCTCTTATCTGAAGGCACATGGGGACAGCCTGATCCTGTATCTTTTGGATTTCTTTCTTAAAGCATGTCCAGCCTTCCTGGACTCCTTTCCTCTTCAGGACAGAATCCCAAGGGACTCTGTCAGTCAATCTCCTGAATAGGTCAAAGTCTGCCCTCTGGAAGTCCAAGGTGGTTGTTCTAAAGGCTCTTCTCCTCACTTCATTCAGAACTGAAAACTTTGTCTTTTCGTGGTCACTGTGCCTAAGCTGGCCATCTACCAGCGCATCACGCACTAATCCTTCACTAGTCCTTCTCTGTTCACAAACAGGTCTGGTGGGGAAACTTCCCTAGCTGACTCACTCTCCACCCATGTCAGAAAGTTATCTTCAACACAATCCAGGAACCTCCTGGACTGTTTCCTCTCTGTTCTGTTGTATTTCCAGCAGACATCTGCCAAGTTAAAGTCTCCCACGATTACAAATGTTGGTGATTGTGAGACTTCTGCCAGCCTCCTGTAGAATGTATCATCTGCCTGTTCATCCTGGCAAGGTGGTCTGCAACAAACTCGTACCAGTACATCCACCTTGCTGACTCTCTGCTTGATCTTTACCACCAGGCACTCAACCTTGTCATCATCATCATCATCATTAATAATTTCAATACAATCAAAACAATTCCTACTGTACAGTGCTAGCCCACCACCTCTCCTGCTTTGCATATTGCTTCTAGAGAGCATATAACCATCCACTGGAGCACTCCAGCTGTGACAGTCATCCCACTGCATTTCTGTGACAGTAACTACATCACAGCTCTCCTGCTGAACAATGGCTCCCACCTCCCCCTCTTTGTTACCCATACTGTGTGCAAGTATAAGTGCACCTGTAGTATAGGTGTAGATGCAATTCAACTGGTATTTCACCTCCAATACAGGCATGCAGTCCCTAAGCTCATCTCTCGTAAGCCTACCTGTATCCCCTTCAAACCTAATTTAAATCTCTCTCAATCAGCCCTACAGCTGTGGGCCATAATCCTTTTTCCCCTCTGTAGCAGGTAGACCCCATGTTCTCAGCAGACCTGGTGCTACATAAACTACCCCATGGTCAAAAAAAACAAAGTTTGAGGAACACTGCTAGGAAAATCAGGCTAGTTTTCATATTCCTTTCAGTATGTCCCCCTTGTACAGAAGGAACCGAGGAGAACCTGTGCACATACTTGTTTGACCAAGTGTCCCAGTGTCCTGAAGTTCCTTTTGATTGCAGTGAAACTCCTTTCTTCAGTCTCACCACTACCGATCTGAACAATTAATAGAGGGCAATAGTCAGAGAGAGCCATATCAGATCAGAGAGTTTCCTAATAATATCCTTTACCTAGGCCCCAAGGCAGCAGATTTCCCTGTGGGATGGGTCCTGTTAAAGAAAAAAAAAAAAAAAAAAAAAGCAGAGGGAGTTCCAATTTGCTGGGAATCATTCCTAGACCTTGATCTGCCCATTAGAGTGCTGAACAGCATGAAAGACTGCAGTGACTAAAACCTCTTGTCAGTCAGAGTTTTGCTTGAACATGGGAGCAGGTAAATTTGATTCCCAAGAGAAATCAGCTTACGGATCTCAGTGCTGTGCCCAGCAGCCGTCACAAAAAAAAGGCATGGCTGTCCTTGCAAACTTTCGCAGTGCTTTTCTAGTGTTTATGTGATTTATACTTGGAGCAGTTTTATCTGATGGCTAATATATACTCAAGAGAAATTTAGGAGTGGGTTGGCCAATCAATGCTTTGTTTTGACTTCGCCGCTATTTGGCATAAGTGTTGCAACTGAAAGAAAGTTTGTAGGAGGAATTAATTACATAAAATTTTCATCAATATTTCTGGGATGAACACTGGACCCAGAATATAACTAATCACATCAGGAAAATTCTCACCTTGACTGGAACAAAATGGTACATCAAAACATACCCCTGGGCTTCAGAAAGTACATTTGAATCTACACCAAAATTTGTGCTTCACAGCTCAATCCTAATTTTAGTCATGATGCTGAAAAGTTTTACCAAATTCTGTGTTTCCAGAAGGATGCAGAATTATGTGGGTTTGCCATCTTCCACAGGCTCATGAGATGTCTGAAGGAACAGAGAGTGTCAATGAACCAAGGCCAGGTGGGGTGATATTTATTGATGGGTGATATTTAGCAGTTTCCTTTGGAATCATTTCCCAGGAAGGATGTGTCAAACTCTAGTCCATCCTGCTGGGAATCAATGGAGCTTGCAACAAGACTCTCTCTAAAGCCCTCCTTGGTGTAGTCAGTAAATCTCACATTGCTCTCCCTTACCATGGGTACTGTGGGGTCTTTATTCAGTCATTGCTAAGCAACATGGCCAGACCTTCACTTGAAGGCATTACCCATCTTTTTTCCCTAACCTTTGATGTGAAGAGTAGCTGGAGATGATGGTACTTTTGAAGGTGGGGCTTTTTGTAGTCACATGTTCATGTTGCTTCCAGTTAATGCTTCAAGCAGGAACTGCTGGATATTCTTTATATTTTATTGTATTTGTATCAATTTCTTTAAAACACTGAGTGTTTGGGAGTGGTGTGCGTGCATTCATATTTGTCCATTTCTCCATGAGATATAAAACACTGTCTCTTAACATTATATTGCTTTTTAGTCCAGTTCTCCCAGGAAAGGATTTTATGAAAGAATAAAGGGAAGGGAAAAACCCAAACTAATTTGGACTAAAAGTTCACATCCATAGGAAAAACAAAGATGCATTCCTTTTAACCTAAATATTGGTAAAAATCTAGGAGTAAATTTTCTTTCTCTCGTTAGCACAGATACTGGGCAAGCTATGCCATTTCTATAATTATTTTGTACAAATTATGTCACAACAGTTATCAAAACCCCCATGCTGTGCCAGAAGCCCAGTAGCTTCTTTCGTCAAGTCAGTGATAGAGAACTGGGAAGCAAGATGAATTTTATCAGCTCCCACCAGTAAAGATTTGGACAGACAAATAAGCAGGGTGAGAAATGGTGTATTAACATTGAGAATAACAATGGCTCACTGTTCAAGTTGGGACCAGAAGTATATGCTATTCTGAACTGGTCTGCACCTCTTCTTAGAAAACTGTGTGCAGTTCTGGTCTTGTTTTCCTGTAAACAGTGTAAAACTTAGAGGAGATTCAAAAAAGGGCAAAAGGTATGATGAAATATAGGGAGTAGATTCTGTATGAACATAGTAGGACTTGTCGTCTCAGGAAAGAGATAAGGTAAATAGGTATGAAAACACAAGACACAGGAGAAGGGTGGCTAGAGAACACTTGCCAGATGTTTTCTTGAATCAAGAACCCAAGACAGAACAGTCAAAAGAACACTGACCAAGGAACTTCCAAAGCATGTTGTGAATGCCAGAAATGTGCACTGATTTAAGAGGTCAAAATAAAGTCCGTGGAAGTGCAACCAACTAAAGATCACTAACCAAAAAAAAAAAATTACAGTTCTGATACATCAGTTATTTGTAAGTGGTTGAGGGATGGAAGACCATTCATTGATATTATCATGTATATTTTGCCTATTCTTTTTCCTTACATGTTTGTTTGCTTTAGACTAAATTTTGGAGACTAAATGTTAGGTGAAGCTTCGTTCTAAACTATTACTGTCATTCTTTAGTTCATTTGGAAGCCGTGAGAAAGCTGGTCAGTTCTTCCTATATATATATCTTTGTGTGTGGGTGCATGCACTGACAAAAGAACTATTAGAAAAGTAGGTCCTAAATAATACAAATCATTGATTTTTAGGAGCAAAGACCTTGGAATATTTTCCCTTTGTGAAGTAAGTCAGAGTTACAGGAGCAAGGATCAAATTGTATTTTTTTTTTCCTTTGAGTTACTTTTGGCTTCACATGCAGTAGAATGAAAAAAATGGCACATCTGCATCAGGCCCCAGAAAATGCAATGTGTCTGAGTGACAGCGGAAAAGTATATTCTTCCTGTAATCATTTGTACCACCTTAGGAAGTATCATCCAGCCAAGCATTTATTCTCCACTCATCACCATGGTATCTTGAAGACTTAACAGCGGTAATACAAAAAAGTAATAAATTAATTCACTGTTAATTAGATATCATATTCTTAGGAGTAAAGATGATTTTAAGAAAGTAAGTCATTTTTACTTGCCTCTGAGTCATTCTTTTAAATCTAACCCTATCTCATTTCCCATTCATATACAGTCATGTTTAAAAAAAAAAATTAGCTCCTAAACAGCAACTTAGATACTTCTCAAATTGTAAATGTACAGGATGAATCCTTAAGGCAATACAGTTGAAATGGTTATTTGGAAATTCCACTTAAAATTATTACCAGTAGCAATTTATATTATCTGTTGTTGGATGTAATCTTGAAATAAATGACTAATTAGTGTCAACTTTGCAGCATTTAGTTACCAAGCAGCTTGGAGGCTCTAGGGAACAGCTTTATAACAATTTACAGAACTCTCCTTAGACAAGGACCCCATTTAGCAATTGTCAGATGTAATTTGATGAGTCTGTAGTATTGCTTTATCAGTCTGGAAGCACGGTGGTCAAGCACTCCATGCTAAGTTTCACGAATTTGTGGTGCGCTGTTGGGAACAAGGTGAAC
>JAYRBT010000042.1:22463505-22498755 GCA_036023395.1 Myiotriccus ornatus | reverse complement strand
CGCAGAGCACAAAAGGTGAGCTTCTCATTTTCCCCCCATATGTTTTTGAGCAATAGATATGATTTTCTATATTCTGTATGTCTCTATAATGAGTATTTCTTAGCAAGAGAACGACTTTATGTATGTGCTACATGCCTAGCCCATGTCCTAGGTGCAAATGCTCTATTATTTTTAGTGAGTGGGGAAAAAAAAACCCACAAAAAAACAAACAAAAACCAAACCAAAAGCAGATCATTAATCTTTTCTTTCAAAATGTACAGACCTATTATTGTGGTAATTCATCCTACTTGTTAAACTAGATCTAGTCTTTTCAGGCAATAGCTGCAATCCCACCAACTGAAGATTCTTCTGTGTTTTTTCAGGCAGACTTTGTTTCTACCACAGTGTTCTGAGATAAAAAAAAAAAAAAGCAAAAGTCCCAAACCTAGTAATGATTTCTAATGTCTCTGCTAACAGCTTGCTTCACTAATCCACGTTCAGTTTAAGTCCCTGGTTCAGTCTCTGAGGGAATTTGCTTGTTGGGGAACTTGTCTCCTCAGCTCTACTTTGCTTAAAAGGCTTCAGATAAACAGCTCAATTAGGAAAAAATGAAAAGTTTGTTTTTCCAGCTTCCTTGATTTCCTAAGTCTCTCCCTAAAATATCCGCTAGACCTGCAAGAAGACTGTTTCTCTCACAGACCCATATGGTCAGGAGCCAGGAAGAAGTATTTACCAGGAGCGATGCAGCCAAGCCTAGACAGTCACCTTAATCTCCACCTGACTGTCAGTGCACTAGTTCTGATACACTTCTCTTAACCTTGTAATGCCAGGCAGCTCAGAAAAACTCTGTCATCACCTGAAGCCCTGGTATGGGAGCCAAGACACCTTACCTTCTGCTCCTCTGCAGATGGCAGTCAGAAGGCTTCGGATGCCACACAGATTGCGTGATTGCCAAGGCTGAGGTGTCACCACTTGGGCTTTTTTTGTTTTCCCATGGCTTCTCTTCAGAGGTATGAGTCTCTAGTGATCCAGGGAGAGCAGGACCATTGCTGGCAGAAGTGCGCAGGCAGACTGTGGCTGGGGACTGCATATATAAACCAGGGAACACAGGCAGCTGCAGGGTGCACCTGCTTAATATCAACAACAGCACCAGGTTTAAATATACAAAATGTTTCTGTGTTTCTTTCTGGCCACCTTTTCTTCATTTAAAAAAAAAAAAAAAAAAAAAAAAAGGAAGAATTTAAATAACTGTGTGTAGTGATACCATTCTCAGCATATCTTAAAATCAGTAGAAACAGAGGTACATGTCCAAGAAAGTCATCTGCCCAGGCTGAAGATACAGCACCCTTTAATGACAACATCTTGGCAAAATGCTATCAGACGAGGAAAATGGCTATAAAAGAAACCACGCATATCACAGGAATGTCATACCTTTCTAGAAATCTGATTTAAAATATAGGTTGCTTATTTATCTACTAATTCCACCCACACTTTTAAATGCTGTTTTGTCCCACAGCCAAGTTCCAGCTGTCCATTCCTCTCTTTCACAGCTGGGACATCATGTAATTTCTACACGATGGGGTTTTTTTATCAAGAACTTTTCCACTTCTGTTTGTGTAATGGCAGCAGAGAAACAACTGTACATCTCAGCCAGGACACTCAGTGGTCCTTACTGTGCCTCTGAGCATTGTGCCAGTCATGCTGCTTGATCCCAGCAATCAGTGTGCCTGTTCTGAGCATTCCTAATAGCTGCAGACACAACCAGTCTTATTTCATATAAGAACTGTCTCCTAATGCATGCCACAAAACAGAGTTTTCTATGCCTGCTTTACATTTGTGTCACGGTTTAACTCCAGCCAGCAGCCAACCACCACACAGCTGCTCACTCGCTGCCCCACCAGCAGGATCAGGGAGAGAACTAGAAGGGTAAAATACAGCCCCCATTTATCTGTTGTGAGAAAAATTAACTCTACACCAGCCAAAACCAATACAATTTGTCAGTGAAAAAGAGATAAACACAGGAAAATACCTTGCAAAAGTTAGATTGGTAAACTCATTGCTCTTCCCCATAATCTCTTAATGAATAGAAACTGCTTGAGTTAGTAACTGACTTTTTCTCCTTGCAAAATAGTGAGCTTATTGTATGTTTCAAACAGGAACATGAAATGATGAATGGCAATCCTGCCAAGAGATTTTTCCTCTGCTCCCCAGTACAATGCTAACAGTAAGGATGGGAGATCTCCTCTGACTGTGTTTATGCCCTTCTTGCTTCGGAGAAAATGGCTTTGAGGTCTGATTAACTTAGCACTGGATGTATGTTTCATCGATATTTCCTGCAAAGCTAATCTCTCTCAATCTAAAATGACTGAGATGTTGAACTAAATATTGCTTTGCTGGACTAATAAAAAGAAAATCAACAAAAGGCACTTCATGGGTACTGTATAGTCCATATTTTGCTATGAAATATAGCCTTGCCTTTCACAGGGGGTTTCTACTGCTTTGTAAAAGAATATTCAAGCAAAAAGGTCACTTTATTGAAGTTCGAAATTCCTTCTTCATTCAGTAGAATAGAGACTTTACACCCTTTTCTAAAATAATGTTTCCCTAGGCACCAAATTTATTTCTGTTCTCTAAGGCTGAAGAACATAACTTGAAAGAAGGTGCTGTTTCATGGAGTGCAGCACAAGCCCCTGCGGGCAGTGATACCTCCCACTGTCTACAACAGCTTTCATCAGCTTGAGACAGTTGTATGTCTGAATTGAATATATCATACAATATTGTATGATATAATGTTATCATACAATATATGTATGATAACATAGATATTCTGTATGTTATCAGTATCTCATACAGAAGTTTAATCAAGGAAGGCTTCAGAAATGGCAAAACATTTGGGCTGGAAGGAAACTCAAGAGAAAGTTCTTTGCCGAAGAGTTGAAATCTAGTTTGAGGACCACTGGCAATTTTCAGCAGACAAATTTTGTCACTTATGTTAGGATTGTTTAAGAACCATGTGACCACCAGTATATGCATTTACTGACTTCTGCAGTTATTCAAGATTAGACAATTCCATTTGGGTTTTTTTGGCAAAAGGATGCGCACATTAATGCTTGGGAGAAGAGGGAAGAGAGAAATCTATTTCTATACCATTGCATTTTGAATGCATTTTAAAGGAAGCTCTTGCTTACATTGTTATAATTACCATGAAATCCCACTTTGTAATACAGCCGATTTTGGCAGGAGAGGCTAGCTTTCTGCTGCAGTATGGGGAGCTTCTTGCAATCAAGAAGCTGTTTTTAAACAAAAACAGAGTGGAAAACAAAACAAAAACAAAACCACAATCATCTCTGTTTATCAGAACGTTGTCTTTTATCAGATAATAAGGTCCAAGGATCTGACCTACCCTAACAATAAATGAATAAATAATCCAAAATAGAAATTGGAATTCAGGGCAGAACTAATTATGCCCTGTAGTCTTACTGTGCCTTCTTCTCAAGCAGATTTATCACTAGTGAGACAGTTTTGAAGAATCCTATTTGTGGAGCTTTTCTCAGCTAGAGGCACCTTCAAGAGGCCAAGTTATTTTGGTTGCCCATCAGTGCCTGCAGGTGGTAAAGTTAATGACAGGTGTGTTGTAACTGGTCATGTACAAAAGCAAGGAAAGGAGGGGAAAGGAAAAAGGAAAGGGGGTGAAAGGAGAAAGGAAAGGAAAGAATGGAAAAGAAGAAAAAGAAAGATTTAGGCAAGCTTGGATAGTATTTCCTAATCTGTATTTGATAGGGAGCAAAGGATATGATTTTGCAGGACCCTCCCAGTGTCATGTTCACTGGGATGACTACCAGCCCAGGGAAGAGACAGGAGGAGGCACAGCTGCCCTCTTGGAACAGGTGGTTGGAAGCCTAGACACAAAGGTCCATCCCAGCATACTGCAGCAGCAATTATGATTATAACATCCTTCTTACCATAAATGAAGCATCACTTGCTAGATGCTTCTCTGTTTTCCATGCATCTATTTTTCTACATCTTTGGAAAGCAAGAGCCTCATATCCTCTTAGCCAGCAAGTGCCTAAGTGTAGGTACATCTGACCAGTATTGTTCATTGCCTGATAAATGAAGGAGCCTTTATTTTAGTTGCCTAAGCACTTTCTCCCTAGAGTGACCTTGCATGGTGACTCAACAGAATACCCCAGCAACTATCAACAGCTCCAGAACTTGACTTCAGACATGAAATTCAACCTGAATCTTCCACTGGAGTATGGTCATTGACCTACACAAAGCAAAATATATCCTGAAGATTGGCTTGGCTTTATTATTTATAGATTTTACATGATGCATTTATCTGTCAAGTTTTGAATAATTAGTTCCTAGCTAATTATATATAGTTCTAGGATAAACTACAATAAACTGCTTAACAGCACCTGGCAGTCTAGAATTGAGTGTTTGCAATAGGGAACCCTGCTAGCCATTTTGACTTCTTTATATGAGGTAGGCTGTTAATCTCAGGGGGGTTACAGAAACTTAACTCACAGCTTATCCAAGATTTTTGAATTTAGAAAAAAAAAAAAAAAAAAAAGTAGAACTCATGTTAACCGAACAATAATTTGAATAGATTGTGAAAGTAAGGCATGACTCAAGAAATATATGAATCTTATTTAATTCCATATCTATTGATGTACAAAGCAAACAACATTTTCTTCTTTACTACATACTGATGTCCTGTAAATTATGTCAGGTAATATGAAGTCCATTATTTGCAATTACTGAAAATTAGAAACTCAGAGCATGAAATGTGGGCCTGATTTTTCACTTAAACACAGAGGATGGATTTATGAAAGACAAAACAACAAAGTAATTCTATAGAAAAACAATGTAACTGATTTTTTCAGCAATTTTGGCCCTCGCTCTATGAGCCACACTGTTATGGTTTAGCCCAGGCAGGCAGCTAAACACCATCCTGCTGCTCGATCTCTCCTCCCCAAAGGGATGAGGTGAAAATCAGAAGGATAAAAGTGAAAAAAAATGTGAGTGGGAATAAAGACAGTCTAATATTTTTCAAAAGGAAGAGAAAGAAACCAGCAGAAAGGGGTGAGGGGGAACAAGTGCAAGGAAAAAAAGTGATGCAAAAGGGAACAGTTGCTCAGCTCTGTTCCAGAGCAAGAGCAGTCCCTGCCAGCCTCCACCACCATCCACTTTCATTGCTTAGCATGTTGCCATATGGTATGCAATATCCCTCTGGTCAGCTGGGGTCAGCTGCCCTGTCTGTGTGTCCCCCTCAACTCCTTGTCCACCCCCAGCCTCCTGGGTGGGACAGTTGAGGAGCAGAAAAGGCCTTGGATCTGTACAAGCACTGCACAGCAGTAACTAAAACATCCCTGAATTATCAACACTGTTTTCAGCACAAATCCAAAACACAGCCCCATACCAGCTACTGTGAAGAAAACCAACTCTGTGCTCACATATTAAAATTCCTGTGAAGGAATTTCAATATTTTAAATGTACAAAATCATTAAAAAATAATAACCATAAGGTAAGTAATTAGTAACTTTTGAGTTTTTATAGTAAGATATTTATATAGTTTGGAGAGCAGCAGGAGAAAACAGGAGCTAAATACTAAATTACCTAGGCTACCCAGGCTTCTTGTATAGCAAGTTGAAGAGAATCTTGCCAAAAATGATTCCCAGTACTTCAGTAAGCCCTGCCCTAAAATGTTCCTGATAAAATCTCTCTCTTAAAATAGCTGGACAGCTGAGGGCATCTGAGTGTTAAAAGCTGGATGTTGTAAATACCCCACAGTGTTACATTTAGCACTACTTAAAACCTTGTGAAAATAAATGTTTATATTTCTAAAATTGACAGAGCTAACTGTTGTTGAATAACAGTGAATTCCCTTTGTAAGTTTTCTATAAATGCAGCCACAGACAAGGATCCATCGCTAAACTGTAAAATTTGAAGCTTGAAAAAAGAAAGAAATGCATTCAAAAGAGAAGCTCAGTGCAAATACGAGGGATGTGGTAAGAATTAAGAGCTGATCATCAATTTCTTTAGGAAATTGTAGATGAGATGATTATGATGGCATTTCATCAGAATATGTAAAAGAACAATATTTCAGCTACACTGGTTTAGCCCTAGACCACATAAAAATAAGCAGAATAAAAGTTTCACATTCGGTGGCTAACAGATAAAATCTCACAGAAAAAATATCATCTACTGCAGGAGAGCTTAATCCTTTCTTCTTTTTTTTTTGCTAGATATTCCATGAAAGAGTAGGGTTAGGAAGGGCTTTGCAGTGGTTCAAAGGGGCAGTTGTCACTCCCTTTCTGTTAGACATGGAGAAAATGCAGGCTAAAATAAAATGCAGGTCTTCTGTAATCACAGTTTTTCTCATGTCATCATGTCATTTTGGTGACTTTCATGGGAATTCCATCCCCAGCGCACAGCCCTTAAAATCCTGTGCATGGCATGAGCTTTTAATGATTCCTTGATAGGAAATGTGAGAAGTCACTAGACTGCTCACACTGCAGGCCCTTGTATAAATCAGGCAGCACTGAAATCAGAAGCACTGAAAATAAGTCTTATCACTTTAACAGATTTGTAAACACCTCCAGTTTCAGGAGTATTTTCTGTAAGTTGAATATAAACATGGAAGCCACAATATCTGGTTCCTGTCGTGCTAATAGATTTACCATCTTCTCTTTGGTAAATGATGTAAATTCAGGTTATCTCAATGAGTCTCAGCTAGAAAGATGTAAGCTATTACTTCCTAGCTCACAAAAGCTTTCTAAGATGCAATAAATTCATATTTGCAAAGCAATTTAAAATTTTCACATCAAAAGTACAGCCTTCCTATTATATGTGTGTAGCACTTCGATATATTCAGTTGGTCTGATGAACTGTTATGTTTTTCATATTTCTTTATTAAATGGTGCTGCACCATAATTATTGCTTCAATCACCAAGGAGAAAATGAATATGCATGCTAAAATGAAAAGCAGAACTAATGTATGTAAAATGTCTGTTCATTAAATCTAATGAATCTCCCTGTATAAAGAGCAGACTGAAAAGTACCACAGCTAAAACATTTGTGATTGAAATCACTTATTTATGGGACTCCAAGCTGCACACTTTAAAGACATTTCCAAAGCATCTCGACCTACTAAGACTAAACAGTAGTGCTAAGAGACACCTTTTAATATATTTATGAACATAACAAAGTGCACATGTCCCAACCCACGACTATTTGGTGGTGCAGGTAAAACTCTTCCCCCCAGCCTTCAGCCCAGCATCCTGGGGTTGCATCTCAGGAGTATCCCCTAGAAAATAATCTATTTTCTGCCTGCCCAAGGGAATTTTTAATTGCTAATCCTGAGGAATGAGCCATAACCCTTCTGGTAGCCTTGGATGTGCCATCAAAGAGCACACATAAGACAGGAGGGTGGGAGCTGTGAACAGTTGCCCACACTGGTCTTTCTTGGGGACCCCAGGCCAGGTCATCAGGCATCTTTTCTCCTTACCACTGGAATAAGATATGTTAAATACATTGCTGGAAAGGCTGTGTGCCCAAAGGAAGTTGATAAACCAATGTGTTATTCTAAAACGGCCAATGTATCACAAAATCAGGAAACAGCCTCTCATGAGCTTTTTGGCTCAGTGATGCACACATGCAGAGCATTACCTTATTTTCTTTCAGAACAATTAAAAGATAATAAATGCATGACATATAACGTAAGCCAGATTCTAGCCATTTTTGCTGTTAGCTGTCATGAATTTCTTGGCAGGCTGTTGAGAAGATCTGTGAGTTTGAGGCTGTGACTGCAAAGAAGCGTGGTGTTGAGCCATTCCTCATAGTCAGTTAATTACTAATCCTGCCAGAGAGATCTGGTGGCTGCAGTGACCAGACTGCTTCCCTCTATAAGAGTTCAGGGATTCTTAATCATTTCATGCTGACATTTAATGTCACAGAAATTTGGAAAAGGGAGGAAAATTCTCCCTCTATTTTTTGAAAATATCAACTGAGTAAGTATCAGATATGAAAATCCCTATTAATATATCGAAGTCAGGTTTTGAAGTTCTTCACTCATTTTCTGTTTCAGCAGCCATTCAACTCCAGTTGCTGCTTGGCATTTGGCTTGCAGAATCAGAAACCAAACTGTGAAGATAAACTCAGACTCGCTTTTACACATGTAACCAGCCACAAAAATTACAGAACCAGGGCATCAACCTAGAAATTCCATAAAAGGTTCTGTTTTCCACATTGTTGGTTGAAAGAGTCTATTCTTCGTGCTTTCCCCTAATTCTGAGTTCTAGCTGTTGTACAAAAGCAGTGGATGCAAAATGTCCTTCACTCATGAACCTCTTTGTACTCTGGAATCAGTCACCTTCACAAGCAATGAGGCTCACGTGAGAAATCTAAAATTTCTCTCAGCAATTTGATACTTGCAGTCTCTGAAAAATCAGTTTGTGAACAGTCTATGACCAATGATGATAAGAATTAAGTCTGATTATACCAACAGAAATTAAGAAGTAGGTGGAAGCCACTGATAAGTGTCCCAGTCCCAGGGTTCTGTCTTGGGACTGGTGCCCTTCAGTATCTTCATCAGTGACACAGGCAATGATCAAGTGGACCCTCAGCAAGTTTGCAGATGACACAAAGCTGAGCAGTGCACTTGACAGAAAAGAAAGAAGGGATGCCATCCAGAGGGACCTGGACAAACTTTAGAAATGGTCCCATGGGAACTTTATGAAAATCAATAAATTCAAGTGCAAGGTGCTTGTACCTGGGTCAGGGCAATCCCAGATATGAGTCCAGACTGGGAGAAGAAGTCATAAGAACAGCCCCGCAGAGAAGGACCTGGGGGTTCTCATGGGTGAAAAGCTGGATATGAGCCAATGGTGTACGCTCATAGCCCAGAGAGTCAACCGTGTCCTGGACTTCATCAAAAGCAGCGTGGCCAGCAGATTGAGGGAGGGGATTCTCCCACTCTCCCTTGTGAGACCCAACCTGGAGTACTACATCCTGCTCTTGGGTCCTCAGCACAACACATGGACCTGTTAGAGCAGGTCAAGAGGAGGGCCACAAAGACAATCAGAGGGCTGAAGCACCTCTCCTACAAATACAAGCTAAGAGAGCTGGTGTTGTTCAGCCTGGAGAAGGCTCCAAGGAGACCTCATTGCAACTTTCCTGTACCTAAAATGGGCTTATAAAAGGGTGGGAGAGGGACCTTTTCTATGCACAGATAGTGACAGGATGACATGCAATGGTTTTAAACTGAAAGAGGAAAGGTTTAGATCAGATGCTTGGAAGAAATTCTTTATTTGGAAGGTGGTGAAGCATTAGAACAGGCTCCCCAGAGAAGTTGTGCGTGCCTGATCCCTAGATGTGTTCAAGGCCAGGCTGGATGGGCTGGATTTTGCTAAATTGTATGGGTTAGCATGTTCTAAGTCAACGCTTTGTGGAATGCTTTGTTTTGGTTGTATGCTACTCTTCAAACGTTTGTCATGTGTCCTTATTTTCCAAAGTTTCCAGTACGAGTACCCCCTGAGAAAATCTCCTTTGCTCTCTCTCTTAAGTGTTAAAAGAACCGAGGGCTATTCTAATAATCCGGAGGGTGGATATTGGTGGAGCCTTGTCTATTTTTAAAGTAAAACCCCTTTGGTGACCTGGTAGCTCAAGACTTGGGGTCTTATTCCCCTTCAAAGATCTTTTCACTGCAGGAGCAGCTGAGATGGATGTCCATGTTTTTGCGCCACAAGACATAAGGAGTGGCATAGTTATAGCAATGAAGAAAAAAAAAAAAAAGGATGCACTTTCATGCTGATCCGTCTAATCCCTTCTCCAAAATCATTGTTCGTGTTAGCTAATGCATGCAAACAAATAAAAACTTCAATCATTTGCATTTTAAATGGAAAGACACTTGTGATTTGCTCCACCTGGAGGATGGATGCAATGCAGTCTGTCAGTTGCTGTGATATTGGTATTCATAAGCAGCTGATTCCAATTAGCAGTTTTAGATAAACAGGATAATGGATATGAGTACAAGTGACACTCTTCCTTTTGTCTATTACACAGAAAGCCAGGCTTGCTCGAATCCGTGCGGCAAAGAGTGGGAGCGCTAATGCCTACATGCAGAGCAAACGAAATGGCTTGCTGAGTAACCAGCTGCAGCAGGTAATGTTTGTGTTTCCTCCACCTCCAGAGTAACACCTTAATGACAGCCCAGCAGTAGCTTATTCTACTTATCACCGGGGCAAGTCTCCCTGGGGCTTTTGGCAAGGTTATCTTTAGAGGTAGATTAAGGAAGGATAAATTGGACAATTACTATTGTTAGAAGACGCTTATGAGAGTCGATGATGGGGTATTAAGAGATGAGGGAAATGTTCAGACGGAAATGCTAGATTCAGTGTAACCCATATTTTTAGAGATCCTGCAGAAGAAATCATTAAGAAAGTACAGAGCATTTGCCTCTTAAGTGGTAGGTTTGATTTATCTCACTTGGCTTTAAACAGGTAGAAGATGGGTGACCAAGCCAGGTTTCATTGTCAGTGTGGGAGGAGGCAGCTCCTGGGTACTGTTTGCACAGAGGGGTGTTGCAGAGTGAAAAGCGTTCCCTCAAAGCACCTGCTTTGGTTTAAGAAGAATCTTGGCAATTACTTCAAATGCATTGAAATCTAATGTTACCTGAAGCAAATCCCTCTTATCCCTGCCAAGGAAGCCGGCACCAGCAGCTGGGACTGGGATCACAGTGACCCACACTGGTGGGAGTCAGCCCCTTGGCTGCTCAGACCCGTACCCAGATGAGAAAGATGAAAGACACAGCAGTTTTTTAATGTTGTTTTCTGGCATTTAGGCAATTTACCCTTTAGGCAAATTTAACTTTTCATTCTTCTATGCCCTTTCTGTTCAATATGTGTTAAACAGCCAGATGCTTTAACCTGTATCCAGAAAAGGAGGAAGTGGCTGTCTGTCCATCTGTTCTGTCTAGCACAAAAGATGAGCAGTCAGAGCCCTTATTTCCTCTTCTTCTTGAAAGAACTCCAGTATTTGAACTAGAAAGACACAAAATAGCTTAATTACCATGCAGATTTCAAATATCCCATAGTTGAATTGTAATCTTTACTATTATGCTGCTTCCTCCCCTGTTTAGTTTTTTGCTTTCTATGAATAATTATGAAAGCAATTAATAAACAATGGATGCTTTCTACTTTATTCTGTCTATAACATTTGCTATACATTTTCCAAACCCTGCAGATTGGGATCACTGACATGAATTTTTGTGTAAGCAGAAATACCATAAATTCTTTAGTGCTGTGAAATGATCTCAGGAGGAGAGCTATGTTTAATTTCCTTCAAATGAGGCACATTCCCAGGAAAAAAAAATTCACAGTCACTTAAATTGATTATAATTTTAAGCATGTGTTGATCCAGCATTCAAAGGCTACATGTTGATTGCACTTGTAAATTGTACTATTTCATCTATGCTTAAAAGACTTTAGATGGAAATATTTAACAGGAGGTCTAAGGGAAGGGAAGAAAATAGTTTGATTAAAAAACAAGCAAAAGAAAACTCAAATGCAAAATAATTTGGGCTATGCTGTGTAGACAAAGCATTGCAGTTATGCTACCGTGTACAGTCCAGATTAGTTCTGATCAAATATTTGAATAAGAGCCCTCTTGTTCAAAAATGAGAATAATACGGAGTTTTATGTATCAACAGTCCTCCAGTGAAGAAGAACAGGCCTTTGTTGGCAAAGCTGGCTCTTCCTTTGAAACACAGCACCACCACCTGCTTCACTGCCTGGAAAAAACTACGGTAAGAGAGAACTGTGTTTTCCTGTGAATTCCAACACCAGTCTCTTTTTGAATGTTTTCAGTTATCTCTTCTAATTAATAAGCCTTTATATTAAGGCAGTTAGATGGAAAGAAAAGCTGTTTTATCTTACTTTAAGGTGATATACCCACTGCATATAAATAACAGATTCTGGATGACAGCCTCACCCAGGGTAAAAGATACTGACGTCAGTGAGATGGCACTGGTTTAGCCAAGCTGTATATGTGACTTTTGGTATGGTTTTCTTATGCTCCATGATGTCCTCATTTGCACTTTTCTGCAGTACACTTCATAAACTACAGTTTGTAGTCCTTATACACTCAATACTCAGTGCACTCAAAGCAAGTTTTTGCCTGAGCAGATGTTGTTATTTTCTGCAGGGGGACATACTGGCTGTGTCCTCTGACATGAACCCTATTCTCACTGCAGTGACTGTAAAAGAGGGCCGCCCAGCATTCTATTTTGAAAATTCAAGTGCTTAATCCAGATTCAGGTGCAAAGCTTCCAGTTGTGTTTGCTTCAATTTAGGTGCTGAGATCCCTGTAGAAGTCACTGATGTAATTCTTCATGGCTCAAGTATGCTCATCTAGATTTGAAAGTCCTTATAACTCAAAAGAATTACCTATTATGTGCTCTCTATATTTTCCCCTGGTCAATACCTGCATAATTATAAAACCATAAAGGATAGTAAACTATAGCAGAATTACGGTTTAGTAATAACTAAGTGCCATGATTACTAATAGTATATTTCTAGAAAGATAAGGTCACAACAATAGCCCTAATAATTCTTAATTTTACAGTTTCCTCTTTTATATCATTTTTTTTAAGGATAATGATAAAAGATAACATATTATTGATATTGAATATAGTATTTGTAGAGTTGAGAATTTCACATAGAGCATGCTAAAATTATCTCCTTGTATGTTTGTATTTTTGCATGTGTTATATTGCCATGCAGAATTTATCTTGTATTGAGGATAAAGTGGTCAACATCCATGAAATCACTATTTACAAATTTATATCTAGTTTTATAAGTTTATTTATTGTTATATTATTATTTATATTATTATTTATTATCTAGTTTATAAGTTGTAATTAAGGAGCTTTTTGGATGCTTTTAAGTAACCATCTCATCTCCTTTAATGAGAACTTCTTGTTTGAATGTTTTCCTTTTAGAGAGTTGCATACCTCAAAACATGTTGTTTCAGCTCCTGATTTATAACATGTAATTCAAAAGAAAGCTTTCTAAACTAATCTGGAAAATATTTATGAATTTTATTGTATTATAGTTCAATATAATAAATCTTATATATTTCCAACTGACATTTAGAGTGTTTACATAAGCACCACTTGCATTTTATTAATAAACATAATCTCTATTTTGTGGTACTTCATAGATAATACAGATATTTATAGTCCAAACTACATTACAATCACATGCTATTTTGCAAAATAATTTGGATTAACATTTTCTTGTTTAGAGCTCTGAGTGTTTTGTTCCAGCGTTTACATTTGTATTGGTATTGAGCCCAGGCTAATATGGGCTAAACACTATAATCAAGAATAAGCCGTCTAACTTTCCCAGTTTATTCAGTTGTGTCAATTTAAGCCTTTAAACAATCATGATTAATATTTTCCTTTCAATTATCTTTCTGTGTGTGCTTTGTCCCTTTGTTGGATTCCTCTGGCTAGAACCATGAGTTTGTGGATGAGCAAGTCTATGAAGAGAGCTGTATGGAGGTTTCTACAGTCAATAGACCCCCAAGCCACAGCCCCTCTATTTCGTCTCAACAAGGTGTCACCAGCACTTGCTGCTCACGAAGACATAAAAAGACTTACCGCATCCCCAACACCGCCATCGCTGGCAGCCGCCCAGGCAGTGTACAAGAGCTCAGCACCATCCAGATCAGATGTGTGGAGAGGACACCTCTGTCTAACAGGTACTTCACGTGCATCAGCACACCGAGAGCTGAAGCCCTTGGCTTTGTTAGAAAAGAGATGTGGAGGTGTTGTGGCCTCCATAGGCAGGCTGCGAAGCTAAAGATGAGAGTCTAACAGTCACCTAAAAATGGATACTGGTATTGAAATGTTCTGCACTTCTTTTGCTCCAAGCTTAATCCAAGGTAATAGGATAGTCTGTATTCATTTCTGCCCTCTCAGGCCCTCCCCACAAACTACTGAGTACTATCTGCAGCCAACAGCATACAGAGACCCCAAATGAAATAGAGCACCAAATATTATATGCTGTGAGCAAACACATAAGAAAAATTTTGAAAAGAAAAATGTGCAGTTCTAATATATGAGATAAGCAAGTGGTCTGTCTGTCCATGCTTGGTTCAGAAGCATAGGAAATAAGACTTCCTCACATTCCTGCAGAGCAGAGAAATAAAACTGATTCTCAGAGTCTTTAGTGTAATAATTATAAGGAAGACTCTTCTAAATGAAAAAAATATGAAATGGATAAGAAAAATGTATTTCCTAGTCTGGAGAGTTATTACAAAAGTGAGGAAAATGCAGTTTAAGAGTATGTAATTTACTGAATGTCCCTGTACTCTCACAAGTAAGGCATCTGGCTTTCAGGTATATCTGAATACCACCTCTGAAAACACCAGCAAAGGTCTCAGGAGACCCAGAAGTGTTTTCTATTGAAGTCCTACATGCCACCCTTCAATAAAGAAGCATTTGCAGTACTAGTTGCTATAGAGATTGTCTTGTTAAGCTACTTTTGAGTAGCTTCCTTTGTATAGTTACTAGGTTTGGATTTCACTTCCATGAACAATCCAGCAGCTTGTAGCTACTGAAGTTTTTCAGCTGTTGTGCAATGAGACCTCCTTGCCAGCACAAAGCTCCTCCAACCTGTCAGCTTTTCAGGAAATATTCTGCCTGGATCCATCCTTTGTCTGCTAAAGGACTTGCCTGAATCATACTTCCAGACACCAAGTATGTAAAAACACAAAGCACCAGCTTTGTGCTAGAAAAACTAAATACACGAACATAAAATGTCGGTCTCACCTTGAAATAGTCTGAGTTTTACAAGTTTCTTATGATGCAGAGATACTGCAACAACTCCATGAACATATTAACTCAACCTTAATTAGTGCATAAAATGTAATGCAGTGTTACTATTGATGACACAGAATATACATAGAATCACAGAATCAGTAAGGTTGGAAAACACCTCCAAGATCATTCAGTCCAACCACTAACCCGGTGCCACCATGTTCACCACTAAACCATATTTCCAAGTGCCACATCCACACACCTTTTGAAGGTGGTGATTCTACCATTTCTCTTGGCAGTCTGTTCCAATGTCTGACAACCACTTCAGTGAAGAAATCTTTCCTAATATCTAAATGTTCTTACAATAGAAAATGTTCTTAAATAAGTGTGGCATTGAGGAATATGCAGGAGACTGGGACTGGTCCTTAGTTTTCCACTTTCCTGCATAGGAAGTAACTGGGCTATGCTAAGTTTCCTCAAATGCTTCTCCTGTTCAGAAACACTTAGGCTGAGAAGTGCTGAAAAATGGTGGAAAGGAAGGGAGAAAGGAACGTGGACATAGCCATGGACCACCTGCTGCTGGGGTGCAGGGTAATGGGGTAGTGCCATTCTGCACTTAAAGCTCTCCAATGGGGCAGGATGGAGATGGCCGGGTGAGGGAGTGGAATCGGGTACACCAGAGTTTTGTGGTAACATGGACTTTCTATTTGCTTGGATTTTTGTTTCTTCCTCCAGCCGTTCCAGCTTAAATGCCAAAGTGGAAGAGTGTGTTAAACTAAACTGTGAGCAGCCTTACGTCACTACAGCAATAATCAGCATCCCAACGCCTCCAGTCACCACACCCGAAGGAGATGATAGGCCAGACTCTCCTGAATATTCAGGAGGAAACATTGTCAGAGTATCTGCTTTATAAAATAAGGAATTATTTATAAATTAGCATAAAGACCGCTTGCAAGGTGAGCTCAAACAGTGAAAAACAAGTCGTGAGGAATGAGAGAGCTGACAAAGAAAACACCCCTTGATGAGTGTGCCAGCGGATACAGAGCAAGAGGTTCAGGAGAAACAAAACACTCTGTGAGTTTTGGTGTCCTAGGGTGTGAACCAAAAGGAGTTTCTCACCCATTATCCGAACTGACGCGTGGTGGAATCTTCTGTGACCATACTGACTTATTATATGAGCACAATGAAATGTCCCCATTGATGCTTCTTCTTATCATGAAAGCTCTTTTTAGAAAAAAACACAAACGAAAAAATAGAAACCTGTGTTCCTGCTGAATGCAAAACAACAAGAAACATTTTGATAAGGTGTCTTTTTTTTTTTTTGTCCTGTTAATAAACCACAAACTTGTTGAGGAACTGTCAAAAAATGAACGAAAAATGCTTATATGAAATATGTTTGTACTGACTGAAAGAACTACAACCATAATGCATGCTGAAATTATTTGGAGCTGTGATCTCAGTTTACTTTTGTTGTTTTTCAGATTAGGCATGATAAAATATTACTGTAGAAAGGGGCATTTCCGTGCACTTACAACAAACTGATTGTTAATGTTCCATGGTAGTTGTACAAATAACTTCCCTTTGAAAAATGCAGTATTTCTTACTCAAACACTCATTAGTGAACTAAAGGTGTTCAGTTAGTTCAATATTTACTATTGTTTTATCTTGCTTCCTAGGCACTGTTACAACTGCAATAAGTCATTGTACACCTGTTGTATCAGGAATCAGGATTTTTTTTAAGGTATTTAACACCACTTCATCTACACTATAAATTTCTAATGACAAACATTTACATAATCTTACAGCCAAATTGTGCACCACAAATGTGCTATTCAGTCATTGTTCTTTTTGTCCACTGTTCTTTATTTCTATGACAGTTTGTTGCCCACTCCAACATCACTGTAGCATTTGGGATTTCAAGGCTACTGACGAAATCAACACAGTCCTTTTTTCCACAGACATCTTGTCTACTTCTATATTTTCAGAACAAACCTCTCGTCCCAGTGCACTGCTATAGGATCAATCCTATGTGAATTAAAATTACCACAAAGGTGTTTTTGGGATCAGCTAAGACTTATCTCCAAACCTTCCTTGTTCATATTCTGCAGCATCCAGAGTATTAGCTACACTGGAAGACACTGAAAGACATTCAGTAAAAATGATGGCTAAATTCTTTTTGTAATTATCTGTAAACTTAAAACTTGTTTGAGAATTTATATTGTGTGAAAAACATTTAATTACTGAAGAACAATGATAGAATAATGGATTGAGTCCCAAAGCTATAAAAGTATAATTGATTTCAATTGGAATTTGCCTACATGGACAGGCCTAAAAGCTAATATGAAGGCTTTACGAGTTAAGGCTTTTTGGCTTCATTTTTAAAAGACAATGATATTATCAGAAACCTTTCTGATAAAAAAGTGTAATTTTTCTTCATGAGAGTGTGTTAGATGTATCATAATGCTTCTTATATTCATGACATACCATACATCATATACATCAAATATACATGGAATATGTGCATATCAATACATACATATATACATCAAAAACACTGGATCAGAAATAATTGCATGTCTGCAAAGTAAAATATGCATATAAATCAAAAGGCTCAGTGCATTAGATGCCATTACAATAAATGATTAACACAGTTATTTAATAGTTTGAGTAGTGTATGTTTCAGTATAGTATTTGCTAGCATTCTACTGACCTGAAAATTTACATTAAGAGAAAATACCCACTAAAAACTGAAACTTGCTGATGATACACTTTTTATTGCACACAAATACTCATCTTTCAGACACTGAAGAGTAGATGATGGACTATCATGCTACAGTATATACAAGAAAATACAACAATGTCACATATTAGAATTAAACTGCAAGTAAAAAGAGTAGATAATGCCATTCATTACTCTTTTATCATTTACTTATTTTGAAGCTTGGTTAATTTGCAGTTGACTTCTAACTATTTTTGCAAATCAGAGTAACTTATTGTAACTGAGCTTCTACATTTCTTTCAAACATTAGCAGGGAGCAAAACCACAGGCTTTCCTCTGAGCCAGAAGAGGAGCGCTCCTTCTGAGGAACCCTGCACGAGTTCATTATCTGGCGTTGCTCTCCTCTCTTCCACCCTGTTAGAAAACAGCAGCGTATCTGCTGAAGCTGGTAGGTTACATGAACTTCAATAGGGTTTAAAGGAGAGGCAGAAAACACACAGTTTTTACTTGCATCTTACTTCTACCCATGGTTACTCATACTTGGTCCCCCTGTTTTGCCAAACAGTTATTGGTATAAAAACTGCCTTGATGTTAGAAATCTGCAACAACTTCTTTATGCCACATGGTACTTCATTACTAGCTACATCAGCTAAATAATGCAAAAAGGCAGTTACTAAACCTACTTTGGTACAGTCTAGATACAACCCAGGAAACCTACTGACTCCATCAGGTCACGTGTCTTTTAAAAGCTCTTTATTCTCCTTTTCATGGGCACTAGAAAGAACGCACTATAGCAATACACTTGCATAACAGTTATACCCCTGAAGCAACTTGTACTTTCATTTTTAAAATGCAGCTTAAGAGATAATTTAGTAAGATTTTGCAGAATTCCAGTCCTGTCTCCTATTTCTGTATGTCACATGCAAAGCCATTAATTTATTCTGAATTTGGGAAATACACTTTTTTTTGGTGTTTTAGGTGATTTAAATACTGTTTTGGTAGTGAATGACTGTTGATGACTGTGTAAAATGCATCTGTACTGTACATGAAATGTAATTATTTCTGTGTATCATACAAAGAAACTGAGGTTGTTGTTTTGACAGTTTTGTTTGACAGTCATATATCGTATTTCAGAAGGCAGCATAACACGTGTTATGCTGAATAAATAGACATTTGAGGAATACTTAAATAAAACATCTGCATGCTTGAATGGGTCAACTTGGTTTTGCAATAACTTATTAATGAAAACTTCCCCCCCCACCCCCGGCTAAAATTTTGAAGGAACACTATATCTGAAGTCAGTGAATGTCCTAGACATTAATTCCAAGCAAGCTGTGAGTGTATCTAAGCCATACTAGAGCCATCGAGACCAGGATGCCACAGCTCCATTATAGAGAGCTGCCCTTGTTCTGTGCCAGTGGCCATCACCATTCCCTTTCCAGCCTGCAGCAGCAGAGGACATTGGAGCATTGAATTATTTGTAGCAATATGAACTCCACATCTCTGTCTGTACTTTAAAAAATGTCTGCTATGTTTTCAGTATATCCAGACACCAACCACTCTGCTGAACCTCCCAGGCTACAGAGCCTCCTCAAATCTGGTATCAAACTCCACTGATAAAATATTAGTGCACAGATGAGATCAAACTCCTTTTGTAGCATAAGAGCAGGTAACAACACATTATTTATCACTAATAAAGGGCAACTGACTGCAGACAATGCTGATCTATCAACTGTGTATCAGCACTGGTACATGTGATGGCCACCTCTGCCAGGAGCTCACTGTTCCGGGTGGTGGGGAAAGACAAAACCAATACCTGTCGGGGAACCATCCCAGAGCATTTTTGAGATCAACTGTCCTCTCATAAAAAACCTACAGGAGAAAAAGTGAAAACATACACTTTACATTTCGAGGCTGTGGATATACTCTCAGTGGAAGCACTCTGACTACTGGGAAAAGGCTTTGGCAGCAGAGAGCATGATGCAGCCTCAGCTGCTCCAAGGAGTAGGGTGGCCTTCAGAGAAGCAGTTAATCTGGAGGAGAATCATTACATTTTGAGGAGGGAGGGTGCTTAGGAGGTCATATGCCCTCCTTGCTGCATCTGGGACCCACCAGGACTTTATTTTCCCATTGACTTTGGGAAAATCTGAGGATTAGCACATGTTCTGGAAGAGCCATCAGCTGATGGGATATGTAAACCTGAGGCTAGAAGAGCAGGAGTGTCAGGAGTGAACACTATAGATAGATTGACAAAATCTGTAAGATACATGGTATTATCCAAACAGCATAGTTTCTTCTCTGCCTGCATTATCTAGTTACCTACTTTTTACAGTAACTATACACAAGAAACAACTGAAGTAGGGGAGTGCTGAATAAAAAGTAGATGCACAAAAATTCTCAAAAGTTTAGGACATCACAATTCTTTTTTTTTAAGAGAAGTAGTCAATCATACACAAGTTTTAAAGTTTGAGATACAATCTCTCTTCAACAATAGCATTTTGCATTAATTAAATGTATGCTTATGGTGAGTTGACAACACTGGCAGGATGCCAGATGCCCACCCAAACTGCTCTATCACTCCCCTCCTCAGCTGGACAGACTTTTGGGTCGGGAAAAGAACAGGGTGAGATGACTCACCAACTATTGTCATGGGCAAACCAGACTTAAGTTGGGGCAAATAACTTACTATCAATCAAATCAGAGTAGGATAATGAGAAATAAAACCAAAACTTAAAACACCTCCCCCCATCCCTCCCTTCTTTCCAAGCTCAACTTTATTCCTGAATTCTCTACGTTGTTCTTGTCCTCAGAGGTGCAGGGGGACAGGGAATGGCGACTGTGGTCAGCTCATAGCATGTTGTCTCTGATGCTCTTTCCTCCTCAGCAGGAGGACTCCTCACATGCTTTACCTGCTCCAGTGTGGGGTCTCTCCCATGGGACACAGCCCTCCATGAACTTCTCCAACATGAGTCCTTCCCATGGACTGCAGTTCTTCATGAACCGCTCCACAGTGGGTCCCCCACTCGGTCACAAGTACTGCCAGCAAACCTGCTCCAGCGTGGGCTCCTCTCTCCACAAGTCCTGCCAGAAGCCCACTCCATCAAGGGCTATGCATGGGGACACAGACTCCAAGCATCCACCTCTTCTGACATGGTGTTCTCCACAAGCTGCAGGTGGATCTCTGCTCCAGCAGGGACCTCCATGGACTGCAGTGGGACAGCCTGTTGCACCATGGTCTTCACCACGGACTGCACAGGAATCTCAGCTCCAGCACCTGGAACAACTCCTGCCCCTCCTTCACTGACCTGGGTGTCTGCAGAGTTGTTCCTCTCACATATTGTCACTCTTCTCTCCAGCTGCTGTTGCTGCAACAACTTTTCCCCCTTCTTAAATAATTATCCCAGAGGTGCTAACACTGTCGTTGACAGACTTGACCTTCACCAATGGCAGGTCCATGCTGGCACTGGTTGGCTCTGGCTCTGTTGGACATGTGGGAAGCTTCTCAATTTCTCAAAGAAGCCACCCCTCTATCCCCCCAATACCAAAACAGTCCCACACAAACCCTGAGTATTTCAATGTCATAAGACTTTAATAACCAGTGTTTTCCTGCATAGTTCACAGAATGACAAAATACCGAGTTTGAAGAAATACTGGTCCCATAAGGATCATCCAGCCCAACTCTTTAAGTGAATGGCCCATAGGGGGACCGAACCTGTGACCCCAGTGTTTTTAGCACCATGCTCTAACCAACCGAGACCCAGTAAAATGCTTTTGTAGTAGAAACTTCAAAAGCTATTTGAAAATCCCTTCTTCCATTATATTTAACTGTATAGTTGCTGTGGCAAATAGCCTTTCCTTTTACTATTTATTCTTTATATATTGCTTTATATTCATATATGCTTTTACAAAATGAACAGTTATAAAGAAAATATAGCTGTTTCCTTCCAAAAGCATTGACATGCAGCCTGTTGGCAGGTGAGTCAATACCTTATCCAAGTTTAGAGAATAGGGATTTTTGCATCCTAAAAGCATCCCCATAATCCCAAATCATGACTGTGCTTACCCCCAAAGCAACAGGAACAGTCCCAGGGACTGGGTATGATTCACTAGGCCAAACAGGAACACCTGGTGCAGCAGGGAGTGACTCCTTTGTCTGATACAACTGCTCTCCTTGAGCACGCCTTGAGTGCTTTGTGAGAAAGTTAAGGAGCATTTCCACAAGTGTTTGTTGCAATAAGAGAGATTTAGTTCATTATGCTTTATGCTGCAGAGAACAAAGAATGCACCATTCTTCTCCAAGGACTCCTGGAAATCTGAGGGAAAAAGAACAGGATGAAGTAGTTTTCACTGCTGCAAGTATCTAAATGTTCCCCTCTTGCCAAGCAGACTCTCTCCTACATATATCCTAAAGCTCTCCAGGAAAAGAGCAGGCTCAGTCAATTAATTTTAAGGCTCTTTGAAGAAGCTCCAGAAAAACAGACATCTCACAGCCTGAGCAAAGAAAGTCTGAGAGTGTTCAAATTTACAGCTGAGACCTATTTCTGCAGACATGCTTAGATACTCAAAATAGAAGGATTCTTTCCCAGAATACTTACCAATAGTCCTTACTAGGGAGAGAATATTTTATAATTTCTGACATGCGGGTTGTTCCAGTAATGAAACCAGCCCCATGCTGAATGCAGACTGGATCAGGATTTGGGTAGCCAAGCCCAAGTGAGGTTACCTCTGACTGCAGATATTCACTGGAGGTCCATAAACACTGGTCTGGGAGGCTGGTTCTATATGAAAGGGGGCCCACACCAAGCAACTGCTCTGCTGTTAAAACAACCTGACTACACCTAATGGCAGTGCTTCCTCAGAACCTGAAAAGCCTAAAACCAAATGACCTGGGCTGGAAGTATCTCTAAATTCCAACATATTCTCCTAGCTTGGCTCACCATATTTATTCCTTCATGAGCTCTAACCTGGAAACAAGACAGATAGGCAACCCTAAATGGCAGTCTGACTCCTCCTCACATGTAAAGACTAGGGATACCTGAACATGGATAAAGGAGGTTCCCCAGATAATCCTTGAGTAAAACTTTAAGGGCTCGGGTTTCCTAGACAAAGGAAATTTTACATTTATTTTTACATAACTTTTTTACCTTACTTAATTGAAATTCCCTACATTCAGCTGTAATCCACAACTGAATTTAGCTGTGTATATGCAATCCACTATCAAGATTCCACCATTTGTGATTTGTATGGACTTTTGTTTTGTTTTTAAACTGGGAAAAGCAAAAACAATTACTCAATCCACTGTGTAGTACCACAGGTCTCTGTAGCACTCTGAGCACACCTGCTCCCTTTTTACAGCAACACTGCTCAGGCTGAGCTGTGGGAGGGATGGAAGTTAGCTGTGTCTACACAGTAACACTGGGCCAAGGCTTCCAGAATTGAACATGGGAAAGTATTTCTCACAAAGATACTCCAAGCAAAATTTTGGTACAATCTATCCTTTAGTCTTTTTCTTACCTCCCAAAATACATATTAGCATCTTTAGGAGATGTACAGAGGCAGAAAAGTAATCTTGCTTGCAATACTACCCTTGAAATGATTACACCCACGTGCAGACTGCTAAAAAGCAAACAACAGCCCACACGACTAAAGACCTTAATTTCACAAGCCCTTAAGAAGCTTTCTCAGAAGCAATAATAAAAAAAAAGAAAATTAAACTTACAATGCAGTTTCTCTGGAATGGGTAAAGACATTTCAAATTAACTCGCACTAGCAGGAGGACCCTCACAATGCCCACCCAAAGTATTCCCACTGCAGGACGTAAAAACAAAAAAAGCCATTATGGAATTTAAGAGAAAAGTAATTTTATTCTCTATCAAATCACACTTTGCTTTTTTTTTATTTTTACAAATTCCAAAACGAAAGAATTTTTTTCACGTAATATTATGTAAAAACTCCATTTGCCACAGACTACTACACTCAGTGGAACAAATATATATTTCAGGAGCGTGGCCAATTGTAAAAATAATCTTATGAAATAAACATTGTTCATAAAAATACAGTAAAATGCACTTTTCCCACCTCAATAAATATATTTTAATGCTATTTCCAGTTGGCATTTTAAGCCACCAGAGAGCTCTTAATGAAGAAGTCGCCAAAGTATAATTTCTCCTCATATACTTTTAGAATTATTGCAATAGTATCCAGAACTGTAACCATTTTTCTTGCAGTCTTTTGTTTCTGGTTTCAGGGGAATCACAGACAGGAGAAAAGATTTATTTCTAGAAATGTGCTACTCCTATATTGATTCCCATTTTGGTAAGAACGTTTAAGGTTTTCTTCCTTTTCACTAAGAAACAGTCCATAGCACAGACTGTTTCAAAGACGAATTCTCCAGAAAATTAAAGTCTATTGTCCAGAGTTACAGTTTTGATTTGAATCCCTGTTTAATACATTTAAAATTAAAAAATAAACAGTTATGTTAGATAAAAATAGAAGTTTTAGAACATCTTTAACAACAAAAGCTAAGATAAAGGTTTTGTTAGAAAAAAGAAAATCTCGCCCTTTTTACAAATCTTGCAATTTTTTTAATCCAAGTATTAACTTGAATTCTAGTTCTGCTTTCCATGCACACACGAAAACACACAATTATACACAGATCCCTGATTAAGACATTTTCCAAATGGCTTATTAAAATTTAGAAGTCCATTTCAACTGAAGTCACATTTTGTCTCTCCAAAGCATGTTGTCTCTTCAAAAGATGAGTATTTCTCTTCCTTTCCCATGATGTTTCCTTAGAAGTTCTGCCTATTTGTGAATGAATCCGTGTTTTATACATTACACAGATTGTGATAGTAAGTAAAATATCACTGTGCCCAACTTAGTGAACGCCTTTTAAAAAAAAAGCACACAAAATCAACTCTGTTTCATGGCTGAGGACATGGCTAAGAAGCTGACAACAGGCTTTTCTTTCTTGTCTCCTTCACTTCCATTCATTAGCTGGTTTCTGACACATAAGAAGACCGGTATATTTGGCATATTTGATGAAACAGAATGAAAACACAACAAAACCAAGTAAAACCCTCTGTGACTTCTCAGGCTCATTGCATCACCTCTAGCTCTTCCATTTCGAAGTGTGTATTAAAACTGTTTGCCATGGATGTATGTTCAAAGATCCTGGTCAGGCTTGGTTTCAGTAGCTCCTGTGAGGTATCACTTTTCAGGGCCATGATCTGATCTGTCCTGGGATCCCTTCTGTCGTAGTACAGAGCCCACAGCAAAGTAATGGTGAGGATCATAGCCAGGATCTGAGTAACTCCAATAGAGATGCCCAGAAATCTCAGCACTTGCAATTGCTTCGTCCCCCTCAAGAAAGTGTACATTTTTTTACCACATCCCTAGGAAACAAAAAGAGATTAAAAAAACCCAGTCACTATTACTTGGCTTGCAGTTCCCAAGATTTAACTCATCCTAGCCAGTGCTGGATTTTCTGGCTCCCAAAAATTTATCCCTCCCTTCCTTCAAACAATACTTTGAAAATTACTTTGCCCACTTTTGAAGTGTTTCCATAATGCCATCCTTAAGTTTTCTCATACAAAGAGACTTTACTGCATGTAACAAGCTGCAAGAGATCTGTACTGCTCTTCAATTCAGAAATCACTCAAAGTTGATCTGAGTTCCTATAACTCAGCTGGTTTTGTGAAGGTTTAAAAGCAATTAAAATACTCTTTATCACCTTGTTTCTCTCCTTAAATTGAAGATCTTCAAGGTTGTCAATTATTTTAAACTCTTTAGACTTTTTCTACAAATATTACCTTTATTAAATCCCAAACTAAAACAGTACACTAGGAAAGATCTACAGACCTGCACAACCTAATCAGAAAAAGTCTATGAAAACTACATTAACACATCTTAAGTCGATGTTGCACAGAAATGGAAATTAAGCTCTTTCCAAACCATCAATTCATGCTCTACAGTTTGCTCACTAATTAGAGCCAACTAATTACCACACAAGGCTTCAGGAAAGCTCCTTAGCCCTCACAAGGCAGCGAGGATCCACAGAGAGACCGTGGCTCTGGGAACTACTGGATAACAGCTGCAAGCACAAGTTACAACGCTCATTGCTCAGTAAGGGCAATGCCCAGTCCTAGAGAGAATAAAACCTTGAAAGGAGGTCCCTTTGCTACTCTGGATGATGCTTATTCTATATTCTAAACTTTGCGGGGTTTCACAGCAACAACAACAACAACAAAAAAAAAAGTCAAAGGAACACGGACGCTGATGGAAAATTCAGAGAGAGTAGCAAACTAGATGAGGTAATACCATGAGGCACCGGTCCCAGAAGCAGACATCAGGAACCCATCAAAATAGGCACTGTCTTCAGACTGTTATTTTTTGCATTTATAATCCTTACCACATATTTCTTATGGGTATTTTTTTTAGAAAGTAAAGCAATTGATCAAAGTGATGTAATTTGAAGACAAGACATGATAAATAGCACTTTTCAATCACATTGAAATTCCCCAAAGACAACAATTTCAAATGCTGCTGTCCTGAATGTACTTAATAAAAGGCCTAATTTTTGCCACACACACAAAATTCACACTGCAGTCAACAGATTTTCATTTAAGATCTGAAGAAAATTAATGTACTATATGATAATTGTACCAGAGTAAATTAAAGCACCTCAATGTCTTTGCTCATTTCACTATGTCATTTTCCAACAGTAACAGACACAGAAGAAGGAGCAAATGTGCATCCTTTGAAATTTCAAAAGAAAAAAGCACAATGTAGCAAAAGCAATGTAATTGAACTTGAGGGGGAACGAAAACTGTTACGTTGGCGTTGTCTTTCCTTCAATTAGAAGACAGTTGTAGCTATACTATTTTCCAAATTTGTTTTTAATTACAGAGAAACTGGCAGTATTTTAATACTTTTGATAACATAAAGGAATGAAGGTGCATTCTGGTCACAATTTAAAAATGCTCCACCACAGCAATACTCAAACTCAGATCATTTATTGCCTGGAGAAAACATCCATTAACAGAGAGTGGTAACATTAATGCCTACATCTCCTGCAGTACAGACACATAACTGAGACAAATTATGCCCAATCTAGATAGACTGTTTCCCTCCATTTAATGATATTCTTACTGTTCTGATCTAATACACATTCAAAATCAGTTTCAAAACTGAGAAACACCCCGCCAGCCCTGCTATCTTCACATTCACGCATTTTATTTCTGCTTATGTGACACTTTCATAGTTGGTAGCCTGCAATTAAACAGTATAAAAATATACTTTCTTCGACAAAAGTAAAAGTTTGTCATTAAATGGGGAGCTCTTGTTGCCAAGTCAAATACAGTACAAAACTTTGCAGCAATCATTCAGAAGAATTATCTTCAGATTCCTACAGAGATATGGATTAAAGCCATTTTATACTTTCAGTTTTGAAGTGGGACAAAAGGGCGTATTTCTGATTTACTGCAACATCATAGAATAAAAACCTGAACTTAAATAAGGCACTTCTCGGAACAGAAAAGATAAGCCCTCAACATAACCAACAAATCTTTTGTATATCAAAATTTTGAGTCTACTCACAATTATATTTATTTATTTAAAACAAATTTTAATATTAAAAATTAAAACCAAAATGAAAATAAAATTAATTTAACTAAAACAAATTTTGAGTACTCAAAATTATGCTAGAAAACAAAAGAAAATATTGAACATGCAAGTTTGATTTTTTTGAAGATATCAACTCCTACCAATCATTTTATCTAGGCTGCAGTTCCCTACCACAGGATGGGCAGAGCTCAGACCACAACAAACCTCCAAGGCCACACTGTCGTCTTCACGCTTCCCTCACAACAATGCTCTTTCTAAGGTCAGTCTGTTCCATGAACTGCACCAAAGGTGAAGCTCATCAGAATAAAAACCAGTGCATTTGAGAAATAGCTTTCAAATTTAAGCAGGGAAAATATGATTCCTACCAAAACTACTGTCAAGCAGAACTAAGTCACCTTTCCTTCTACAAAAATTAAACTGTGAAGGATTCCAACTTAGACTACAGAAAGCTCTGAGTTTCCAGAAAAAAATTACAGCACAGTTACAACAAAAAATACTTATCAGTCCCAGACAAACCAAACTTCAGTTTTCTGAAGTACTACAAAGAATTTTTCTGAAGTATCAGAAAGGACTTGCCAAGCATTTGAATAAGCCAATTTTAGGCTAGCAAGGCTAATCTTATCAGGCTCCCTCTCAAACCACCAGACTATGCAAGTTTGTTTTGAATCAGTTTCTAAAGAAGCTTTTTTTCCTTCAGCGCTCCAAAGCAAAATTCAGGCAGATTAGCTTTGGAAGTTTAAGTCATTTTTGCATGACACTGATAAACTTATTAGCAAGTATTCCGCAAGAGTCTGTGAGACAACCCACAGGCAAGTACCATGGAAAGAAATGTTTTGCCAACCAAATACTGTACATATCTCTAACACAAATGAAGTATTTTTGTGGCTGGTACAACAGAACACAGTCTGTTCCTTTTTGGAATGGGTTATGCAGTAGAGAACCAAAAATAAATTTTTGCCAAGAGCTGAGTCCATCCAAAATGCTCTCCGGTACAGTAGGGGAGGAACCATAAATGTACCCTTCAGGTTTCTTTTAGAAAAAAAGCCAGGTAGCCTTTCTTTTTATCAAGTGGGCCTTAACACAGCCCTTATGTCCTACATAATAATCATCTTTGGCTATTAATTTTCTCCAAGTAGAACCAAAAGAATTTGAACATATGAAGTGTTCAGAGAACCACTTTCCTGGAATATGGCTGTGGGCATAAAATATTAGCAGAAGAGATGACAAAGGAAAACCTTGCATGATTAGCACTCCAGTGACTAGTACGTCTCAGAAATTTTTGAGCTTCCTGTGCTCAAAAAGCAGTTTTTCATTGAGTGACACTGCTTACATACTCCTGCCTTTTCACCTAAGTACAAAGGATGCATGAGGCAAATGAACATTCTACAGTTTCCATTCCGTATGTTTACACTTCTTGAGGGCTCTCTGTGACAGACTTGGTCTGTATGGTATTAACAGTGGCAATGGTATTACAAAAAGCAACCTTCACTGAAGAGTGAGCCACGTTTTTTCCTTCTTCAAGACTGTGTACGAGGCTGGCAGGCCCCAGAAGAAGCCTGAATGGCTTTCCTATTCAGAGACTGACACATCTAAAGCGTACCCAGTGATGTCAGTGCTGTGAGCCTTGCCAGAAGGCAAGAGAGGTTCTACAAATAGCTGGTGGAAAGAAAACAGCCTCCGCCACTGTCTCTAAGGTTCCCTAGCAAAGACTGGCCTTCTGAGGCACCTGCATTTTGGCAGCTTTACCTTCTCTCTTCCTAATGGAAACACACCACCTCCTAGGATGGATGTCTGAAAGTCCAGAATAGATGATATAACTTCTCTTCATTGAGTCAATACCATACAAATTCATTTCCCCAAAACTTGTTTGTTTCCTGGCAATACCCAATAATCATTTTGGCTTGTTTATACAGCGAATTTATATAGCGAATTTATATAGCGAATTTCCCCTGCTTCAGGGGAAATTGCTCCACAGCAATTGTGGAGGTATTGCTCCACAGCTCCTGAGCAAGAGCCACACAACAGATTCTTGTAAGAAAGGGTCTTGAACAGTGTAAAAAAATGGAACAAAATAAAACTGTTCTTTGGTTACTCTTCCATAATGCAGAGCTACACCATCCACTGGAGAAATGTCCATGCTGTAGCACCTGAAAGCACACTTATCATCCCCATCCTCCTTCCTATGCACCCTATATTACTCTAAAAACAATCAACTGAATACATCTCTTGTCAGATCCTCATAACTACCTGATTGAGACATGCCTTCTGTCGCTGTTGGACTACCTGGACTTGGTCATTCTGTTATTCTTGAATGCACAATTAAAAGTGTTCAGAGGTCTGTTAGCACTAGAAAATGGTAGTAAGCAAACCAGTATTCAGCCAAAGGTGACTTTGAACAATATTTACGAGAGAACTGAGTTTTAGTAGAGAGTGTATTTATCTGTTTTTATAATTTTCACTCTAAGAACAGTAATGACTTGCTACCATGATCACCCCCCTTGTCCATTTTGAGTTCATACAGGTCCTCTCCTGGTTTTAAGGTGCTTTTTTTCACAATTCTTTTTAAATAATCATACTGTAATGTAGTAGAGAGAAAGAGCATTTCTATGCATCGTCAGAGTACAACAACTGAATTACCTGCCTCCTGGCATAAGACCTTTTATCAAGAGCACTCTCATCTTCCTAAGAAATTCTCAAAAGCGTCCTTCACTGTAAATTTCACTGGAGTACTCTTCCACTTACCCTACATTAGTTTGATAGGCTGGAGCCTGGACGTAACACCACACTCAATTTTTAACTTTTGGATTAAAGCAAATTTGAACTCCAACCTAACTGATACAAAATAAATACCTCAATGTTTAAGCACATCTCAGATGTTAACTGCATTGCCACTAACTTATCTCACTTCCAAGCAAGGGTAGGTAGGTCCATCTGTCCTTCCTTCAGCTTTAATAATAAACATAAACACAATAAACACTTTCCATAAACACAGCTATTCTACAAACAAATTACTCTGTTGCACTGTAAATGATGAATTCAGAAAATCACTGTATCAGGAAGAATGCACAAAGCCTTCTGAAATATTCATATTTTTCATCTTACCTCCTGATAAAGGTCACTGAGATCCTCATGATGTGCCTGCTTAGAGCATCCTGGGAACTCTCTGACACAACAGGAGTCAGGTGGCCAGTCCAACTCTGTCATTTCCAGCCAGTCTGTGAAGTACACCACGCCACAACATTTAAACTGCAAAGGAAGGATTAGTCAAGATCAGCAATAATGATGCTACTTCTTCATGAAACTAGGTCATCAAAAAAGCTAAATAAATTCCTAATACCAACCTCCAAAATATTTACATAGAAATAAAAGTATTTACAAGATCTTCCCTGCATCTTGTTTTGCTGTACTTTTACATAAAAGCAACATGAAAATTTCAAGGTAGTGACCAATGAATACCTCAGAAACAGTGAATGGTACCACTGTGTCCTTTAAATCCCAATTGCTTCCTCAAAGGATACTTCACAAAAATTGTCCTGTCCTGGAATTCTCCTATCCTTACTACAAGGAACCTACACATGGTAATTTCACATCAAAATGATTACTAATGAACAAGTATACCAGTGGCTGAAAGAAATAGCAGGGAAAGGTCTTACCAGTGAGGACTATTCCTGCAAGGTTACAACTATGGACACATCTGTTGAAAACCAGAAAAAGCACAGATTTACCCAAATACAGATGTGAGAGACTGAAAGCAATGGTTCAAACAACTCAGTGTGTGGGGAAGGGGGGAAGATCAGGTTCTGCCAAGGTGGAATCGTGCTCTGCCTCCAGACCCTGCCTCCTTGAATGCCTTTGGTGCAGCTGCCAGTCACTGACACATAGGGAGCACTGGCCCACACCACATCCCCTGGAGCCCCTAATCCAGCCCCAGAATGGCCATTAGCCACTGTCACACACCCCACACCACACCCCCAGGAGCTCCTAATCCAGATCCCGAATATCTGGCACACCAGAAGCTCCACTTGGGGCAGGGTGGTCACAGGAGTCCAGAGCAAATAAAACCAACACCATGAGGTCTCCACATGGTCACAGCCCTATTGTCCTTGGATTTGTAGTACCTGGTGCTACCGTGGACCTAAGGCAGTAGGCATAATTCTCTCTCTCTTTTTCTCTTTACTCCTAATTCCCTTTTCTTGATATTCGGGTAACTTAAACTTGGACGGGTTGGAATTTGCTAAGTCAATGCTTTGTGAAATGCGTTTTGATTGAATGTGTTATTTAAACTTTTGCCAAGTTCCCTTATTTTCCAAAGTTTGCCAGTAAAAGTGTGTTATTTTGACCACCTGAAAACATTGTAGTGTTTTTCCCATGCGTGACCTCAAGGTATAAAAGAACCTGAGGCCCTTTTAATAAATCCCTCAGAGAGGTTTTGGTGCTCTGTATCTTTATGATGTAAAACCCCTTTGATGGGCTTGTGAGGTGAGCCTGAGGTCTTACAACAGGAAAAAAAAAAAAAGATTAAAAGAGTGAGAAAAAAGGTATAGAAATTGCAAATGCTAAAAGGAAAATGGAAACAAAAGGAAAGGGTATCACACTTAAGTAAATACTGCAACAGAACCAACCATAAAAGTAAGAAGTCTGGCTGCAAAGCAGATGAGCCATAACTGGCTATAAAAACCAGCAGGACTAACAAACTGTCTTCTCCTCTGCAAAGCACATCCAGAGATTTAAAGCCAAATGACCAATCTACCACATTAGCAACTGTTTTCATATAGAAAAGGGATAAAGCACCTACATTAGATTTGGGTTGGCACTGAACGTGGACTTGACATGACTGAAAAGAAGCCTTGCTGCGGAAACAAGATGCAATTTCTTTTCTGTCTGAATGTCCTCCAGTACCATCCTGAGTGTAAGTCATCCCCTGGTTCCTTTGACCCATGGGCTTAAGAACATGGGTTCTCTACCCACTTCAGAGCCAGAGTCCTGTATTCCACAGCACTCCTTGGTCACAATCAAGCAGATCAGTGCCCAGACAGTTCGCACGCACTGTGCCCTTGACCTTACCAGTCCTCTTAAAAATCTGCTTCCTTCTTTACCACAGCTTTAATGTCTCTGTTTTTATTAGTTTGTTAGTCCCAACACAGGACTTGAAGGAAAGCTCAACCTTTGCCTCCTCGCTGTCATTGCAAAGACCGTGTCATTATTATTATTCATACTATAACCAGCCATTACAATGACACCGCAACAACTAGGAGGATAAGAGGCAGTTTTTAATTTAATCAACCTATACGCTTCAACCAAGATACTGTACCAGCTCTATTCAAGGAAAATGGATTGAGACCATTTAATTATATTATCTCAGGTACAAAACAGACATGAACACTCTACCTGCATATGAAGAATTACTTAGTTTCACAGAGCACTTGAATAGCCAGAGCAGGGAACAGGGTGGGAGTATGCTGGTGTTTAACCTCTTTCTTTCAGGTTTTAGTATACAGACTAACCAAGTGCTGCCAGGAAATGTTTAAATAAACAGGAAATCTGTGCAACATTGATAGATTTCAACATTTCAACAAGAGCAGCACAATGACAGGCATTTAAGGAGTTCTCTTCCTGCACGTGAGTTATATTTGGAGTTAATGGGTTTTACCTCGGGTGATTTCATGTTCATGTTTCTGTAACATAATACTTCATTCTTTAAAAAAAGTTCTGTATTTTAGTAGGGTAGAGGGCAAAGCTGTGAATACAGAAGGAAGGTTTTTGGTTTGTTTCTGACCCCCACAGTCAAAGGAAATAAAAACCCTAATCACTTTCACAAACCTTGGCCAAAGAGACAGTGTTGGTACCGTTATGAAAACTTCCTTTTCCACTCCTTTCCAGCTAAACACATATCTTAACCATGCAGCTTGATGAAAAGAAACTACAAAGCCTACAGGAAGGGGAGCACAGTTTAATATTAAAACCTCATATTCATTTTACTTTACCTGCAGATTTTTAATTTTTTATACATCGTATCCTAAAATGCTATAGTAATCTTAAAAGGTGTTGATGTCCTATCTTACTGGCAAAGGAGAAGATAGTGTTAGCAATTTATCTGAATTTAGTGACATTTTTCTTTTGGTGTTTAAGCATCTTTAGGGGATATAAAAACTGAAGAACTGGATATCAAGTGATGTTAAAAGATACCATCAATAGACAGTGTTTCATATGAAATTAACTTTTCACTTACAACCAAACCTCTTCCTTTAGCAGATAAGTAACATTTACTGAGCATGTATTACTTCAGTTCATGAATTATGGTCACCTTACCTCCCTCTGGAAGAAATTCCAAGCATGGGTCAACCACTGGTACCTAGGTAGGCCATAACTGGTCATCCTGGCTTTCAGTGTGATCATATCAGACCACTGCACTGGAACCTGGAGTAAGGAAAGATAAATGATTCACACAGTGGATCAATAAGCTTGTGGCTCCAAATCCACAAATTCCATCCATTCTGTGATCTTTCCAGTGCAATGACCAAAATAACGTAAACAAATAAAACAGGAAAACAAGTGTTGCAATTTTTATGATTCTAATACTTCACAAGCTTTTCTTAAAATATCAGGGGAAAGTTATTTGTTTCCTATGCTTACAAATTAATCTATGCTGGAAAAGGAGTTACATTTGGGAGAGATTCAGGTACAATCTGGTTACACCATTACTACATTTTTATCTGGCATAAAACTTGAACTGAGTCCCATTCAAGTCATCAGGGATGGCATTTGTCTGCCCCAGTTTAGGTATCTCCCTGCTGTCTTCTTAGTCAATAGAAAGAAACAGGCAGCCAAACAGGGCAATTGATCACAAGATAAGTAATTTAAACAGAGCAGATGCATCATTGCCTTGAAGTCTCAAATCCACTTCACTGCCTAAGGTGACAAACTTAGATCTAAATGTCTAACTACCACATATATAAAATTAATTGAGAGGAATTCTACCCCAGGAGTTTTTTCAATTATTTTCTGGCTTCGTCTGGAGTCCTGTATGCAGGTATCCTTAATGTGCTCTATTTCAGTATCTCACTCAAGAACAGAAACAAGGAAGTGTAGACAAGACCTTGTGACCTTTTTTCTTCATACACACTCACAGTCTTGTAAATCTTTTCTTCTTAAAGAAGGATTCTTGAAGTATTTTTCTTTCAAATTTGACTACTCAGAAGTGAGGTGCTGGCGCTCTCCATTGTCTGAATATGACACGTCAGCAATTCATTACAAACAGGAGCAAGTGCTATGGCATCAGGCACGCAGTGCATTTAAGAGTCAAGATTAGAACCTAACTTCTGTTCAGCTGCACAGATTTCAGTGTGCCAAAACAAAACAAGTTGCTGAAGACTGCACTGCCCTTCTAGGCACACATCCCACTCATGCTGAGTTTTGCCTTGTTTCCATTAGCCTTAAAAGTCATGGTGAAAGAAATCACAATTGCAATATCAGTTGTCAGTTGAATGGCAGGGGAGCCCAGCTCCTCTAGCAGCCATGACTTTGCTGTCCTGTTCAATTTGGAGCAAACCATAAGTGTATTCTGCAAGTAGCAACAGATGTTATCTAATAAGAAACCCCGATCACAGTACTTCCCAAGAAGCCTGGTCTTAATTGTGCTAGATGCTCTACAAAAACATAGGGACAATCACTGCCTGCCTGAACCCGTAAGACAAAAAAGAACATGTGATAATGTTTCATTACCGCTATTAAGTTATTCTACATTTCTGATGCCCTAGTAAAGCTTCATATCATTAATATATTAATAATGTCCCAGAAATGTAACATGCCTTTCACTTAGCAGATTTTTCTCTTAAGTGATAAAGTGTTGAACTCACAATTGTCCACATGAAAAATACATTAGCAGTAGAGTACTAAAAATACTTTAAAACAGTATCACAGAATCTTTCTATCACAAACAGTTACACTGGTTACTATAATAAAATAAAATAAAAAATAATGGCCAGACTTCGCGAACGAAGAACCAGGGAAGGTCACCGCCGAGACCTGGGTTCGATTCCTGGTCAGGGCCACTCCCCGGGCAGATGGAGCTCGTTAGCCCTATAAGGCAATCCATCTATGTCCT
>JAYRBT010000042.1:22434350-22463405 GCA_036023395.1 Myiotriccus ornatus | reverse complement strand
AAATCCAATGCGCAGGCTGGAAGGTGTAAAGACCTTCCCCAGTTCTTCGTTCGCGAAGTCTGGCCATTATTATTATAATAAAATAATTTGGTTTGTACTCAATGCATTTCTCTTTCTTCTGCATTTTAAGTTACACTCTGCTTTCTTCAGGTAATTTGATATTGTCACAACTAAGCTCATATTTGCTAGATTATTTTTTTTATTTTTTTTATTGTTTGAGTTGAACACAGTCCAAGGTTATACCCACAACACAAGGCACCCAACTTCTTTAGGAAATCCGTGGGGAAAAAAAAAGGCAAAAAAAGTGCACAAGAAGTGAGAGAAGGAAATTAAAAGTAAGGCAAAACAATCTAAACACCACCGTAGAAAGGCAATTTGAATTCTGGAGGTAAGGAGGGATTTTGGAATCTGTGTGTCTGACTGCTCCAAGAATGAAGCCATATGAGGAGCCACTGAGGTCACTTGGTCTGTTTAGCTTGGAGGAGACTGAGGGGAGACCTCATTGCAGTTACAACTTCCTCATGAGCGGAAAAAGAGCGGCAGGCACTGATCTCTTCTCTATGGTGACCAGTGACAGGACCCAAGGGAATGGCCTGAAGTTGTGTCAGGGGAGTATTCGGTCAGATATTAGAAAAAGGTTCTTCACCGAGAGGGTGGTTGGGCGATGGAACAGGTTTCCCAGAGAAGTGGTCGCAGCACCAGGAATGACAGAGTTCAAGAAGTATCATCCAAACACTCTCAGGTACATGGTGTGACTCTTGGGGATGGTCTTGAGCAAGGTTAAGAGCTGGACTCAATCCTTGTGGGTCCCTTCCAACTCAGCATATTCTGCGATATTCTGTGATTCTGTGAGCTAAGGACATTGATGGATGTACTAAATGAGCTTCCTATCAGCTCATATACACAGTGGTGCACAATAATAGATGCCCAAGATGCATCTGTTTGACTATACACCAATACTCTTCTGTAGCGTGTAGAAAAACAAAAACTAGAGATGCTGGTTTGATATTAACATAAGTTTGTAAAGTTCATTCTGCCATTGAGATCTACTCACTCATTATTATTTTTCTAATGATTATCAAGGCTTGATCAACACCTAAGTAAGCCAAGAACCCACACTGCCTTTTCAATCTTGTGGGTGGAATAAATTAGTCATGAGGCACAGCTCATGCTGAGAGCTATCATGAGTTGGAAGGAAAATTGTTTATGCAAGAACTCTTAGGGCAACTTGTCCACACTCCAAGGAGAGCCCATACGGAATCAGCAGAGGAGGTTATGCCTCAGTGACATTTCTGACAACATCACCCACCCACCTACACTAATGCCAACTGATTCTCTGAAACCCACCAGGGGCCCATGTGATTTCATGCTACACTGAAAAAAACATGACATCAAGTCACCCTTATGGGTATAAGAGGGAGTCTTCTTATCTTCATCAAGTAGAGTAGGTAGAAGCATGCTCTACAGAAGTGACCTGTATAGGTATAAAAGAAGCACTGAAAAACAACTGTGCTCTTCCAGACTGCCACATTCCCTATGGGTCCCAACAGCAACAAACCCAGCTGCAGCCCACCTCATCACACAAAAAGCAGTATTGTTAGGACAAAGTTAATAATAGTGAGAGATCAGATGAAAAGAGAAAATAACAAAAAAGCAACAACAAAACCCCAATGCAACCCAGTATTTCAGGGGATGAAGAAGAAAAAAAATATTTATACAGAGAGAGAAAAAAAAAAAGAAAAGCAAAAAAAGATTGTCTGGGTTCGCTGTGACCCACTGCAGATGATGCTGGCATGGAATTCAGCACTGCTTACTTTAGCAAAGGGATGCAAGGACAGCAGGGTTTTCTTCTGGTGGGAAACAGCATCACCAGTGCGTTAACATATATTAGGGCTATGCCAGCTCTTATCAAACTGTCCGAGGTTTGGGTTTCAGTAGCATAGCATGTAATCAAAAGCTTGGGGGTCAGACTAAAACACACCATAACTTCAGGTTCTCAAACTGAATAGGGAAGGCAGGAGAAAGCATGCTCCAGTGCTCTGAAGGCTATATGTTTTCTCAGGCAGTTTCCATTGACAAGATTTCTGTGGAAAGATGGATGTTAGTTATGACAGTAATCTTTGGCAAAACCCCCACAGCGGGCAGCTGTGCCCATAGGATGAAGAATGCCTCTTGTCTGTATTCCCAATTTTAAAATGCATCAACAAAAGCTGACATTTAAAGCAAAGGAATAGCCTTAATTGCTGTTATACTAGAACACCCGTCTGGAAGCTGTTCCGCAAGGGAATGAATTTTGATGCAAAGCACTGCCACGTAACTTCAGACTTCAAGTGCGCCAGAAATTCCTTTGGTCCACATACTATGTAAATATCAAGAAAGCTCCCTCCAATCTTACTGCAATGTAATTGCTATTCACTGTTGGAAAGACCATTATATTGGGGATATCTTGGCAGTTAAGAGAAAATATTTGTCCCCCTATTCATAAAAATGTACCAAACTGAGTACAAGATGTAAAGGTATAGCAGCCATCAGAGTAACATTTCAGTTTAATTTCAGCTCAATGCTTATCCATTTTCTTACATGATGGTTACAAGTCTTCAGTCTGAAAATTAAAGGTTGGTGCAGCTATAAAAACTAGACAGAGATAAAACATCTTCACAAGTTTACAGAAGAGTGTTTTAAAGTCAAGACATGTTTTGCTTAAAACTGGCATTTACAGCTTGTGGAGGCAGTGTGTAGATTTCAGCAGACAGCAAGTTATCTATTGAAAGAACACACTGTCTCTTTACAACGTAGTACACTCTTTAAACATGAAGAATTTTGGGGCAAAAATCTCTTCAAATTCTTTCAAAAGCCTTAGTTAAGCCTGAAGCTCACACTTTATCCTCAAAAGTTTCAATGACTTCAATGAAAACCTGCCTAAGCAAGAATTAACAAAAAAAGAAGTCCTTAAGTCAGGTGCTGCAGGATTTAGCTCTCAAGTACAGAGGTGGTAAGCAGAAACCAAGATAGGACCTTCCAGACAGACAAGCTTTCCCAGAAGAATTCTCTGTTTAAAAACAAGGCAGTCACTTGAAATTAGACTATCAGAGTAATGAACAGAGATAAACACTAGAGCAATTAGGAAACAGCTACCTAATGGAAATCTTTTTCTTCTGCTGAAAAAAAAAAGCAGCCTCCTTTTCTGACTCACCGTTATTTCCTGGTCGTAGGTCCAAACACCACAGGCCAGTTCAACACAGAATATTACAAGCAAGCTTCCAAAGTACTGAAAAAAACAGAATAGCCTTAGTTATTTTTATTTTTTTGAAATTTAAAAGTTTTCAAATTAAAAAAAAAATATTAAAGAACATCTCAGAACATTATTAACATTTCATGTGACCGAAGACATGTAAACCAAAATACATTTTTCTAAACAAAATATGAAAGATTCATGTGGCAAACTTTCTGATATTTTTTACTAACATTACATTGGACAAATCAATGAATTTCCTTGTTGCCCAAGAGTACAAGGCTATCCTGACACATTATGCTAAAACTGTTGCAAAGAGGACAATCTTTTTCCCCTCATACATGTATAAAAGAAATCTCTTTTTTTGAGTTTCATTAAAGAAACATATGCAAATCATGCTAATAGCCAAAAGGGGAAAGGAAATTAAAAAATAAAAAAAAATGTCACAAGAAACAAACAAGGTTCTTGAAAACTATGTTCTTATCAAAGTGATCTAGGTATTTGAGGTCAGGTCTAACTGTACAAATATTTATTGAGATTGATTTAAGTATCTTTTTCTATAAGAAAGTCTAACCCTTGAACTATTTAAAAATAGCAAGTACAAGTATAAATGAAGTAATGACATTTAAGAAAAACTGGTTGCTGCAAGTAAAAAGAGTGGGACTGTCTTCTGTACAGCAGGATAAATCTGCATGCACATTAAGGCTGCTTTAATTGGTGTCCTCTATTAGAAGTAGCCCATTTATCTTTCATTTAAAGCAGAAATACAGTCCCATTCGTTGTTGACTCCAAACTTTCTTCCATGTCAATGGACTGAGCTCTCCCTTCTCAGCATGCAGGACTTAAAAGTTACAGTCTTCATGGATTTTAATTTCATTTGGAAATCAAAGAAACACCATCAAAATATAAAATAGAATAAATATATAATTCCATAGTAGGACACATGCCGAATGGCTTCTAATTTAGTAATTTTATTCTGGAATCTACTAAGGATGAATATAAAAGACAAAAACCGCATACTGATGGTAGGTGATTTCTTTTTTCTATTACAGGGTCAATAAGATGTATTATTTAAAATAGGATTTAACAGTCATCTACATAGCAGCTTTTTCATTCACCCAGTCAGGAACTGAGTAATTCACAGATACCTTGGGAGCTACTGAACAGTGTCCTGCCTTAATTTCTACTTGCTGATCAAATCTAACTCCCTAAATTAGGTTTGTACACACACAGACACATAAAAAAAAGTATATGAAAAAATAGTAATGTTAATTTTCAGGAGAAACCTGTACTCATACGCTCCCCCTGCAAAGATCTATCCAATAAAGATGGTGTTGAAAAGAGAATTCCTGTTTTACTACTCTTCATCCCCGGCAGACGAACCTTAGGATTAAAGGGTGGGCTCAGTTCCGCGCACACTGTAACTCACCTAAAAAAATCCAATGCGCAGGCTGGAAGGTGTAAAGACCTTCCCCGGTTCTTCGTTCGCGAAGACTGGCCATTACTTACTCTTCATCATATTACATTGCATCTTTATAGTCATTATAGCTGACCATATTGCATTCCCTTACAAATCAGCACTGTAAGCACACACAGAGCTCCAGTACAGGTCTTCAAGAACCAATATACTCATCCTCCAAAGGTCCAAAAGGAAAATATGAATCACACCTTGCAAGAACAATGATGCTTTCTCTAAAAAATAAATTCATGAGCTTCTATGCAAAGTAACCACTACAAATACAGTGCCTGCAAGTTATGCAAAGCGTTCTTTAAAAAAAAAAAACAAAAAACACCACAACATGGAAAACTACTTTTCTAAGTATTCACTTTGGAATCAGGAAAGAATGTCACATGCTTTAGCTCTTTTAATTAATATTAAAAAAAATGTTTAAGGGCATTATGACTAATGCCCTTTTTGAGAGGGAGAACAACTAAATGTTTCAATGAAAAGTGATTTTGAGTTCCCAGCTGTCAAAATTTCAGTGGGTTTATCCTCTAATTGAATAACAAGCCTGGGACTGCCTGCTATCCCTGAACCTTATACGAAACTCACTGCTCATGTTGAAAGCGATACATCTGGCATTCTCTGCAAAACTCTTAATTTGAAGTTCTTTGTAATATTTACTTCATTCATCAACCTTAACATTTGAAACTTCCTCATTTTTGTCAGCATATAGTTAAGAATGCCTGGGGTAGTAGGTGGAGACAGAAGAGCCAAACCAAAGATTTTCTCCAGTTACTGAAAATAGCCCAGAATCAAAAGCTATTTAGCCAGATTCACTCATAAACCACTTCTGGGTCTGCCAAAGACTGAGCACTCCTAACCAGCTACATCTGGACACATCAGAGCACTGCAGAAGAATCAGGCCTTCTGTCCTCAGAAAGCCCATCTCTGTCCACAGGGTAAAAGACAAGAAAAGACACAGTGAAAAGCCCATGCTAGGAACTGAGCGACTGCAGCACAGCAAAACTCACACACAGAAAGTTCAGTTTCACTCTGCTGCTGAAGGGGAATATTATACCTTTCTCTAAATACAATGGTTTGCAAAACAAATAATTCTTATATAAGTTTTGTGGGAAGAAAAACCCTCTAACCATTATTTAAATGTATTACATCTAATTTCCATCTTTCAAATCCAGGAATTCTTACTGGCTTCAGTGCTTATGCCTTGTCCCCAGTTAAATTCCCACAGAATGCTAAATGCATCTTTCTGCATTTACACACTTCTGCTTTTTGCCAGAAACAGGGACTTGGTTTTGAAGCAAGGCTAAATATTTCCTCCTATGGGCTGAGTGGCTGCATGTTGTAAAGAATACTAACTCACTGAGCAGCACTATAGTATGTCACACTCAAAACTGCACCAGCAGGTCACTAACATTAACCTTCTACAGCACACCTCCCTCAGAGTACTGGCCACTGGTGAGGTATTTTCTACCATTTCTTTGTTTCTTTCTTTTCTTTTTTTTTGGCAGAGAGAGGATAAGAAGGGGAAAGCACAGAGGGGAGTGAACAGTTTTTTGAAGACATATACAGGCTATCATAAAATAAAAAACCAAAACCTACAAGCAATTTATGCACAGTAGTGATCACTTTAAGAACTACCTTTTACATGGTAAATCCTACAGACTTTTAACATTTGCCTTTTGTGGGCAACTGCTAATCACTATCTATCTCTCCCCAGTCTGACTGTGCAAAGTCATTAGAAAACTGGAGAAGTGCCTTGACCCTGTTACAAACCCATCAGTTTCACCAAAGGATTTCCTCCAGCAAGGCTGTGAAAAAGCTAAAATGTTGCTTCTTTGAGAGAACCTGAATGATTGCAACACTGGTAGAAAACATTCTTCGGAGAGTAATAAATCAAAGTAAAATTATTTGCCAATTTTAAAATAAATAAAGCAACAGACATTTACTGCTCCTCACTAAGTCACAGATCCACACGTGGCCAAGATCCTAAACTTCAGTATCCCTTCAGTTTCAAATACCTGTTGTCAATTGGCAGGAGCTGGTTCTCCTGCAACCTCCTCCTTAAGCTTGCTTACCACCACAGGTAATAGGGAAAGGAGGGGAGGAGGTTGGGAGGGAGGCAGCAGCTCTGTAAAGCAGTAGCTTTCTTACACGAGCATTTCCTCTTATACTTGGAACCTTGCACAAGCACTTGGACTTGCAGCACTGACAGTCTCCAGAGGCTTAAACAACTCTAATTTTCCAGCACATCAGTCCTGAAAGAGAGGTGAAGGAACTGGGGGACTCTCAAGTTCAGGAGAATCTCTTCCTTTCCTGTGCAAGAGAGTAAACATTAAAGAAGTGGGAACAGAAACAAAGTCATTACCGTGAAAACCACTTCCAGAGAGATGTAAAGACAGAGGGATGAAGGGTCAAGGAAAGATAGTAAAGATATTCTCTGTGTAATCACCAGATGCTGTTCTACTGCAATCTACTAGAGATTTCGTCTACTGGAATCCACTCTTTATGTGGTACAGGCCACAGCCAATATCCAAATCCTGAAACCTCAGATGCAGAAACCACACACAACAACAGTACGGAAACCACCACCAACAAACTACCTACCAGTGCAGAGACACCACCAGGTCATACAGAGCTACTGCAACTTGCAAGAGTCTCCAGAAAGGTCTTGCTCTCCTGCAAGTCAGACAGCACTAAGTCTGCATCTACAGAGAATACATATACAAGACAGAAGGGACAGTGGGATAGTGGAACATACTGAATGCAAATCCAATTATGATGAATTTCAACCACAAAAGGAAGGTAACCATCAAGTAAATAAAGACAGAAAACAACAACAACAAAAAGAAACAAAAAACCAAGACTAGTATTGAATAGGTTTTGTCCTCATTCAAAGAGGTATCTGCATAAAAGCTATCAGAATCTGATAAAGCATTAGAAAAGTACATGGTACTTTCAAATATGCATTAAAAATCAAAATAATTCAAAACTATTTTTATAAAGATCTATATGGATTGTCTAAATAAAGTCATAAATTTTAGTCTGAGTAACATTCCTGCACACCACAGTGGCACCCCATAAGAGGGTACAAGCTCCATATATGCCAGTGCTCCATACAGGGAGCATACATGCTCTGGCATATGCCTAAAATGTCTTCTTATCTCTTCATCTAAGGCTAAAAACTTAGCTACAAAATTAATTTATCCTAATTAAATTTTGACAGGCTTTTTTGCTATTCTATTTGTTCTACCAAACTAAGTTAACACCCACCACCATCAAATATATTCCAGGAACATATTTCTGTCTTGATCATCCCAACAATTTAGATAAAAACAAAAATAAAAATAGCAAAAGCAAGCACAAAATTACTATTTTATAAATAGTTTAATAAAGGTATTTATTCCAACAACTCCCACTTTTCAGAGAGTAATAGTGAAAAGTACACAAGTGACGCGTGGCCCAACATAAGATCTCTTCCTCATGGTTTTTCATCCTGCAGAGTACAGAATTTATTTTGTGGCAATTGTGGGTAACTTTAGGGAAGGATGTAAAGTGTGAAGCATGATGTTTTATGTTTTTTTTCAGAGATGTAATATAAACCTCTTATGTAGATCTAGAGATTTTCTTTGTTTGTCTTGAATATGCCACAGGATTCCAGCAATTAATCACTTAACATAATTTGTCTATGCTTTTCAGGCAAAAGGTGAAAAGAAGTGCTAAAAAATTACCTCTTAGTTTTGTTACTAACAGGATGGAAAAAACATGACTTCAAAAAACACAGTACATCAAGAGAGTTCCCAAAAATTTTGATCCTCCTCCCACCCTAGTCCCCATTTTAAATGTCCTTCCAAAGTACTTCCAAGAACATGGAATTTCTCATAGATTTTTTTGACAGTAGAAATAATAAATTCAAACTACGAAGGAAAACTGGAGTTAAAACTCTAGTGCCCTGCAGTAGTCTCCTTTAGTGCAACAGTCAGGGTAATGTCAACAACCACTGCTCCATTTCAATCACCATGATAATCCCATTGGCGCAGATACAAAACTCCAAGGGTACCCCTCCAAACCCTGGCATAAGCATTATGTCAGCAACGAAGCTAAAACAAGGAGCTCTCAGAAATTTGGTGACTCCAGGTACTTATTGACTAATGAAGTCACTATGGCCCTCTGGTGCCAAGCAGCCCAGGCAGGTAAGGGCAGATGTACTACAAAGCTGAACATACCCAAGTACATTCCTGAGGTGATGTTTTTTTTCACATGGATTTTTCTGTTCTGCCACAGTTGGCTTTAGTAATTTGTTCCCAATTACCTACAGAATGCCTCATCAGCATTCAGCTACTATAACCCGTAAAACTGGGCTCTTTAACCCATGCACAAGGAGAATCAAAGACGTGAACACATCCCCAGTCATGCTCCCTTGATCCTGCTCACACCAAACATAGTGTGATCAGATTTTCTGCAGTTTGGAAATGTGGTTTGGAAGTAAGAGTCTACTCAACTCACAAAAACATGAACAGAGACAGGGTTCTACAGAAACCCTAATTTCTTCAGGACTAGAAAGGCAAAGAGTGGTTTAATTAATCTTTTTCCTCCCTCAAACATTTTGGTTTACATGTTGGATGTTGCTCTTGTTATTGGAATTAGGACCCTATTTAGTCTGTTCTGACAGCTTCTGAGTTAACTGCTGTCAATGTGAGGAGGCTTCCCAATCTACTTAATTAATCCCTCGTAACCCCAAATTCATCTCATCCTAATGGGATGAGAACATTCCATCACACAACATAGTCAGAACACTGACTTCTTAAGACCACTTCCAGACAGTGAGAAAGCAAGAGTGCATTCTGTGTATGTAAACAAACAGCAATGGCATGCTGGGGCCAATGACTGGAGTCAGAAGTTGCAACATGGTGAAGAAAAGTGAGCCTATGGGGAGCTTTTGAAGAACCTATTCTACAAGGCTGTAGAAATCCTTTAATTTCTGAGCAAATGTGTCTTTCTTTGAATGATCAGTGAACTTACTAATGAATCACCGTTCACATGCTCTGCATTTTATTTCATAAGGATCTTCTTTTCAAGCTCTACTACTCTCCTCCCAAGTGCTTTTCTTTTCTCCCAGAACATATAACTTTTTTTTTTTAACCTCAGTCTCAAAAAAGCTCCAGCCTTTACAGCAGAACAAATTAAGAGTAGCTGATCAGCAACTCCAGCCTTCTCAGACTTGCTGTCTCACACCACCTTCTTGGGCAACATGGTGCATATGGCATGAGAGGTAAGGAAAGCTCTGGAAGGGCAGGGGCTGAGGAGATCCCAAGAAGGCAGCTGCAGAATGAAACCTTATGGGAATCTCTAAAAGACCAGAGTATACAGTATGTAGAGCAAATGCCAGAAGATTTTAAGAGGGTTCTGCATAGCATTTCCCAATGGCTAACAGCCTGAGAGCATCATCCTTGCTCTTTTGAGATGCAAGCCATCCAGGCATCTGTTTACCCCTGGGAAACTTCAGATGACCATCACCACTGGATCACCAATGGGAACCATAATCTTTCTCTGCAAAATCTAACAAGTTCTTCCTCCTTTGATAACTATGGTTCCCTTTATTTTTTGTTACAGTTTACAAGATTACAAGGTTATTTTCATCATTAATACAGCTATCCCTTTCTAAACGGAGCAAACCCTCATTAAATGGAGTCAGACAAGCTTCATGGAAAACTGAAATCCTCTGTTTATCCACTCCAGCAGCACAAACTTTCACCCGCCCCCTCTTCCTTCCTTCCCCCCCACCTCCCTCAGCCCTGCCCTGTAGGGATTAACAACAGTTCATTAGTCATTTTCATTTTAAATTTGGTTTACTTGCTTGACAACATAGAAATTTATGAGAGATGCAGTCACAAGTCAACAAGGAAATGGGAGGAAACCATCAACTTGCAACATAAGCTACTGAATGTCATCCAGTTCATGATCAAATATCTCAATTTTGGATTTGGTTACCCAGATCACAAAATTTTATCAAAATGTCTTACAGCGTGTGATCTTTGCAAATTCCAAATTTTATATACATAGTTACCACTTCTTTTGAAAATCTTTATAGCTAATTTTCAATTTTTTTTTTAGGTAATAAACATTTTTTATTTTTAAGGTATGACTCTAAGTTCTTTCTAATAAGTCCTTGCCTTTTTTAAAAAGTAAGCAAAATTATTTATAAATACTTAGAAATTTTTTCACAGCCTTGATTCTTCTATGGAATATTAATGACCTGTTTTAAATTTTTACTTTAATGTTTAATCTTTGCTTATAATAGTAAACAGGTATTCCTTTGGAAATAAGTAACTGTGTACTTCACACAATTATTAGGATTTATTTGCTAAAGGTTCAATTACCATCATGTCACTGAACTGCCAAGAAGTTAAGGTCATTTCAAGGTCATGGTAAAGTACTGAACAGAACACAGATAAAGATAGACATTAGAACATATTTCCTCAAGGCTTACAATATTCCCTTTCCTTTTCTTCTTCCCTTATTTCATATGATTTATATTAAAATTTAAGAGTTTCCCATTCCACTCAGATTTTCAAAACAGAGCCTACTTCATTTCTCTACCTCCTTTATTTTCTCCCAAGGAAATTAAACACTATAAAAATGCTTCTTTAGTCAAGCAAATCCTTTTCAATTGCAAAATAGACTGACATGGTGCTGATACACGCAATAACTCTGCCTCAGCATGCCCCAAAACTTCAAACAAAACTTCACTTTTGAGTGAAGAAATGCTCTTAGGTTTAAAACCCACACAGCAAAGTGCCTCCATGGTTAAATAGTCAAAAGAACATGATTAAGCAAGAAAAAGATTAATTTACCTGACAGGACATCCACTCCATACTCAGTTTGTGGCAACAAGAATTCAGCTGAACCACAGCATCAAGTCATGCCCCACCAGTAAGACTGGGCTGCATTTCAGACAAGACACAGAGATTTGGCTGAGCTTTTTGGAGCCACTTAGTCATTTACTCCTTCCTTGCTCTTAGGGACTCACCCATTCCCTATTCCCTTCAGTAGAGGGGAAAAAAAAAAAAACAAAACAAAACACAAAAACACGGCAAACAAGAAATGAGGAAAGAGGATCTGGAAAGGACAGAGGTGAAAAAAAGCACTACAGTCGTAGGACGATAAATCATCTAAGCAGCTCCACAACTTTTCTCAGTCAAGATGCAGCATCTCTCATTCCCATCGTGGCTAGTGTCACCCCCAGCTCCTTCCCCTCAACAACCCCAGAGCCTTGAACCTATCAGTCCCTGTCTTTTCAATAGTTTCCTGGTACCCACATCCATCACTTCACCAACCTTTTATTACTATTTTCGCTTCTCTTTTCACCAGGGAGCATCATTCCAGAACTCTTTTCAGCTCTGGTGCTCTTTTCAGTCTCTTCTACTGCCTTGGGTATCAATGACTTTCAAGAACTTGGAAGGAGGAAGCAATATTAACAGTGTAACAAGCGGGCACTGGGCGGGGGAAGAGGAAAAAGGAAGATCAAAGAATCTGGAGAGCTGGAAGACTCACAAGGCCATCAAGTCCAATCCTTGGCCATGCACAGGACCATCCCCAAGAGTCACACCATGTGCCTGAGAGTATCATCCAAACACTTCTGGAACTCTGTCAGGCTTGGTGCTGTGACCACTTCCCTGGGGAGCCTGTTCCAGCACCCAACCACCCTCTGGATGAAGAACCTTTTTCTAATATCCAGCCTAAACCTCCCCTGACACAACTTCAGGCCATTCCCTCAGGTCCTGTCACTGGTCAACACAGAAAAGAAATCAGTGCCTGCCCCTCACAAGGAAATCATAGACTGCAATGAGGTCTCCCCTCAGTCTCCTCCAGGCTGAACAGACCAAGTGACCTCAGCTGCTCCTCATACGACTTCCCCGCAAGGCCCTTCACCATCTTTATTGCCCTCCTTTAGATGCTCCCCAATAGCTTAATGACTTTCCTATACTGCAGTGACTAAAACTGCACAAAATATTCAAGGTGAGGTCGCCCCAGTGCAGAGCAGAGCAGGACAATCCCCTCCCTTGACCAGCTGGCGATGCTTTGCCTGATGCCCCCCAGGACACGGTTGGCCCTCCTGGCTGCCAGGGCACTGCTGACTCATATTCAACTTGCCATTGACCAGGACTCCCAGGTCCCTTTCCATGGCACTGCTTTCCAGCATCTGATTCCCCAATCTGCATGAAAATCCAGGGTTGTCCCATCCCAGGTGCAGAATGCAGCACTTCCCCTTGTTGAACTTCATATGGTTGGTGATTGCCCAGTCCTCCAATTTGTTGAGGTCTCTCTGCAGGGCCTCCCTGCCTTTGAGTGAGTCAACAGCTCCTCCAAGTTTTGTCATCTGCAAACTTGCTCAGTATCCCTTCCAGTCCTGTGTCCGAGTCATTTATGGAGAAGTTGAAGAGCACAAGGCCTAAGACAGATCCCTGCAGAATCCCACTAGTGACAGGTTGCCAGTCTGATGTTCTCCCATTCACTATTACCCTCCACTATTACCCTCTGTGCTCCACCTGCGAGCCAGTTCTCACCCACCACATGATGTGTTTATCCAGCTGTGTGCTGGACAGTTTGTCCAGATGATACTGTGAGAGACAGTATTGAAAGCTTTACTGAAATCCAAAAAGATTACATCTACTGGCTTCCCTTGATCAAATAGGTGGGTAACCTTGTCATAAAAGGAAATCAGACCTATTAGGACTGATAGGCAGGACTTTTCTCTCATGAAGCTGTGCTGGTTGTGAACAGTGACTGCATTGTCTTTCAGGTGTTTTTCAATAATTCCCAGAATAATCTTCTCCATAACTTTACCAGGCACTGAAGTGGGATTGACAGGCCTGCAGTTTCCAAAGTCCTTCTTGCCCTTCTTGAAAATTGGGATGTTCACCAGCTTCCAGTAAGGTGGGACCTCTCTGGGTTACCAAAACCACTAAACAAATCATTGAGAGAGGCTGTGCAGTGACATCAGCCAGCTCTATGATGAGTCCCATCAGGGCCCACAGATTTATAGGGATCCAGCTTAAGATAAGAGCAACAAGGCCTGCTCCAAAAGTTTTGGGTCATGAGGCCAAACACAGTGATACCTAGTCAAACCAACGTAAGTTCCCAAGAACAGACAAAGTAGCCAGCTCCATCAGGTGAGCTGATGTATGCAGTACAGTATGCAGTGGAAAGTGTGGCACAGAAGTCCACGCAGCATGTTTTATGCTGGAAACAATACTGGAACCATTAAATGACTACTGTCAACAGATGTCTACCTTTTATCTCAGCACTGTGCCTTTTTCCAAAAGGATGAGCAAGTGGCTCTTCACCATCACAGAAATCCACAAAACTAAAAAATTGATGGCCTCCTAACGGCACTATCCAACCTTGCTGTCTGTCCTAAGTGAAAGGCATTTCCCTGAATTGCCCTCAAGGGGCCAGACAGTTCTTGCTACTTCAAGCTGCTGGGTAACTCCACCAAACAGTGCTGTGCTGCTTCTGCTCTGGCTCAACACAGCCAAGCATTCAAGACAGCTGCTAAGTGCCTAGGTGAAAGAAGCAGACCATCACCACGAGCACAGCAAACATTTGGATTTAAGCCAAGTATTTGCAAGAAGACCTGGACACTCCCATCAGCTCAATTCCTGTCATGCTCCCCCACTCCACTACTCACCCATGCTGCTCAGATACTCAGCTGCTCTTGCTTGCTGTTTGTTCAGCAGGCAGAACCCTTCATCCCCACACACCTCTCAATAACCCACAAGGCCAGGCAACTTGTGTCTCTCCTCTGTAAGCTCCCTCTCCTGGATAAGGAAATTAGGCACAGTTTCAAAGCACTTACCTTAGAAAAAGTATTTTAAAGACATACACAGCACAGATTTATTTAAGCTGGAGAAGGCAAGGTCAATCAAATGCACCTCATGCTTACACAGGCAGACAGAGGACCCCAAGACCAATTTACTGCACTCCACAGTACTGGGAGCCCTGCAGAATGCACCTGTTCCTGCAAAGCCTGACTTAGCTCTCTGGTGACACTGCGGCATCACCAAAATCCATTTCAAAATCTAACAACTTGTTTGAACCTTAAAACTTCTGATCTAAACAGGAAAGAAGCTTCCCCTCTATCACATTTCAAGGTAAAAATATGTCTAATAATGATTAGTACAGGCACCTTCTCAAGCAGTTTACCTTTGAATTGAGTAAGAAAAATGGAAAGAACAAAAATACCCTATTTTCTTGAGAAAACTGCTCATATTTGAAACTACTGGGATATAATAAAAATAGACACACTTTAAGTCTATTTTCTCCTACCAGTGGAACATCAAACAAGCAGCACTTCGGAATGCAAGCTCAATGTTCAGCCCCTGAAGTTACCTACTGACTACCTGAACTTGAGTTTTAGCACAGTACTGGCTTCTCATCAAACCTGAACTACAGTATTATAAACACATTTAAACCAATCCCAAATAAGGCAGGACAACCTGTCCTGTAAACCTCTGTCTTCCTCCCACTCATACCACATTTGTAAATTAGCTGTTGATAAAAGGTACAAAATATGAAAATGAACTCAGTCTCTGTCCTGCTTAATTCTAAACTGCATGGGTTTACACCAAGGATGTTTGTCAGTTATTTCTTCCCTTTGAATGCTTAGTGGCTAAATAATGAAGAAATACTTCTAGTTGGTAAATAACAATTCCAGTGCCAAATGTTAGTACAAGGTATTGGAGCAGCTGTGACTGCGGTAAGAGTCTACAGGGATCAGAACAAATATCCTTTATTACTACAGGGCAAATAACCTATACTATGTATTACTGCAGAAATACTTGCTACCACATAAAAAACAAACAAACAAAAAAAAATAAACAAAAAACCAACCAAACAAAAAAAACACAACAAAATTAATTATCACTAAACTCTCACACTAATTCATGCCAACCATAGTCATAAGTACTGCAGAATAGCTGGTGCTGTGTTACTGCAGAACAGTTAACATTTCACACAAAGAATGTCTTCTAGGAAGACATTAGCAGTTATTGCTATCTTGCAACATAGCAGATGTCCAAATCTAATAAACCCTATCACCTCTGCATCCACATGGACTGAAATGAGTATATGTGTGTAAAATAATTTGCCCTGAGTGGTGATACAGTCAGTAGTAACTATCTTGTCACTCTTTAGATAGAAGTTACGGAAACTACTAGTTCAATGATGGTTTGTCTGTCTGTGTTACAACTTCATAGACAACTTAGTCTGCCAAGGTCCAGTTTATAACCAGGTTCTGCCATGATAAAATTAATAAGCTGTTTGACCACACACCAACGGGGTCTAAAAATGTTTAGCTCTGAGGAATATTTATTATTCTGCAAACTTTATGATAAAAATCAGTAACAGGATTTGTCCTTTTGACCATCAAATACTTCTAACAGTTTTTCCCTTTGTGAAAACATGCAGACAAATCTGAATCCTGTGCTGTTTGAATGCTGCAATTACAGACAAGTCATAGTTATAAATACCAGAACTTGCAATGAAAACTCCAGCCAGGAAGTATTTTCCAGTGGGATTTTCATGAAGCTCTTCTTGTCAAGAAATAGAGTTTACTCCTGTTATTTTAATAAAACAAGAACTTAAAAAAAAAAAAGAAAGAAAATAAAAAATCACATATCCTTAAGGTTAATATTCCTAAAGAATATATGCACTTTTTTAGTGTTTGTTCTTTGTTTAAGTTAGGCAATGTGCACAACAGATTTTAAAAACAAGCCAAAGGGGACAAAGCCTCGGAAGAAAAGAGGCAAAAGATGGTTCCGGATTTGAAAAAAAAAACCCAATCCTGTTGAAAGAACTGTAGCAAGCACCATAAAACCTGGATTCTGTTTTCCACCCTGGACTTTCTACACATTTAAGTCAGTGACCTCGAAGAGTTCAGATTTTCCACTTTGGGCTAGCATCACATCCACTTCTACATGAGCATGCTGGTCAATCTATAGACACTTAGGGACACAAGGGCTCCTCAGATCAACTACCCTTCAGGACTACATATTCCTGAAGTAATTAAAATTAAATGATCATACCTTTAAAATGCTGGTTCTAAACGTAATCCGTAAGACTGAGATGTTACATTTTCTTACTATCAAGCTAAGTAAACATTAGTTCAATTTATATTTATGTCCCATGTGAAGAAGGGAAGGTTTCAAACATTTAATTGCAAGACAAAATTTCAAAAATAAATTAATTATGTACTCAGGTGTATTAAAAATACATAACACCATAATATATGTATCTATTGCCCTTATGCTTTATAAGATTTTCCAAAATCCAATTCAATTAACAACATCAGCACTAGGAATTAGCATGCGGCCCGGAATGTCAGGACTTGTATCTAAATATCTCTGCATGCCAACATAACGGCTGTTCATGTACTTCAAAAAGAAGATTAAAAGCATGATTGAAAACGTTGTTAATGTTTTACATGAAGGTTCTTTTCTTTTAGTTCATCTGGTTGAAGAAAAGCTCATATTATTGATCCATCACTTTTCTGATTAGTCTGATGAATGAAGCATTGACTTATGTCTGCATACTTCTGTATGGTATAACACAACTGCATTCATTTAACAACTAATCAAAGACAATGACATACTTAGGAAGATATCATTTAGTTTTGCTTATCAGCTGCTTAGCAAGAGCAAATCTCAAGCTCCTGAAAATGAAATATTGCAACACAAAATGATAAAAATGTCTTGTTTTGATTTAGTATCACTTGACTGCCTAAACACACTTCAAATAATTTATTTCCAGATGGCACTAAAAGCTATAAATTACTTCTTCTTTTCCCAAGCAGCATAAATAAACTGAAGGTCATAACCAGTTTTAACTTCATTTATTCTTTAATTAGTTAGGTAGGCTTTTTCAAAGCTTATAACAAAACCATCTTTTTTACCCAAGACACTCTGTTCTATTAGTGTACATCATAGAGTTGGTTTTGCCTTTTAATTAATTTAATTTTTATTAAAAACTGTCACCGCTATAAAATAAAAGACACATTATGAAAGTAATCTTATAACCCTGCCTAAGGTTTAATAAGTTTACTGTATTTTTAATACTTTCACTATTTAGATGAAACAAAAATATGTACAGAGCCCTTTTAAGTATGTAAGAAAGACTACTGGAGAAATAATTATATGGTATGAAATTACATTCATCCGTTATTATTACACACTTGCCCATAACTAAATAATTGTTTTAGAACTTGTTCCCATTGACTAGAATACAGCAAGGTTAACATCTAGAACTAAACAATGCATGGCTATTCTGTTACTATAACATACTCAGATTTAAATAAGAGTTTTTCCTAGGTATATAGTTCTGAAACAATAATCTTCATATTGTACACAAGCTTAACAAATACCCAAAAGGAGAAACAGCATTTGCCCTCTTGCAATTGAGGAACACTTCTGCTGCAGACATTCAGCTGAAAATGTCAAATAAAGCCTAATCCAACCCTCTCAAATTAAAAAAAAAAAAAAAAGGAAGACATTTTAATACAAAACCTCAGTAAGGTTTTACAACTGTTTTATCTGCCCTTAGAATATTTTCTATTAGATAAAAGCAAAGGTTACATAAATCTCATCCAACTTCTCACAGGGTTTTATGGCCATTTTGTTCAAAATGTGTGAGGTCTAGATACCACATACTTAAGCCTGCACAGATCCACAAGAAAAATTTAACCATATGCACTTTGCTAGAACCCAACACACACTGCAGAAGCTCAACTCTACTTCTATAAGACCCTGGATATTTTCAAGAGCAGAAGGATTTTACCTGTCCACTTTCTTCTGTTGGAACTGTGGTAAAGTCTGATACACCGCTTTCACATCCACTGCTCCCACTCTCTTGGACTTACAGACTGCTTTGAATTCTGCTTACCTTCATGTTAAAAGGCAAAGCCCAGTGCTGCCAAGAGCTACCAGCTACATTTTTAAGAAGCATAAAATTACATGGCCCTCCTTAATCTCAGTACTGCCAACAGTCTAAAAAGTACAACTCTAAACCTCTAAAATTTGTGCAAGCTTGATGGGCTTTTGGTTGGGTGTGAGTCTTTTTGGTTTGTTTTTTGTTGACTGGTTCTTTTATTGTCCTCAAATTCACTGACTTCCAGATGGAGAAAATGGTGTTTGGCTCTCTTGACAGTCAAAGCCTCATCACAGTCAAACTGGTCATAAAGCCTCGTGCAGGAGAGACTATTGCTTTTCAGCTTCTGTCAGCTCAGTTACGTAGTCTCCAACTGAAGGAAAAAGCCAGGTACCTGGAATTTATTTTTAAACTTTTTCACAACCAAATGCAACTGCAAAATTCCACATCCACGTAAGAGAAGGCAAAGCTTTCAAACACAGTCAGAATTAACTTTCATCAGCTACAAATGCTGTTACTTTACACACATAATCAACTCCGGTAATAAAGCAAAGTCTAGGTTAGATAGCTGTTGCACAACTAAGAGTTAAAACAGCAGCATAAGGGTTTATTTCAGAGTCCTCTGACTCAGGTTCCTATAATTACTAGTACTTAAAGAGTTTGAGTTATTTTTCCCTTCAGCAACTCCTCTACTAAACGAAGTGAATTTTTGCAACTGAGACACTGCTTGTCTTTCAGTCACAGCATAATGCAGTCTAGGCAATAAATTCTTTCCTACTGTGTGCTTTGCAATTACAATTCCTCACTGATACTGTAAGTCAACATGGTAATAAAAAATAATCAGTATTTATCTAATGCCTGTGGATTAAAACCTTTCTCACACTCTTCAAATGAAGTTAGTTGGTTTTAGAAGTTATGAAACATACCCAGACAAGGAGCAACAGATTTCTTTTCACTGTTCCACAGTACCCCAGCATTCCAACTATGATGAGGAAACAGCAGACTGCAATCATTACTGGGTGGACCACAGGAAAGTAAGTCAAAATGACAGCTTCCTCCACCCTAAAACCAATCAGAACCACAATCAAAAAAAAAAAAAAAGTACAATCACACAAAATGATACAAAAGAAAAACACAGTATAGCCATTAAAATGTAGCAGAAGTGTTCTTTTCAGCACCTTACACGTTTCACAGCAATCTCTTCTACATGGTATTAAAGTCAAATGCTGCATTCAGGTACCAGAAAGTAATGCATTGTCCAAAATCTCTCTGGAGCAAAGGCAGTCTTCCTGCCCTGCACTTGCACAGTATGCAGCACAATGAGGCCCTGTTTCATCACTAGGTCTCATAAGCACTGCTGAAATAAAACTAACAGAACTCCTAAATCTCTGGACTGAATAAAGTATTCAAAACTAAACGGTAATATGATATGGTTACATATTGTCAAAGGGCCAAAAATTGATCCCTGTCAGAAAAGAAAGGCACAGGACTGAATTTCTATTTTTCTCCCTTTTCTAATTTCAAGTGGTGCCAGAAATAGTGGCAAAAATACACCTTTCAACAAAACAATAGCTTAACTGAAGGTTTCTTAACTCTACAAAATGACAACATATACCCCAATCAGTCACCCTCACAGATTAATAGATTTAACTAAAGCTTTACCTTGTTTCTGCAGTTAAAGTGAGAACATTATTCAGGTAGTCTCTCATCCAAGCAGAAACACCTAATACGCTGATGGACATCAACTAAAAAGAAAAGATTGAGTTATTTGTCATGCATTTAAAACAAACTGCAAGGTCATTCATAATTTAAGCAGAGGATTGGTCATCACTAACATCTTTCACGCATCGATTTAGCTGAACAGTATCTTGCCCCCAAAACTGTACTGCTACATGCTTAGAGCTGGTTTGTTACTTAAGTATTAGGCAGCCAGTGACAATAATTGTCTCTTCTAGTATGCAAAATTAATGTCTGCACCTGCTTTCCCAGGCCTGATGTCTGCCTGGTACTCAACAGAATAGCTTCTCTTTCACCCTGTGATGTCCTGCTGGCTCCTGTCCCACCACTGCATAACATACCACAGAAACAACAGGGAGGGTTTATGCTGCTAAAATCAGTGACCCTTTCAGGGCTCACAAGTGATATCCATCTGCATGAAACTATGAAGCCATGCTCAGGTACACAGCTAGTGAAGAAAAATCTGAAGCTCCATACAGGATACAACAGTACTGACAAATCTCTCCTGTATGTCAATATATTTTGGGGATAAATGTAGAAGAATCTGATTCTCTCACTCATTCAGACTGAGTCACACCATGAACACTATGTCTCAGTTTCCTGAACCGTAAAATGACAATAAAACTCACTATGTTTCAATTATAAATGCCAAATCATCAAAGCATGTGGTGGATACCTGACCTGTTAGGCACTTCAGAGGCATAAAGCCACTACACTCATTCCAAGACTGCTCCCACAGCAAGTAAATCCCTGAGACTGAACCCACCTAGAATTGTCACCACCTCAGCAGACATGGATTTCTGTCACGTGATGCCATTGTACACTTCAGCACACCTGGGGCTTACCAGGAAAAGCTCTGACCGCTGATTTTCCTGAGAAGTCAAACCTGAACATATTCAGAACCTGCCATGCTGTGACAGCACCAGCTCTGATGCTGCTGTAGCATAGGTACTGCTAGAGGACAAGGCACTCCTCACTCAATCTCACATGGGCACCTAAACCTGAACCACAGCTCAGGGCCTGAACCTAAAAGACACAGGACCTGAGAAGCACAGTCTAGCTGAGGGATGGAGACCTAAGCATGCTGATTCTTCTGAATACTACCGTGTTTGTGCATTGTACAGGGGTATGACAGGACACCTCAGCTTTATACTTACAGTTTCTTAAATCAATTAGAAGTGCTAATCTCCTCTGCTGCCTTCAACATCTACCTTCCACATGCCTTCGTATTTCCCTAAAGTTGTTATGAAGAATAAGTTAACTGGCTCAAGCCTAACACAGGAAAAGCCACTCTGTGTCCTCACCAGCTCCTCTGCCTGCAGCATGCCTACAGCAGGCTACTTCTGCCTTTAAAATTTCACAAGAAGTGCCAGTAGCTAGCCCACAGCTTCTTCCTGCTTCCCAGATCTGATGCACAAAGTACAGGCACTGCCTTGGTTCTGGGTGCTGCCAGCAAGAGCCCTGGGTGCTTGGCATGCTGCAAGCATAGTCCTGAAAGCTAATGAGTGCTACAAGTCTACTGTGTTCACCCATCTTCTTTATGCTCTGTGAGGTCTGTTTGGGCTGGTGGAACAGTAAAGAACATTTTCTGTTGTGTTATTTGCATGAAGCTGCAGGAACAAGGAAAAGATGATGACTGGAATCTTATCCGAGATAGCTGGTTGTTGAGGAATTTATCTTCTTGGAAGAAAGCATTAGGCAAACATATGACACAGGCAGTTAAAAACATGAGAGTTAAGACTACACGCAGACAGCCAACCTTCTTATGGTCAAAAAACAACACAAAACATTTTTAACCCTCCACATCTCACTGCAAGGCTTGTTGATACACACAGAAAAGCATTAGCCCGCACTTCTACTCTGTTTATGATAAAATACTTAGGATAAATTTGGTTACTTCACTTTATAACCACCTTCAGCAAGCAGCACAGGAATTACACCAACACCAGCAGTACAACTCAGCCCAGGCACTCAATAGGCAGAACCAGTAACAACCTCCCCAAAAACCTTGGTGTGCATCCAAGCCTACTAGCAAAGAACAGCAGGCACATCACTGCAATTCACTGCCATGTGACTTTCAAAGAGTAGTGGGCAGGAGGGCAAGGTCCTGATAACAGTTCTTTTTGGTTCCTTTGAAGGATGGCAAAAAGGTGGCCCCAAAAAACTGGCAGCCCCTACTTCAGCCATTATTTGGTAACTAATATGTAAAATACAGTTAGAAATCTGTATCAAGCAATCAGATGAAAGAACACAAGTTTATGACAAATAAACTGCTAAGATATTTCTCACATTAGCAGTTACATCAGTTCACCAAAAAGTTTTCATTCAAGCTCCTCTGATGACAGCCAGTCTGCTGTGCTGTAAACATAATGTGATAGTATGCAGTAAAACATGTTTTATTTGTTGCAGCTGGCTGCACAAGTCACTGTGGGTTTAATTCTGAACTGTCACAGTATGTTATATAGCCATCAACGTGACACTGTAGAGTTTACAAAACTGCCTGCTGTCACACTCTATTTTAAACATATTTTCACACTGATTAAACAAAGGTAATAAATTATATTTTTATATATGAGCAGTATGCACACAATAATATATTACATTTTAAAATGAATTTATTAAGTTTTTAAAGCTGCTAGGGCTTTCTCAGACAATATAATTACAATATCCAATAGACTAAAACTATTAGGAGCAATTGTTTCCAAGCACAGTTTAATTGTCCTTGGAACTCTCTTCCACAATTTATGCGTCAAAATGAAAATATAAAGTCATGTGTTATTCATTAAATATATATTTTAAGCCATTATTGTGAAAGTTCTACTTACAGTGTCTTTCATGCCATACCTAAACTGGAAAATAAATCTGCATTTTCAATTAATAAATGAACATGGATTTCTGTCTTTAAGGGAGCAAGACCAATGGCTGTTGCTGTTTGCACACCTGCATTCATCCTTTCATAATTTTTTTTCATTCAAATATTCTAACACCTTCCTTTTTGACAATGAAAGTTGCTGTGCTCAGACTTAAGAAGGGTTTTTTTAAAATTATTAAATTGGAGGAAAGAATAAAAGTATCTTCCATACCAATAATCACACACCATTCTTTTTATTCTAACAGATGGGATATACAACTTCAGGCCATGCTCTGGTACCCATAACAAAATGCTGACTAGCAGCACGACAGACCAACTTGCTCTGCATGAAAAGGTTTCCAGCTCCAAGGAAATTACTTCCAAGATATGACCACATTCATCAGAATATATCCTTTTATTTCAGTTTAAAAAAAAAAAAAAAGAGAAAATTTTTCAGTTAAAATTGATTTGGGTAACCTGAACTGTGACTTACCAAAGGGGAAGAGGGCATAAATCACTACAAGGTCATGAACACAGCATGTTGCAATGCTTTCACAGGATTTTCACAATTAGGTTCAATACTCAGATCACTGAACAAACACAGATAACTCAGATTCCTGGATAAACAGAGAACTATATTTTTTTGGGACAGAGGATAAGGGCAGAGAAGGGCAGGACAAGAGGTCTTGTTTTTCTGTATTACCTGGCAAAAGCATTTAGGTGTTTAGAGAAACAATAGCATACAAAAAAGGAAAATCCCTGACTCCCTATTAATGCACTTTTTATTCTATAGACATGCCAACATTTAGTTTTAGCTAAGCTTCCTACAAGGTTATGCCTTGGTCCCCTCCCACTTGCAAACAGCTGAAGCACATTCGTATTTGCACTTTGAATCCAGTTTGGTTGCACAGCTGCAACAGTAAGTCAACAACCTGCTCCACGTTTGGCAAGGGCTGGAACTTGCACACTTTGCAGTAAGGCAACTGCTGGAGCAGCGACAGGCTACTAACAGGTCACCCTCCTGGGGCACACGAGCAAGTTTTCCAGCAGCTGGCTGTTCAAGGCTCCTAGAGCAAGCACAGCAGAAAGAACAAGCTAGAGGCCAAACATGCAAGCAGGTTGAGGAACAGTTCTGTTGTGTGCCAGACCCACAACAACTTCTGGGCTGTGTAGCACAAAGGTACATTAAAAGCAAAGCAGGAGAAAGAAGTGCATGCATGTTTTCATCCATGCTTTCTGACTACCCAATCACTGCACTTCTTATTAGGATGTAACTTGTGCCACTCTTCCCTCAAAAGTAAGCATCTGTTAAGAGATCTCTTGCCTCTGGGGAGGCAGAGGGAAGTGCTGTTCATCAAGGGTAATTCACAGCAATGCTCAGAACTCAAGTGTCCCAATCACATCACAAGCCACACATCACCAAGCTGATATGCCTTCCCATATACACAATACACTCTTAAGTTTGTTTCTGTAAGAGCTTGCTTTTATTCATGGACAGTAGTCAATCTCCCAGATGCAGGCAAATTACTTTGAAACCCAGCATATATATATATATATATATATAACTGGAAGAGGGAAAAAAAAGTGTGTATTTCCTATAACCCACAGGATTACACATCAGAGGGTTGTGGGTTTATCAATTAAGTTTTCTGTTTTACGCCTCAATACACATGAGCACAGAAAGATGACTAAAATGAACCTGCATGTTTAAATAAATCACACATTCCTATAAAAATGCACAAAATTAAACTGTCTCCTATACCTTGGGAAATAGCTACAAGATATTTAAAAATTTATTCCTATGAGCCTTGTCTAGTGTCTACCACAGACTCCTGAGATGACAGAGAATCTTCATGGTACAGAAGCAATGCCTGAAGATTCATGAATAATGGGGTAGCTAGCTTCTACAGAAAGAGATGCAAATTCAAAGGAAAAAAATACACAAGTATCTACAGTCCAAATGGACCTTCCCAGTTTGCTGAAGATCGTGGCTTACCAGTATAAGCATACAGTTGGAAGTTTTTTCTTCCCCTTGAGCTATGGACTCAAATTTTGTCAGCACAGGTTTGTGCATCATCCTCAAGGCTGAAGCAATGAGTTCCACAGAGTTAGCTGTGAAGATTATCCAAAAATGTCTGTGGTTCTCTGGTTTCTGAATGCCAATTAAAAGCATATTAATGTAATTTCTAACATTGGGGTGGGGGGTTATTTTTTCCTTTCCTTTAGTATATCAAACCACTCTTTTTCAGGACAGTTTTGCAGAAACTCATCTACCAATTCAGTGTAAGACATACCACCTATGAAGATACATGGCATAAAAGGTTATATAGGGGCAGATACAAAGCTGACTTATGGTTGAACTCTACTTTGTTACGACATGGTCTGGTAATGGAATGATGTTATATAAATAATGCAGACTAAAGACACCAAAAAGTAAAAGATTTCTCAAATACCAAAATAAAAAATATTTCTGGTCCTTAAAACTTCTCCTATAGCTTCTTCCTCTGTTGAACATATTCCTTTAAAAAGACACCATATTCCCTCAGAAGCCACAGTTATTTTCTTTACACAAAGAATGCTAAGAAAATCAGGTTTCAATTATGCAGGTCTAAACTGGAGTCTCTAAAATCAGAGTATATTAGCCTAGGATGAACCCCTTGTTTACAGTGCTACAGGTACCCATCCAGGCAGTGTTTGTTTCAGTGGATATTATTCATCATTTAAACTTAAAATATTGTCCTGAACTCTATTCATTTCAAGTATCTACACATCCTACCGATGAGAATGGAAGTTGAAAAGCAGCAGAAACAACCTCTATGCAGAATCTGGTTCCACAGAATGAAGGATAGACTGATTTCTTTCTCATGTTACAGCAGATTTGAAAAACTTAAGCAAAAAAAAATTACAAGATTAAATACACTCATTTGAAGTTGGAAAAAACAGAAAATACAATACCACTGCTTCCAACCACCCTTACTAATTCCTTGCACAACACTCCTCTTCCCTTGTTCTGAATTCTCAAGTGGTTGCACATAGGTAGAACTAGAAGATTTAAGTGTGCAAAGCACTCAGAACAAATGGAAAACTAACTGGAAGCTTGCTCCTCTTTCCATTTTCTGTCATTTTTTCCCCCTTTGCTCACAAACAGAAATTCAAGATAGATGCAAACGGGTTTCCACTACCTGCCAGAAGTGTTTATTGGCTGCAACCACATGACTGAAATTAGATGTGGTACTGCTCTGTGCATGAAGGAAAGCTTAAACACTGCTCAACAGAAACAGCATATCCCTAGGCAGTGGCAACATCACTGGCTTGGCTCAAACATCCACTGACACTATTAATCATCTGTTAAAAGATCTTTACCACCTACGACACAGTCATCTGCAACTTACAACCTTGATTTGTCTAAGGCACTACAGTACAGTCATCCTCAATTACAGGCAACACAACAGCAGCTGTTCCTGCCTCACGTGCTTACCAGAAAAAAAAAGTTGGCAGTTTTCTCAAGAGAAAGTCTATACAGACTTTTTCCTGCACTTTTCCTGCAAAGTCACTTTGCCTTTTTTTACAACATGAGAAAATTGAAAAAATAATTGCACTGATTTTACCTGCTTCCACTATCACTATGTGGTTCACCTACGTTAACTATTTCTAACTTCTTTTAAAGAACACGTGTGGCTGAGCTGCAAAGAAAAGTAGATTAGACCTGTGCCTCTCCAAGCTGTTGCTTTGCTTAATCCCCTATTTTAAGCAGCCAGGAGACTGAATTTTCCCTGTATTCAGAACCATTTGATAGTTCCTGTTCCACAGTCCCCAGGGGCTTCCTGTACTCAGCATCTCCCGTGTTATGCCTGTGCCATTATTACAGGCTGACCATGTTCTGCCACTGAAGGTCTGCTCAGCACAAATGCTTGCCAAGGTGGTTTAACTGGTAAGGAGATCACAGTGAAGAGTACAGAAGAACAATGGCAGCATTGCGAAGTGTGGCAAAGAGGGCTTCTGTGAGGACACGTTATACAGTACTCAAAATGAACGAAGATGCTCGTGTTACATCCATGACTGCTACTGAGCAGGAACAGTGTCAGCAGCCTGCCAATACAGTTAAGCCCCACTAGAAGGAAAGACACTGTAGTCTCAAACTGCGTAGCATGTATTTGTAGAGCTATGAAAACTAAATTTCTCAAAGTCCTGACACACACACTATCTAGATATAGAAAGCAGTACTGCCATTAAGAACAGAAAAATAGCAGTAGGAACAGATCTTCTCTCAAGCACCACTAACATCGGCTGCTTAGCTAAGCACTAAATCTTGACCACAAGACACCAAATTATGAATTTTTTGAGGTTCCCTCTTTTTATTAAGCTGTCCAGAATGTAATATACTGCAAATAGCAGTGTTACAGAGTGTAAGATGAAACACCTGCAGAATCAACTTGGATCTCTGTTTCGTAAATTACACTAACAAGTGATTCCCATCTATACATGAGAATTGCAGAAGAACAAAACCAGTGTTAACTGCAGGATTTAGTCTGAAGGATATTCCTTCACCAGGCCACTGTCACTTTCACAACCCTTATGAAATTAGAAAACCGAGGAAGTCCTGAAACTGGAACTTCCCCTGCTCTAAAAGAGACATCTTGCATTCAGATCTTGATTCAACTGACCTTGAAAACAGCTTCCAGAAGGGTATCATCAGGCCTATTATCAGGGTCAGTCACTTAATCAACAACAATTAGAGCAATGACAACAGATTTATTTCCATCTCAGAAGGAAAAAAACTTTCAAGATCTGCTGCAAGTTGAAGCTCAAAAAGTACCAATCTACTCACATCCACAAAACCAGAGCTCTTCTGGAGCAGTAAGGGCAGTACATTTATTGGTCTATTATTAAACAGGATGAACCACAAAAACACAGCCTTGGGCTTCAAGTTGATTGCTTATGAATTATTTACAGCTAAGCAGACTTTAGGCCAAAAATGACAGAACGCGTTACAAACAACACTTCCTGCCTGCCTTCCTCCCTCTCACACACAGGCAGGTACATCACAGCTCAACAGCTGAGTAGAGTAAAAGAAGTTTCTTTCCAAACAGCACACAGCTGTACACTTTCAAGCAATGCTCTGGAGAAGCTACAAGGATGGCAGCAGATTGACTGATAAAGTCCTGTCACACCTCTGCTTCCGTAGGCACCAAAAGCAACCAAATGATGAAGACAGCAGCGTGTTGCAGCAATCATTTGCATTCTCAGTTTTTCAGCAGTATTCATGATCAGATTAACCAGTTCTGTTACGTTACCTTAAGGAGCTTCACATGCACTAGCCTGTCCTCACCAGGCTGGCAATGACAAATGTTGCAGTCCCATCATACACACACTGGGACAGATGCACACAGGACATGCTTTGAAGCTTACTTCAGATGTTCTCTTTTAAGAGCCTGACAGTTAGACCTTACTAGGCAGTGACTACTGGCTCTTGCAGTTTTATTCAGGACTTCAAAAGCTTCAAGCCCAGCTTGGAGAAGAAAGCAGTCCTTTTTTCACAATGTGTGGTTACACCTACTGCTAAAAACCATCACAGTGGTGATGGGAGGGAATGTCACCTTATTCCTGCCATGACCCATAATCAAACCACGATTTTAAAAAGTCAAAGAACACTGTTTGCACATCTTCACTTGTTTTCACCCAAACACTGATAACTGACACAGCCACTGGGCATGTCATCAACAGGCTTGAAGTCATTTCATAGAATCATAGAATCAACTGGGTTGGAAAAGACTGTGGAGGAGCCCAGCTGGCTCTGGGCTCTCTGTAAGCTAGGATACTGAAGACGGAACTTTGCACCTGGCAGAGGGT
>JAYRBT010000042.1:22418710-22429315 GCA_036023395.1 Myiotriccus ornatus | reverse complement strand
TGACACCCTGCGCATGCGCCGCCCGCGCGGCCCTAGCGCCGCCGGCGCGGGCGCGGCCGTTGCCCGGCGCGCGCGCTGGAGCGGGGCTGAGGCGCGGCGGCCCCGCTCCCTCAGGGGCTCTGCGGCAATGCGGGGCCACACGGAGCCCTTCGCGAGGGTTCGGGGGCGCCTCACAAGTTTCCGGCGCTTTGGCGTCGGAGGTTAAACTCTGCCAACATCGAACCTGAATCTGGTCAATTACCAGCCCGGCTGTTAAACAGCAAATATCGAAGCGCAACCATATTGGAGATACATTATTCCAGAAATGGCCAAATGGCCAAAACCTGCAGTTATTTTTTAGGCAAAATGGCTGTTGATTTGCTCCGTAATGTGCATGGTACTTAGAGATGCTACGACTGAGCTGAAAAGAGTCAGCATCCTTCCTCTGGAATCCGTTAAAGTGTGTGCGCGTCTGGTGATGAGAGTGGGACTTTCATAGAAGCACAGAATGTGTTGGGTTGGAAGGGACCTTGCAGCTCATCTCAATTCCAGCCTTCCTGCCATGGGCAGGGACACCTTTCAGTAGAACAGGTTGCTCAGAGCCCCATCCAGCCTGGTCTTGAACACTTCAGGGATGGGGTATCTGTTTCAGTGTCTCACCACCCTCACACTAAATAATTATTTTTCTAATATCTAATCTAAATCTACTGTCTTTATTTAATTTCTTACTGATGTCTGTTTTGTTACAATGTACGTATGTGTATTTATATTTTTTTCCAAAAGAAAAAACTTCTAGTTTAAAGCATAGAATTACATGCAGATTAGCAAAGAATTTTCCCTCAGTACATATAAAGTTGTTGCTGTGCCACCATCACAAAAATTGTAAGAAAATATACTGAAAAGTGCTACATAACTAGAACAGAAAAATGGTCACGGGTTCATATTATACAAAGATTGTTTTAACAATTTCTAGTGAAAGCTGAAAAAGAGGAAAAAAGATGTAATGGATAAAATCTAGCTCTTAGAAGGCCAAAGAAAAATCTTTTTCTTGAAGAACAAGAAACAATGATGTGGAAAAAAGCTCACACAAAGTCAAGATATTCAAATGGTTATCACTGAAGCTGGTGGTGGAATCTCAATTCGGCTTTAATATCACTGTTTCATGCCATTAGTAGTGCACTAGGGCAGACAGACTCTTCAGGTGTATTTATCCCTCCTTAAAAAGAAAGTAAAATGGACATGGGTGGACATAAAATCCCATGCAACAGGGATTTTGTGCCAAATTTATACAAGTGAAAATGGTAGTAAAGTTGAAAATACTCAAAAATATTGCAGAAATATGATGTGTGAAGATTTTTGTTCCTTGAAATTTGTTAAGCTTTAAGTGCTGTTTTGATCCTCTTTTGTGAAGTCAAGGGCCTCTCCAGGAAGTGTAGTATCCACATTTAAAATCTTCAGTGAGTATTGATAATTCCGTAACTAAATAACACAAACTGAGCTACAACTGTTAAAGGGTGACACTGTACATTCACTGTGCTGTTTGCATACCATTCATTCCTTTTATTACTGAAGACTTCACATGAACAGTCAGTGAGACAGACCTTGAACAGGTATGGTATTTTCAGTGAACCCACGCCAGTTTACAAAAACAGTGTCAGTTTACAACTGAGCTCCAGCCTTAGCTGGGGACAATCCAGTCTGTTCTAAACCAACATAAAAATAACTGAAGTTCTGTTTGTATTCTTAATTGTTCCTTGGAAGACAGCAAATCACTTGAACAAAGTTTTATAAAAAATGCACTTCAAAAATATTTATCTTACACATTTTTTTGAACATGCCTAAAATAGGAAATGAGAAGTTTTCTTACTTATTTCAGATATTTTTTGGCTTAGAGTAAAACTATTCCTTAAGTGCAATAAGGAAATTAAGGAAAGGAAAAAGAAACCCAGGCACTGAGACATCTTACATATCAAAAATCCTGCTAAAAATGACACTTCAAGATTTTATGTCTCTGAGTTTTCATTCTTTGAGGTCTTTGGTCATAAGATGCTCTCAGACTAGTTTTTAAACATTCTGTTGCAACAACTCCATCACAAACATAAAAAAGGTCCCCTAGTTGGTTAAACAATTTTTCTGTAATTTTGTTCTTAACTAAACCATTAGCTGTCCAGAAAAGATTTTGCTCAAAACCTAAAGTAAACAGGTCCTATTTATGAACATCTGCCAAATACTATAGGGCCCAGAGGAACATCCCTTTGGAATTCTGCTTTCTACTAGGCTGTCAAACTTTGTGAAATTTCCATGATGTCAGCACTGGGAAAGAAATACAAAGGCAGTTCCCATGTATTCCAAACAGCAACTAAACTGAAAGTACTAGCTAATGACCCAAAATAATAAAATCAGGGAAGCTGCTATGCTCCTTCAGTACATACTCTTTTGTTTTCCTTTAAACTAAATTCTTCAGACTGTATTTAGGGCAAGTTAAGAGAATATTTTTTACAAACAGAAGTCTAACAGTGAAGCTATTTTAAGTTTTTGAAGTATGTGCTTGCTGTTAGCAAGTAATGCTTTTTTAATGCACAGAGACTTACGAGCATGGAAAGCCTTGTGGTCTGATATTTTCTGCTTGGATTCTCTCATGCCTAATAAACTACGATTTGAGAAGCTTTTTTTCTGTGACAAGATATCCACAATAACTTCTGTATTCTTCTGTAGATTTTAAATAAAGTATTCATGATACCATATTTACATCAATGACAGAGGAGGAGGATGGAAATACAATTAATTCCAATAATCTCTTTTTCCTCCTGCTTATCTGCCTGTTTTAATTTGATGTATGGAACCTCAATATCTATAAGTTAGCTCCTCCTTGTCAAATGTGCTTGAAATTGGCCAACAGGTTCAAAAGCTATTATAAGAGTGTGGATGACAGAAATTAGGTTTGCATGAATACTACAGTATGATCTCATAAGCCCTTCCTCAGCAGGAAACCTGACTAAAAGAGGAGTGGATATTAAAGAAACCCACATAGCTTTAAGTGTCTTTAATTTAAACTATGTGATCAAGTGGAATAGCATTAGGCATGCATGTAGATTTATAGGTGATAATTGCCTGATAATATTTGGCAGGAAACCTTATCACTGAAAAAGTGATGTGTTAAAGTAATGTCCTTTTATATGCTGCCATAACATTTAAATACTCAGATGAGCACTGAACAGAGGAACATACACGTGGATGTGCTTTGGCACATATTCATTTTAATTCTCTGTGGTATCTACTCAACTTGGTCTGCTCTGATTAGCAAATTGTTAATGGACAGATTTATTTCTGAGATTTTAGTACAAGCTAGAAACATCTTTGGTAGCACCACAGCAATTCTTATAAGGAGTTAATATTTTCTTCCAGCCACACTGTCCTTTAGATGTGAAATTTTCTGTGATCCTTTTCGTTTGCATGGCATTTGTAAAGTTTCAAGGATACTTAAGTAATTCCTTTTTATGCATAGCTTTTTAATTGCAAGCCCCTGCCAGGTATGGCCTGGGCAGGCAAGTTCTGTAACAGGATGGATTTCTAAGGCTAGCTGGTGGCTTGTCAGTGTCTCAGGTAGGCATCTTATCACTTGGTCTTGCTTTCTCAGTCTGTTACTTAAATTGTAATGGTGTTCTGTACTTTAGTCCTATGTGATTAGCTTAATTCTTTCTCAGGTTTGCTCTGGATATATCTGCTCCTTGACCTAGACTCAGACTTACTTTCCTTTTTTTTGCTCCTTGACCTGTTTTCTCTAGAGCCCTTCTCTCCAGGTTTCCATTTTTCTGCTCTTTACTTTGTACCCTTCTTAACTTCTCTGGTGTCTGGTTTGCCTTGTTTTTAAGCTTGGTTCTTGCCTGGTCCTCAGCGCTGGTTAGAACTGTCTGCCCAACGAATATGACAGGTTTAATGGCAAGGGCAGAATGGAAGTTTGTTTAAGAACAAAATTATGAGATACATAAATATCCATCTTGAAAATGCATGTTTGTAACAGGACCCAGCATTGCTACCATGAGGTAAAAGTGCCCTTCTTTCTTTTCAAATTAAGACATCAAAAGGCACCAACTTCTTGGTTTTACTTAAACATGAAAATAACAGTCTGGAATAATGTAGCACTTGAAATAAATGAAATACAGAAGACTAGCAAGATTAAGAGATTAAAACCATAGTCTTGAAAACACTGTCTTAGTGGACTCTAGCAAAAGGTCTTCCTTGCTTCCTAAGCCACGAAGTTTCCTGGTCTCCCTGAATTGAAATAACACCTCAGCAGATTTTTTTTTATTTTGGCGGGATCTAGGACAGTTTTCCTTCTTTCTGTCATTTTCAGAGGCTTTGCTGCAGAGTCCAGGATGAATAAATCCCTGAGCAACATGGTCTGACCTCACAGCTGGCCCTTTTCAGCCTGAGTTACTCTCTAAACCTGTTCCTGCCTACTTCCTTTCTTTCTCTGTCTTGGCCATCAGTGTCCCTCCTCAGGGTCACACTTAGACTGGGGAGCAATATCCTCCTTCTTAGGTGACTAGAGGACAGCAGTGGCAGTGACAAGGCAAATAAGTGTCCTTCTTCTGCTGGGGACCCCAGAACTGCATGCAGTACTATGTATGGGGTCTCATCAGAGCAGGGTAGAGGGGCAAGATCACCACCCTCAGCCTGCTGGCCACATTCCTTCTGAAGCAGCCCACGATACATTTGGCTTTCTGGGCTGCAGGCTTACACTGCCAGGTCATGTTGAGCTTCTTGTCCACCAACACACCCAAGTCTTTCTCCTCAGGGCTGCTTTTGATTCATTCTCTGCACAGCCTGTATTTGTGCTTGGGATTTCCCCGACCCAGCTGTAGGACCTTGCACTTGATCTTGTTGAACTTCTTGTGGTTTGCACAGGCTCACCTCTCAAGTCTTTTAAGTTTCAGTCCCTTGTCAGTGGTCTTCAGAGTCCTGTTTACTTTACAGAGCCCACACTTCCTTTTCAGGCAGAAAAGGCGATTTTATGTGAGCAAAGCGCACATTTTATTATCTGTGATGTGCCAGCACTGCTAGTTATCAAGACTGTGTGGCGCTTCTTATCGTAAAGCCCTGGTGCTCTAGGGAAATACAAAGGAGATCCCATCACTAGACAGCAGCTGCTGTGGTGAACTGTAGTCTATCTCCTCTGCAAAGTTCCTGTGTGGCACATTTCTTTAATCACGTTTTTCCCAGCGGTTATTTTGTTTTTGCTTTTCATTGTCCGGCTTGAGATCTCAGAGATCAGACTGATTTACAGAAATGCAAATGTAACCCATTGTGAACTACTCGGATGGATCAGCTTGAGTTCCCAAATACTTGTGTCGTACACCCTGAGTTTCCCAGCTGTAGGGTGGAGATGATAAAACTCCTTTCTTTCAGGGAAATATTGTGGAGAGGAATGTTTGTGAAACATATGTGTGCTATGAGAGTCACAGAACAGGCCAGCAGGAAATCTATGGCTGTCCTCACAGCTGAGATGGAATAGTGGGAAGTAAATAGACCACATGCTGAATGAAGCTAAAAGAATATACTGAAAAGCTCATTCTTTAAACATAATGAAGCAGGAGGTCAAGGAGAAAAATGTGTATGATTGTATAACTAAAGCGGGCATCATAATTTAATAAGGGAATTAAGATTCACAGAAATCTTTAACTCAATCATTTCCTTATTCTTCAATGTTTGATAAATTATCTCTTAGGGCAGTTATTCTTTGGGAAGGTCAGGGTACATACGAAATAGATTTTTACAGAAGATTCTCTTGCTAACTAAGGTGAATTTGCTGCACTGCACATAGTTGCCCTTCAGTACAGAGTTACTGTTACACCCTGTTGCCCCATCTAATTACACATACCCTTACAGGCTTCAGAGCTCAATTAAGAATTAGCAGAGAACTTACTAGATGTGATGAGGTAAAATCTGGTGTTAATTAATCATCAGTTTCCTTGTGGCCTTACAGGGAGAGGACAAGTCTTCCCCTTCTTTCCACTTGTTTCACCTTCTTCCTTTTTTTTTTTCCTTATCCTTCTTTGAATCTCAATTTTTCTTTGTCCTTTTCCAAATATCTTCTAAATCTGTTTTTTCTCTGTTTCAGTACCTTGTCTAGATTCTTCTCTGCATTGAGATACAGATAAAGAAATGTCTGAGATGAGGCTATGTCTGGATTACTGTCGTGGTTTAGGAATGTTATTCTCTCATTTAGTACTCCCACTAGAAAAAACATGCGCCACCACTCCCCTCTCCCTCTCCAATGGGGGGCACAAAAGGCAAAGATCACATGTTGAGATAACAACAATTTACTGGAAACAGCAATAAGATAAGAAAATGAACAGTAACAGCAACAATATTAACAAAAAAATGTATAAAACAAATAAATTATTTACAAAGAAAAACTGACAATAAACTAATACAGGACTGTTCCACCTGCCATTTTTTTTCCACTGATGGAATGTCATACAGAATCACAGAATCAGCTAGGTTGGAAAACACCTCTGAGATCATCGAGTCCAACCTTTGACCTAACACCACCTTGTCTACTAGACCATGGCACTAAGTGCCACATCCAGTCTCTTCTTAAATACCTCCAGGATCAGTGAATCCAGCACTTCCTCGGGGAAGCCCATTCCAATGTTCAATCACTCTCTCTATAAAGACTTTCTTCCTAATCTCCAATCTAAACCTCCCTCGATCTTAAGACCATGCCCTTTTGTCCTACTGATAGTTGCCTGGGAGAAGAGGCCAATGCCCACCTGGCTACAACCTCCTTTCAGGTAGTTGCAGAGAGTGATAAGGTCTTCCCTGAGCCTTCTCTTCTCCAGGCTAAACAACCCAAGCTCCCTCAGTCACTCTTCATAGGGCCCGTGCTCCGTCCTTTCACCAGCCTGTGCCCTTGATAGAATGCCCTTCTCCTCCAAAGGGGAGAAAGTCTCACTTTCCCTTGCCCCTGGCAATTACCTGAGGTGGTATGAATACCATCAGAGTCCTGGCCGCGCCCCCTCCCAGCTATTGCAAAACAATTAAACCCTGTCCTGACTGAAACCAGGACAATCACTTACACCTCAGTCTTCAGATGGCAAAACCTGGAGCTACAATGTGTGAGATGCCTTAACACAAATGGTGTTCCCTTCTCCTTGGATCTGAAAGCCCCCCTAGATGGCTCACAGTTCCCATGAAGATTGCTGCTGAAACTGTCATTGGAGGCTTGAGTGAGATGCAGGAGAAAGCAGGACACAGAAATAACAGAGATGAGTGAAAATACAAGACATTAAGAATAGGTAAGATAAAGGAGAATGTACAAATCTGAAGAATGATGGAGTGATGCTGAGGCTTGAAGAAGAAAACTGGAAGACATCTGAACTATGTGTTACTTTGCTATTATTACAAAGTCTGGCAGGAAATATGAAGATGCTTTAGACTGAAGCCCTTCAGAGAAGGAGAGAAAAGTAAGTTGTCTGGCTACAATTTTCTTCATTCCAAAAAAGATTTTTTTCCATATCAAAAGACACAAATTTTACCACTCTGATGCGTCATGACTAGATCTCTGTCAGACAAAAGTACATGCCTGACAAGATGCTTATCTAAACAGAAAAATCATAAAAAGGCATGAAGAATCTTTATGAGAAGGATGACTCTCAATGCATCTTTTCTTTTACTCAATATCTTAAATTGTCAAATGTCAGGTTTCAATTGCTCTGAACTTATGTCTGGAAGAAGTGAACATATTTAGGTATCTAATCCAAAAGTGGTTTTCTCCACAGATGGTGAGTGAGACCAGGGTTACTACCATGTTTTTCCTTCACAATGGAATCAGTGTCACATTTTCGCAATATGAAGGATTCTTCACTGTAGTGAATTGACCCTGCCTGCATGCCAGGTACACACTAAAGCCAGTCTCCCACTCTCCCTCTGAAACGGGACAGAGGAGAGAAAAAAAAACCAGCTAAGGATTCATGAGTTGAGATAACAGCTGGGAGAGGTCACTTACTGATCACCTTTACGGGCACAACAGACTATTACTAACAGGATAAGAGCAAAAGAGTGAGAAACAAAATAATCTTAAAAACACCTTCCCCCCACCCCTCCTTCCTTCTGTGCTCTCCCTCCTCCCCCCTCAGCAGTGAAGGGGGACGGGGAATGGGGGTTATGGTTAGTTGTTTCTGCTGCTGCTCAGGGAGAGGAGTCCTTCCCCTGATCCCTTAGGGTCCCTCCCACGGGAGACAGTCCTTGATTGACCTCTCTGGCAGGAGTCCATCCCTCGGGCAACAGTTCTTCCCAAACTGCTGTCACATGGGTCACTCCTCCATGGGGTGCAGTCCTTCAGGAATGAGCTGTACCAGCATGGGTCCCCCACAGGGGCCACAGGTCCTGCACAGGAAAAACCTGCTCCAGCGTGGGCTTCCCTCTCCACAGGCTGCAGGTTTCTGGCAGGACCCTGCTCCACCTGGGTTCACAGCCTCCTTCGTGCATCCACCTGCTCCATCATGGCCTTCTCCATGGGCTGCAGGTGGGTCTCTTCACCCTGATGGTGTTCCCTGGGCTGCAGGACAACCTGCCTCACCAGAGTCTTTGCCATGGGCTGCAGGCCCTCAGCTCCAGCGCCTGGAGCACCTCCTGCCCCTCCTTCTGCACTGACCTTGGTGTCTACATTGTTGTTCACATGTTCTCACTCTGCTCTTCACTGGCTGGAATTCTTTCCAAGCAATACCTTTCTGTTCTTAAACATGTTATCACAGAGGCGTTACCATTACTCCTGATTGGCTTGGCCTTGGCCAGCAGCAGAAAGCCCGTCCTGGAGTCACCGGACAGGGGAAGCTTCTAGCAGCTTCTAACAAAAGCCACCGCTGTAGGCCCCCCCACTACCAAAACCCAGCCACAAAACCCCGCTACATTCACAGAAGATATTAGGCTAATATCTTGAGAGTCAGAAACTAACCAGCTTTCATTACAGTCAGAATCAAAAATGACCTTTCATGGGACAGTGGATGACTGTGACTTCCTCACCATTTTTTTTCTACTTCCTGGATATTATCTGAACTAGGCTGCTTGTGTCCTAAATCTGAGCCATCTCTGTGCTAGTGTTTTAGAGGTAGTATTCTGCATAGCCTCTGATTTTTCCTTGAAGCCTCTATATGCTTGGTGCAAAATAAACAGCAATACTTCATAAATATATGCAGCAGAACTATTGTACAACTCATTATTTTCACAAGAACTTGTAATTCTCAAGTATTTTGAATTTTAAGTTGCCGGCTGAGAATGTATAGCATTTATTTGTTGAAATTCCACCACAAAGAGTCTCTTTATAATACCTTTCCTAAATGTAGCCCATTTTTCAAGTGGGTGAATTGGCTTCTTGTCATGTAAACAATGTGATACTGAAATGTTGATGCATTACTCCTATGGACCAAACACCCTGGTGAGGGAGGGTGCTGGATTTGTGATGCAGACAAAAGCATGCAGAACTGGACTGCCACTCCAGTGGTACAGGACATCATCAGTTCTTTTGCCACTACCCACTGGCATTGACATGGCTGAACACAGTTACAGCATCCACCAGAAAAGATAAATTGGGCACAAACAGAGGTAAAGGACTGCTTTACAACTTTAGTATCACATCCTAGCAATGCTGGAGTGAGTATAAATACACTTTGTAGGCAATTCTGGAAAATACAGTTAGAAAGCCAAATGCCTTAAAGCTTGATTTTGTCCAACACCAAACCACCATTATTAAAGAGAATTGTCTGCTCTGAGCTATCACATCAGAGACTTAGAAACTTACTTACTGTCATTTATCCATGATTTTCCATGGAAGATGTTAAAATGGCATTACAATCCCAGGGGATTGCTTATCAAAGAACTCTTACTTCAGTACTACAGGACTGGGATGCTTTTGATAGCTATGACACGCCTTAATTTAAATTGTGTTCTCTGTTTGCACCACACTAGTATGTATCAGCTCTTCTTTTTCAGGATCAAAGGATATCTTACTGCATATCATAAATTCATTAAATCTATATTTGTAAATAAAGCATTTGTTCCACAGGAACAAATAAATATAATAATATAAATATAAATAAATAAATAAAGCATTTGTTCCACAGGAACAAAAGGTGTCCTTGAACCACTACAATTAACAGCTCTGCAAGAGATGTCCTAAATGTACTTAAGGCTCCAGTGAATGATGAAAATGTGACTTATCTGTTAAGTGTACTGGGAACAACTTGTTATGGACTATAAAGCAGTAGAAAAAGTGCACACGATGGTATTCCCAGCGCTGAATCACAAATCTAATTAGACTCCCATAAAATGGCTTATTCGAGACTGAAAAATTGCTGGACTGATTACAAAGTTTGCTTTATAGATTAAAAGGCTAGTTTAATAGCCATGTTCTCATTGCGTATGAACTACTTCTTTATGCACTTTGTTGTACAGGTATTAATTGCTTTGGCTTTTATGTAATATATGTGTATATTGCTGCTACTTTTGCAAATGAGACCTGCGTCAGGTAACCTTTTTAGCCTGTGATTCTAGTGGTTAAGACGTGGCGCTGTCACCGCCGAGACCCGGGTTCGATTCCTGGTCAGGGCCACTCCCCGGGCAGAT
>JAYRBT010000042.1:22406533-22418610 GCA_036023395.1 Myiotriccus ornatus | reverse complement strand
AAATCCAATGCGCAGGCTGGAAGGTGTAAAGACCTTCCCTGGTTCTTCGTTCGCGAAGACTGGCCATTATATTATATATTTATATATATGAGTGAAAAAGAAGTCAGTCTGTTTTCCAAGTTAGAATTAATTTTCAGGTTTATTAGCAGCTGAATACCCAGACTGCTATTCATAATTCCTAATTATTGAAAACATTTAATTCAATCCAGTAAGTCTTTAAAATTAGAAGCAGAACAAATTATACACGCAACAATATTTTAGACACAAAACTGATTAAAATACTAAAAAATCTTCCAGGGACACTTCTGGGGACATCTTACGTTTGTTAGGAGCTACTAGATCTGGGAGACAAGTAAAAAGAACTTCATCTGTGTGCCATCATGGCAACAACTTCTTGGTACTGGTGCTACAATGATCAAGACTATCCACAGTGTCGCCCTGAGGAGCAAGAGTATGCTTTCCAGTTTCTGGGACTTGGGATGGTAGTTTTGATTTCAAAATGTTCAACACTGTTTTCATAAAAAAATCCTCTATAGCTTATAAAATCCTGTCCTAAATAGGATCTAACTACAAGGACAATGAGATTTTTGTGCATTACATCCTTTTTATTTATATGGCTCTATAAAATAATGAGTCCACACCATATCAAAATCAAGTGTCAGATGTTATGTTTGACAATTAAACAAGCCAAGAGAAGCACAGAACATTTTCTTGAGATGGAAAAGCTGCACTGGCAACAAATTTTGAGAAGACCAGAAGGAAAGGGAAGTGACTGGGTGGAAGTACAATTTCAACAGTAGAATAAGGCATTTTATTTTTTTAAGTATGAAGAAAGAGAGCAATCACTTCAGAAGAGAAAATCTGAAAAAACATGTTAAAGCTAGAGTGATTGCTCTTCTTACCAAAATATCCATTCAGTTTAATGTTCTCTTCATTAAACACTATCAGTCTAAGAGATGACAAACCAAACTATTGTTGACCAACCACCATTGTTTCCAACATGATTACTGGCTATATGTTGGCCTTTCAAGAGTGACCATGATTTTGCAGTACTCTCTTTCACAGTTCTCTCGTATTCCTATTGCATTATTCATCTGACATGTTTACTCTCTTCTCTTTCATAACCACCTTTTTTTATTCTTCCCACAACATCATCTTGCGCAATTTCCTTTCATTTTCTGCATCCTGAATTCTGCTAGACAAATGCTATGGCTATTCAGAGGTCCTCATTGTAAGCTTTTTCATTCTTCTTTTATTTTTCATATTGACATTTCTCATGTGCTCCATCTTTAGTTTTTCAGGTGGTCAGAAAGTTCTTTCGTTTTCTCATAAGCATTCCTCAGTAAAACTTTGCTTCTACCAGCTGATGTAAGGGAAATCCATCTGCTAGAAATTCCTTTCTTTCTGTATCTGCCTGTCTACAGTCCACACTGGTTCCTTCTTTCTCTGAAATCATGAGATGATTCCCTTGCAGCTATAACTGGGCAAGATTTTTCATACCATTACATATAAGGTGTTAAAAATGTACTTTACTTAGATACACAGGAAAAAGAACCCCTCCCCTGCTGCCCAAATAAGAAAATAAAAGTTTAGGTGGCTAAACAACAAAGACGGGAGATATGTTTGACATGATCTTAGTTGAAATACGTATCTGATAATTTACGGTTGTGTTGGTGTTTTTTCATGCTATTGTCAGTCTTAAACATAACCTGTATACTTAGCAACTGGATGTTGTACTCAAACACTGACACTTTTTCGCCATTGTTTGTTATTCTTTTGTAAATCTGAAAGCATAAAAGTTTAAGAATGTTTCGTTAGTTCTCCTAGCTTTTCATTAAGCTTGAAAGATACAATTTTAAAAAAAAGTATTGATCTGTATTGTTAGTAACATTTACGTTCTTTAGATACAGCACTATATCATATACATTTTCTGTTTTCTTTCAAGAGCATCTTATAATACAAAGTTTCAAATAAAAGCTCTTTCATATAATGAAATTTATATTCAAAGAAGAAGGCATCATTTGATAGGGGTCTTAATGTGATAAAGTAGTGGCTGTGCTCAGTTGACAAGTATCCACAGGTTCTGTGGTACCTTGGGTCCCCTCTCAAAGGAATCATTTTCTTCCATAACCTTTTTCCATAAAACACAGTGACTCTTTCAGTATTAGTTAGTTCTTGGATTTCTTTTTCAAGGTGCTGATATTTCTTAACCTTCTCTTTCGCTGCCTTCTCCAAGGTGTTACCCTCTCCCTCAAATCGTACTGTCACATCCATGACAAGTGCCTGTTTCTCTTTGACAAAGACAAGGTCAGGTTTGAAAAACTCTCCATCTGAATCCCTTATATTAGGTTCTTGATAAACAACCCAGTCTTTCTTTCTCGCTTCGCCAGAAAACATTTTGCAGATATAATTATGGTGTTTTATCCTTGCATCCTTGACTGCTGGGCATTGGCCGATGATATGAGCGCAGGATTCATTTTCCACCTTGCAGTGTCTACACGATGTAATCCGTCCATCTTTTTTTCCTCTCGCCAGATATTCACGAGTAGGATAGACATTTGCTCATAACTGTAGAGCTGTCAGGAGCTTCCTATGGGGTATACCTCGATAGTTCTTGATCCAGTTGTTGCTGATCGTATCCCCCTCAAAGTTGGTAATTCCAATACCTTGGGATTGTAATTTAGTCCATTTCTGAAATTCCCTCTTTTTCCAATTACAAGGCTGTGGGTAGATATTTTTCAGTGTGTTATCTCCCACTCCGATGTATCTTCTTCACCCAGGTATGATGTTTGCACCGTTGGCTTGGGTGCCCAAATATCCGGTATTTGTTCTTTATCTCCTCCAGCTGTTATCCATAGTTTCTTGTACGTCTGCACAATGTTTTCTTGCTGCAAAATATCCCTTAAGGTCTCATCGGAACACTGTGCCAGTCTATGTAACCGTCTAGCTTGTACACTTGGGATCAATGCTTGTAATTTTACAATGCCCAGTCCAGTGTGGCACCAGTGATGGACCTTTTATGGGATAATCATTATAGTAAAGTCTCCACTAGGAGATGTCTGCCTCACAATATCTTCTGAAGATATGTAGATAAAGTACATATATGCTTTGTCCATTACTTGTCTTTTTTTATACAAGTAATGATAGGCACAAAGGAGATTTATTACTAAAAGAGGACAGCAATAACTGAAAAGTTGTGCAAGTGAAGCTTATCATACTTCAGTTCACAGATCTGTTATGTTTCAGGTTCATTTCATGCTGAACAGAGTAAAATACTTGGAACATATGGAAAAATTGAAGGTGATTAAGATAAAGCTATTATGAAGCCTGATTTCGCCATTCAACAGTGTTGTTTCCATGGTAACTCCTGCATCACATGGCACCTGTGTATATGATGTAAAGAAATTTCTTAAAGTTGCACAAATACTAACTAACATGAAGGACAAACTTTGGTGTTTCTTTTATCAACATGAAGTAAGTATTTTATTTCCATTAGAAACAGAAAATTTTCCATAATACACTGGGTACATAAAACATGACATTGTAAACAGACTATTATTCATAAGGGAAAAGCATGGAATACTTAAAGATGGAAAAAAAAGGTTTTATGAGAAAGGAGGAGAGAAGTGGGTTAAAGGGACAGCTGGTGTGTGTGTGTGTTACCCCATATGGGAGTTCTGCTCTCTGTTACTATTTTGTCACTGCTGTAGCAAAGCAGTAAATGATAGCTACTAGTAATTCACTGAATAAGGCACGTGTCTTGTCCAGCTGTATCCATGCCTTCAGCCTTCTGTGAACAGACTGAAGAACACAGACTATAAAGAAAATCCCTTAGAACTCACTAGAGGTGAGGAAACTAGCAGGGTTCTACAGAAATTACTTTAAAACTTACAGAACTTATACGAGTATGTGTCTTTTTTATTTTTTTGACACAATCTTACAAGATTATGCAGTGTGATTATTACTTCCTCATGGAATCTCTGAGACAAATAAAAAAAATACAACAAAGTTATATTCCATTAAATTCTATAGGCTTACCTTTAAGATGTTTTCTTTGTTCTTTCTCAATTCAGTCATATAAAACTTTTGCTTAAAACCACACAGGTGTCTTCACTGAAAATATGTATTCTTTTCTTTTCCTATCACTTTCAAATTCTGACCCTATAAGTCTATATTGTGTCAACTGAAATGAGTTATGCAGGGACAGATAATGAAAAATAATATTATGAACAAGGGCTGAGTACCATTGCCAAAATAGCACATGTATATAAACATGTGCATTCACACACATATATGCACGTATATGGAGCAGATGTGTGTTTGAAAGGGGGTGATTAAAATTCAAATATGAGTATGATTAGAGCTGAAATCATCAGCAGATGATAATATTTGTCCTTGATTCATATAAGTTGGTTCTGAACTAAAAATCCATATAATATATTGATTCATAATAGCGAAAAAGTTCCCACACCTCTGAGACAGGCAGCAGACACAGAGTACCTCCGAACTATAATTGTATGTGACACTATATACAAAGGCATTTAGCGCTGGCTACTGGGAATTTTTGCAGGGCCCTGTAAAGTCTTTGAAGACTGATCTGACCTTCTTTTAAACAGCTTGATGTGTCCATATCACTTGCTGCCTATTTAACATTTAACAAAATGTGCCTCTACTGTGAAAGGAAGTACTAAGGAATGATTATTAGCTTTATGCAGCTAACACTGATTGAAAACAGAAAAGGAAGAAACATTCACAACAGACAAATACTCGTGTAGATGTATTTTGGTTTTAGGTATCTAAATAATAACTTTCAGTCCTAACATGATAATTTCATCTTCTTTCCATTCTGTTCTAGCTTGTTCCAAACACTGTCCCATTTGGCACAGAAACTTCTCGTTCTCTGTTGGAAACCAAATATTTTTCTTTCCAGGGGCAGACATTCCTCAGTCAAGTTCAGCAAAGTGGCCCACAAGGGACCTGTCTGTGTTGTCCAAGCTAGCAAGATACATTTATGAGCCAGCATCAGTAAATAAAGAAGGCAAGCTACAGCTGTCCTCCAGCACTTGAGGTCACTGAGCAATTCCAGAACCACAAGTCAGTGATTTAATGGAATTTCCCATTCAAACAATTAGGACACATTAGACCATATCACAAGCCAAAATTTCGGACTCTTAGTGCATTCCCACAACAACAACAACAAAAAAAACCCCAACCAAACAAACTGCTGTGGATCAGGTTTTTCTGTCTGTCACCTCTTATATATTTTTTTTTGTAATTCTGTAAATGAGTACAGGGAGGTTCAGAGAGAGGAATTCTTTGAGTATGAACTATCATATGCCATTTAATGAACTCCACAACCTACAATGAACCATATATCTGGTATGAGCCAAGGCCACTATTTAAAACTGGAGCATGGATCAGGGGCAAGGAGAGATGTTGGAGAGGGCCCATGAAGAAACAGCCCCCTTGTAAGGGCATGATGACAAGAGACCAGGAGGTAATTCCAATAAACAGGCAGAATTTGCTCTATCCCCAAGGGTTAGCTGCGAACCCTGCCAGTCACATGGTTGAGTAGAGAGGAGGAAATAAAAGTTGAAAATTAGCACTTCTTGGTGGGAGGACTGAGGCTTTATTCTGGTGCTACTTATAGGGTACCACATCATGTAAGAAATGTGATAGAAGACATTTTAGCTAAAAAAATGCATAATTGACTATCCAGCCACTGCAGAGAAAATTAATGCATTGCTCTGAGATCTAATATTTATTCAAATATAAGACCATATGAATTTAAAAATGCAATTATAAAACACTGCAATCTATTCTTGTAAATTACATGTTCAAATTTTAGCTCTAGACAACAATGACAAATTACAGTCCTCATTTCAAGGATATGAGATGCATTACATAATGCAGATCTGCAGTGTTTAGAACCATTAATCATCATCATTTGGCAGCACCGTTTGTGTTAATCCTGTTTACAAAAGAAGAGAACTAAGACATACTATTTTAGGCCTTTCCTCCTCCAGTAAATATTCTTCAGAAGGAACCATTTGTTATCTGAATTTGCATTTAGCCTCAAAACGGAAAAATAGCCCAGGGATAATTGCAGCAATGCTGACATTCATGATTTAAACAATAAATTAAGACCTGCTTCTATTTTCACCAAACACTTATCTGTTACTATGCTAATTAGCAGCTAAATGTTGTTACAAAATTACAACACTGCATTACCTGATAGTTTTAAAATTATACCTTATGCACATAATCTAGGGACCATCGAACTTTTCTCAAAAATTTATAAACACTGTCTTGAAAGTATATGAAGTTCTTCAAGTTTTCTCTCAATATTTTCAAGATTCTCCCTCTCTATGTACAGATCATGGTTAATCAGAAAATACCAAATTTCACTGCTAACAGAAGTAATTTTTAACGTTAGTGGTATCAAGATATATCAAACCAAAATGAGTTTTTCATCATGTATAAGATTTTTTTATTAAATCCGTCCCCTGATGAAGAAAGACTCTCAGTATATGGTTAGACTAGGAAATGGGTTGTTTTGATCCCGTAAACCTTTTTAAAGTTTCTTAAACGTTCATTTTCTTTATTAAATGTCTCTAAACACTTCAATGAATCCACAGATTGTAGCCTAGCAATGAGCAGAATTTACTGAAGATGTGAAAGGCTCAGGGTCACTCCGCAGGTCCGCTATTTCTCCCTGACCCAAAAATCTGCTCCAGCCATGAGGAAATCTACTCTGCAGTGGTTTTCCTGAGGTAGAGATATATTATGGCTTCATGCATTTGTATATTTTGTTTAAATTGCCTGCAACAAAGCTGTGAAGCTGAGTTCTCAGCATCACGGAACAGTCACTGGACTAGCTCCATAGTAGTTTCTCTCACACCTGGCAGTCACATTCAGGCAGATCAAGAAGAAAAAGTCTCAGGGCCAACACCTAAATAAGACAGAAGAGACTCCTGAGTTTGCTGCTTAGGTCTCAAGAGAGTTTCATGATCACAAGGCTGTTGCCTATTATACCTCTCACTCTCTTGCATCTTAGTAAAAACCCTGTTCAAGTACTTAGGTTCTTGCAAGCACCTTAGTATACAGTGAATGAGTATTTTCCAGCTAAAAAAATTGTTTCATTGAAGAATTCCCAGTCAGCTGCATTCCCAAGTGTTTTGAATTAATCTTTAAGGGCAGAGACACAGAGAAGAGCTGAGAAGATCTAAGATCGTAAATAAGTGGAATACAGGATTTCTCATTAACGGGGAAAAATAGTTACTATTTGTTTACCAATTAAATTTGGGTTAAAAAAATGCAGTGATTTTATTACTTTCCTTAGGAACTATTGACAGTTAATTAGCAGTAAGAAAGTCTTTCCTTCAAAAAAATATATTCCCCTGCCACATTAGCTTAGAGTTTCTGTAAAATCAACTTCTAGCCTCCCATAAAGTGGCTCTCCTTTTTTTGGTAAACCCTTATTTCTTATAACTTCTGTGATACCAACAAATTTAACAGATATAACATATGTAAATATAAAAGACCAGTTATTTCTGCAACAACATGCATGAAAATGAGAGGTGGAAAATTTCTCTATTAGAATCTCTTCACCAAAATTAACTCTTTTTTGAGTAAGATTCTCTGTTCGTGTCAGAAAAGCTGCGGCATCCCTATCACTTGCTACCCTGAAAGTTCATTGCGATGAATGCCAACTATTATGCCAGTGAAGTCCAAAGTGACTATGTAATCCTCTTCATATTTTGTTGAAATACAATACTGACACAAGGTAGATGTCTAAGAGGCAAACTCTCCATGTGCACTAAAATAAAAGAATATTGAAGGCTTAAGATATGAATCTATTTTCTGGAAAGAATTGTCCTTGAAATACGTGAGAATTGTGAAGATGTCTGAAAACTTGAAACAAAATAAATCCTTCTAAAATGGACTGCAATGACACTTACTGCCTCTTCTACTTTAACAGTGCAATTTCAAATAACCTTGTGCATGCTTACATTAAGGATTTTTGCATATATGCAAACATGAAGCAATTTAATTCATCATTATGGTATTACATCATTTTGGCTGATTGCAAATCTTTAGAAATTACCTAAAAATATGGTAAGGATACTCCCCCAATGCATGACATGAGAAACAAATTAGGTATTACCTTAGCCTGTGGCCACCTTTTACTCTTTTTTTTTTTTTGTAACTAACATGACAGGGCTCACCACGTGCGAGACCATGAATTTGCATTTCAGAACAAATATAAACAATAAAAATCTTATAATATCCTGATGCAATTCAGTAGGGAATAATATTAGTTCCTTTGTAAGATAAGCTATATTTTTAATTGTGATGCAAAATTGACCAAAAATATATAAAATAGGTGTATTTAGGTCACATGAAATATTTGTAAAAGTTTTTAGAAAAATCACACAAAAAATATCAACAGGACAGTTGGAGAAGAGCTTCTGTGCTCTCCGAATTGTCTTTATTTCCATCAGTTGTATCCATCTCTAATAAAATAATTAACATGTAACTTAGCTTCCCCAGAAAGAGCACTTCACTGTACCTTGAGAGCATCACGGCTACAATGTTATTACCACCTTGAATACATATGGTAATAAAATTTCAAGGAAGTCAGTTGTTCGTTTTTTTCCCTGGGTTTTGCCTAACATTATCAAAAGCAAAGATGTAGACTCTTATCTTATGCTAAATTGCAGTACGTTTTCTCTCCTTCGGTAAGAAGTTACAGTATAAAGCTGTATGAGGATTGGCTGAGGTCACTTGGTCTGTTCAGCCTGGGGAAGAGGAGACTGAGGGGAGACTCAATGTCTCAATGTAACTCATTGCAGTTACAATTTACTCATGAGGCGAAGAGGAGGGGCAATCACTGACCTCTGTGGTGACCAGAGACAGGACCTGAGGGAATGGCCTGAAGCTGTGTCAGGGGAGGTTTAGGTTGGATATTAGAAAGAGGTTCTTCACCCAGAGGGTGGTTGGGTGCTGGAACAGGCTCCCCAGGGAAGTGGTCACAGCACCAAGCCTGACAGAGTTCAAGAGGTGTTTGGACAATACCCTCAGGCACATGGTGTGACTCTTGGGGACGGTCCTGTGCAGGGCCAGGAGTTGGACTTGATGGCCTTGTGGGTCCCTTCCAGCTCGCCATATTCTGTGACTCAGAGATTGTCCTGTTCTGCAACTCCTCTGAGTCCAAACTCCTGTTTCCTGTGTACCCTAATCTCTGCACAGCTCCTGCTTAATGATCATGAAGAAGGTGATTTCTGGGTTATCCTCATGGATCTGACAGTGTACGCCCAGAGGCAGTGAAGATTCATTCCTGCCCTCAAAGTCTGCATCCTCTTCTGTGGCAACTGTGCTCCTTCAATCAATCAAAATGTCATTATTTTGGCAAATTCCTGAGTACTTCCTTCCCCTGCATCCGCTTTCAACTTTTGTGAATTTGCTCCATGGACAAAGAAGGCTACAAGAGCATGAATTTGAGTGGAGGATAATACAACTGCATTGAGATCTCCTAGTGTTCGGCTCTTTTACTTTTTTACTTGCTCCATCTGTAGACCTCAGATCTCAGAGGACACATCTGAGCAGCACAGGGAACAAAAGGTTTCATATCCCATATTCTTCTGTGCCACTCATGGCGTAGCCTAGCATTTCTTGGTGGAAAAGCTAGCAGATATGGACCAATTCCAGGCACAAGAATGTGCTGACCTCATGGAAAAAAGTATGTGTATAAATCTGAGAGGAAAAAGGCAAAAAATGTCTTTTATTACAGATACATAGATAAAGGCATTTGAAACTTAAACTTTTAATAGAAGTGCTTAAATAATTACTAAAATAATTACTTTCAAACTTCATTGCCATGCATGCCACGTGACCCAGAATTCAAGACTTTAAGAAAATTGAGGAAACAAAACTGGACATTCTGTGAGCAGTAAAAGTGTTTACACTGGTTGCTTGTACATAAGTTATATTCACCAACTGAAGCTTTTTCCATGGTTGTGGCACTCATTGCTTTTGAGTGTGGATTTTCTCGAGTCTAATAGGTGGAAGGTTCATATTGTAACCTTCTCAGTGAAAGGGAGAAACCAACCCAAAACTATTAGGGGTAGCACAGCATCTGATGAGTACACAATTCCTCTCTAAAAGAACGTGAGGTTTATTTTCAGTTAGGTCAGAATTAGTCAGTTAATTCAGTAGAGACAGGGCAAAGTGAAAGGACAGATAAAGAAATGTGCACAGAAACATATGGATTGTTCATATAAGCTTTATTTCCTTAGAAAGTCAGGATAAAACATTTCACTGATTAATACATAAACAGCAATTGCTCATATCCTGCAGACTTTCAGGAAATAACTGAAATCTGCAAGCAAATATAACTGACTCTGTAGCAGATAAAATTAACTAAAAGATGGAGATATTATTGCCTAAGTCTGTACACAAAGTCAAGCTGAAAGATAAATGGCAGTTCCATTTTCTTGTTGATGGTTAAAGCAAATTAATTATCTGGGTTCACGGATTTGCTTACAGAAATAGGAATGTGAATCTCAGAATCTGAAAGAGTTTGTAATAGGCAGAAAAGGAAAGTGATTTCTCAGATAGATTATCAGCCAGACATACTATTTCTGGGCCAAATTTGCCCATTTGAGGATCATTTAATGGAAGTGCGAAGTTTCTGCATAGTCCTGTGCTAGACAAGGCTAACATTATGTACTTGATACTCTGACCCAGCTTCTTCCTAGCATCCAGCTTTGGATGGAGTTTCCCATTACATAAAGTTGATTGCCCAGAAAAAAATACGATCATGCCGTAACCCTTACATGGTGCTCAGTCCCAGGATAATTCAGTAATTTAACTGAAGTCCTCCAACAGCCATGGTTTGTAGTACAGCAGGAATGATTGTTATTTCCTGTGGAGAGAGAGTGAGGCTGTGGGTGATGCCCCTGCAGCAGCAGAAGGGGTAGAATTTGGAAGATGGTGGGGTCCATGACAGCTGGGAGAGACAGCTGGACTGCAAAACTGGGAGGACTGAAAAGAATGGAAAAACAGCCAAAACAGCAGAAAAATAGCAGGCAATAAGCAGGAAGTGAGGAGGAATTACAATAAAATAGTTGAAAGCATATGAGACCAGCAAGCCCGACACTGACACTGGCAGACAAAAGTGCTAGGAATGCTGTGATCCACAACACATGCTCACAGCAGTGCACCGTGGTGAATGGATTCTGGCCCGCCAGACAGGACTGCTGTAGGGCAGAAGAAGCAGGTGCCAAAGAAAAGCAAACTGCTCGTTTCTAGCAGTTTAGGAGCTATCCAGGCTTGCAGTTGTATGTAGGCTCTGCTGCACCCCTGGTGGATGCTGCTTAGCTGTCACTCTGTCTTGAAGTTCTTCTGTAAGAGCACAGTTTAGCTCTCAGAAACAGACAATCTATCCACATCCTACGGGCACACAATGGGCAGTGAGGTTCCCTCATGAGAAACCAAGGCACAGGAACCTACCAGCAGTAGCTGAGACCTGGAATATCAAGCTAGGAATGGGCTAGGTAGGTCTTTTCTGATTTTTTCAAATCAAAGCATTTCAAACATGTCCTCCTTGAAAACAAAGAAACAAAACATAAGGACTGTAGCTCCAGTAAAGCTGTATTAGATAAGAGTTAAAAATCAGAGCACTGAAGTAAATATGTAACTGTGATGGTCCTACATGGGTACAGAAAGCCACAGCAATCATACAGCTTAGAAGACAGAATGGATTAGGAAGGAACAAGAAAAGGGAGGGACCAAGAGATAGATAGCAGGTGAAATGCAAAGATGGAAATGATGGAGTTAGACATGTCAAACAATGTTGGGGGTGAAAACGATCACGAGGATATGGGTTATGCCTTTGAGAAATGGAAGAACATCGTGAAAGTGGAAGCCACCTTTGAGGAATGGGAAAGCAAAATGGTCAAGACCTATGATCAGCCTCAGTAACTCTGAAAAGACTGTTGTCCCAGTTTAAATGAGACAAGGGTCCTTTGCTGAGGATGAGTTATGAGAAAAAGACCCAAACTCCTTCCTCTAAG
>JAYRBT010000042.1:22366370-22401879 GCA_036023395.1 Myiotriccus ornatus | reverse complement strand
GCCTTTTTAGCCATCAGCGCGCTTGTAGCAAGTGTGGGTAGAGCCCTTCTCAAATCTTCGTTCGCGAAGCCTAGCCACGATGATCATAAGTCCACGGGCATCACAAAGAGCCCAGATTCTGCAATGGCCTCAGCTGCTAAAACTCTTTTTTGTATTTTTTCCAGACGAAGCTATGAGACATGTAACTAGCTACGAACATGTTCAAATTAATATTTGACAGGTTGAGACACTAGATGGAACAAGGAGTCTGAAAACCAGAACCTACACGAAATAGCTAGGTAAACCAGAATGACCTGCAGAAGGAAGGCAGAAAGCAAAGAACCAGAATATAACTTATTCTGTATACTGATGATGAACACAAGAAGAATTTCACAGCAAGAAACTATTTCTAATCATAAGTGGGGCACTAAAACAAATCATCCGAACAGGCTCTGTAGTCTGCCAATGGGGGTCTTAAAAAAGAAGTTGGACAAACTTTCGTCAGGTATAGGTATAGGTGATTCCGATTTGGTAAAGAGGAACAGGCTAGAAATTCTCTTGAGGTCTCTCAGATTTTAGGTTGCTCCAGTTCCTCTCCGAGGCTGTGCTAACTCTGTTTCAGTCCAGATTCACAGTTCTAGATGCAACTCCTATTTGTTAGCTTAAGTTTTAAGACACCAAGTCCCTCTGGAAATTTTCAGTTCAATTTGCAGTGTGCTGGTGGACCCACAGTGTTCTCAAGCTCTAATTCAATGGTTCATCTGAAATTTTGCATTAGGACATTTTGCAATAAAGAAGTTTCAGGCACTTTTATTTTCTGAGCACTTTGGTTTTGTAGCAAATGATTAGTCATGGTAAATTTTAAAACATGTAATACCAATTTAAAGAAGGTCACAATTATGACACTTGGCAGCTTCAAATAATGTGTGACCTTTCTCCTACAGTGCATTATCAGCAGGCCTCATCTAGCAATTCATCTTAAAATCACTACTTTATCATTCTGTGTCCAGTTCTGGGAATTTACAAAAAAAGGCCATGTGAGTGGTAGTAAGATAGAAAACTTCAGCAAATAATTTTTCTGAAGCTGTACTTCCCTTCTGTAAGTGCACATCACTTACACAAAGGGCTGCATAATCACATTTCAGTATTGTGAGATACTGTACACCCCAGGACAAAGGAGTGCCAGTTGGGCAAAGCTGCCTCCACCCAGCAGAAGCACAAGAGAAAACTGTACCTTGAGAGAGATTATCTCTGTTAGAGAGATGGGATGCACAATTTGCTCCGTTAATTTGCATAAAAAATGCTCTCCCTGTGCATTGTGCCAGCCTCTGTTTCTGGTGTGTTACAGATGGAAGTTCCTTCTTCTTCAGCGTGGGAAACAGGCAGGAGCAGCCTACAGGCTCTCCTGAGTACAAAGAGCCGGAGGCTGGTATTATGAGAGACCTTTGCACCACTGCTTAAGTGGGACTAGAGGTCCGACTCTACCCAAGCTCCAAAATGCCACAGAAGCACTTCGTCAGCCTGGGCAGGACACATTTTTAACTATACATCTCTGGTAATGTTTGAATCTCTCTGCTTTGCTCATGCTGTGAACAACAATTGTAAAGTCAAAGGCTTCATCTCAATCATGCGCCGTCTGATCAACATGTGAAGTAACTGGCAAAACGCTGCCTGAATAAAAATTGCAGAAGTCCCAAAACAGAGGCCAAGATAAATAAAATGAGTAATAGCTACACTGAAAGAGAAATTACTTTGATAAGCAGAACATATTTGCTCTTTTTTTTTCATGCTGTTGTAACAAATACACCACAGGGCCAGAAAAAAAAGACAGTGCAAACCCCGACAGGTAGGCAGACAGATAAGGTCTGATTGGACATACTCTCCTGAAGAAAACTGTGCTCAACCAGTCCCACAAACAAAAATAAAACAGCCTGGTAAGAGTTCAATCCAGCACATGCCTGCCATTCTTACCCATGGGTGCTCGTGTACTTTATCACCTGCTCTTTTCTGTGGCAGCTACAAAACATAGTAGAAAATTGTCCTGTCACCCAGTTAAATAAACTGTGTTGCATCCAGAAGCATCAGCAAAGAGAAGAGAAGAGAGAGAAATTGTTTCCCTTCCGCACTGCAGTGAGTACAAAGTTAACTGCATACAAGTAAGGTTCTCTATATTTGCATAGGCATGGTATAATTTACTGGTATGGTTCCCGATCACGTCTTGCTACGCATTTATAGAGATTCTTATTTTGACAACTTGAATCCCACATCCACTGACAAAGAGCCAGGACATTTCAGTCTGCCCTTGAAAAGCAATGCATTTCTGAGGCTGTGTGCTAACACTAAAATGTAAGTCAGCAATTTTAGTGCCTATGATTAGCAAGACTGCGCTATTATGAAATGCAACTGTGTTCCTGCAAACAGTCAGTTCTATAAGAACTGCTGTCTTGTGTTATAGTTTCTGCAAAAGAATTCAGTAAGAAGATCTGAAAATTAACATAACAACTGTCATTCTAGAATACTGAATATTTCAATTTGCATATGATAAATATGTCTATAAAAGTCAAGTAGCACACATAGGATAAATTTGGTCTGTTTGTGCTAATTAATCAATGCCAGAAATCAACTCTTTCGTCATTACAGCTGGACCTAGATGGCAAATCTCACTCTGTGAGCTTGGGACGGTTATTATGCGGAAGGGATTGGGCTGGCTCAGAAAAGCACTCACTCAATATATTTTGCTGGCAATCTCTGCTCATGGGGTTTTGGCAAAATCACCACCAAGCCCAGCTGCTCTGCTGCAATTGCTGTCCCTGGTGGACCTACTGGCTGCCCTTGCAGAGGTGGGGCACCTCTATTTCCCAACTGCTCCTGCGGTTGCTCGCTCATTCAAAGCTTTTCTTACAACATAAACAGACATTATCAATTTGAACTACATAAATAGCCACGTAATTCTGAGCAATAAAAATAAACCAATTCTAGTCTCCCCTCAATACAGATTTCACACACCTTTTTAACTACATCAAGTGAACTTTACTGCAAAAATGAATTGGAAACTTTAATTTTACTTTACATTGTATGTAAAAAAAGGTGTGCAAATTATTTTGTCTACATCTGTCTGAGATTAATTAAATATTGCTTAATTATTTCTCAAAGCTCTTTTATGAATAAGAAAGCTCTCTCCTTTCTCACATAAATAACTCAATGAGTTTCAAAAATAAAATGCACAAAGCATATCCCTAGCCTCCAATAATCCTTATGAAAACTAAATTAAAATAATGAATCTGATGCAATATACTGTGCAAAAATTGTATATTAATGTAATTTTAAAATAAATAAATATTTTCATAGGTCAAGTGATTTAACCATAGAAGTTCAAAGTAATTTTAGTTGCTGCATAACTACATTAGAATTATTACCTTCATCTGATTACATTTTTGTCAGAAAAAAAAATGAATTGAGTAATTAATTAAGAAAAAAAAAAAAGCATATTGGGCCTGGCTGGGATGGTGTTGATGTTCCCCATAGCAGCCCTCAGCAGTGCTGTGCTTTGTACCAAGAAAGGTGCCAGCATTTTTGCTACTGCTGAGCAGCCCGAGGCTGTCTCTCCAATGGTCTGCCCCCCCACTCACAAAGGCCAGTGGGCTGGGGGTAGGCAAGACCTGTGGAGGGGGACACAGACAAGACTGTTGACCCAAACTTTTCAGAGGGATAATCCATACAATATGACGTCTGCTCAGCAATAAAAGCTAAGAGAACAGAGAAGGAAGGGAGGCCTTTGTCTGTCTTCCAAAGCAACCACTATGAGTGCTGAAGCCCTGCTTCCCAGAAAGTGGCTGGACATTGCTTGCTGATGGAAAATAAAGAATAGATAACTTTATCTTCCTTTGCTTCTGCATGCACAACCTTTGCTTTTGCTTTAGTAAACTGCCTTTACCTTGGCCCTTAAGCTTTTTCCATCTCTGTTGAGGATGGGAGTGATACAGCAGCTTGGTGGACAACTAGCTCAGCCAAGGTCAACCCACCGCAATATGTTAAGAATTTTACTTCAGGAATGTTTTGAAATTCACCAAACAAATTATTAAATTAATATGTTTTGCTCAGTTCTGAAACATGCCACAATTATCTCCTAAATGAATAAGGATGATCTAAAATATTTCATTTCTGTGGAACTGACACTTACATCTCAAAAGTCTCATCAATCAAGAAGGCAGGAGCTTTTTAGTCCATCTGGAGTTCAGCATTACTACCACCAAGAAATAAAACACTATCCAGCCATCTGTATGCAGTATAACTATGGTGCAAAATGTTGGAGTCTCCTCACTAAAATACTTTGAGCAAATTTAACAGGTATATGGTAAATCAGAATAAATAAGAGGATTTATAAGTGTGCATTTGGAAAAAAACCAACTTTTTGGGCTGTGTGTGTTTGGGATGACTTCTGCTTCTCTGGTCTGTTCTTGTAGTAGTGAGACAAACGAAAGAGAGTAAATTCAAACAAGGCTACCGATTTTAATTTTAATCAATGGATACGCAAGCAAAATTCCAAGGAGCAGTTGTAATAAAATAACAGGTAACAAAGCTGCTCTCCCTCAAAAAGAAAAAATCATCATAATATGATAACATTTCTTACCATGATACATAAGCACTTCAAAGCCAAATCCCAGTTTAATATTTCTAAGCATTGTTAAAAGGGACCCATAGCTCAAGGTGGTATTTCTAAAATGAAAAGCCAGTGGCCTACCAACTGGCCCTGTAATGTCTTTTTTTATTGTAATTTTAGAATAAAAACCAGTAAGAATGCATAATGGAAGAGTTTGTTATTAGCCAGTTCTGATAAACACAATAAGTGTATAATATTCACCTACCTTTTTTAATTCATGGTGTCCTTCTGCCACCATCAGAACTGAACACCTGAGACAGTCACTCTTTGGCATCAAAACTGCAAATGCTACTCAGATACTCGATCTGATCAGTGAGATGGATATACAGTTTGCTGGTTTTGTATATTTACATCTTGATTGACAAAGCCTGATCCTGTTTCCATTGAGGTTTCACAGGGCAGAAATGAGCAGATTTGGAATTCAGGACTGTTTAGAAGATATATTAGATGAGAATTTAATCTGCTAGTTTTTCTTGGAAAATTTTTTGAAAGTTTACCTATTAATGTACAAAATATTTATATTGAGCAAAGCTAAAATTTATACTGAGCTTCCCCTTTCTCTGTTCTCTGAACTCATGGTGCCATCATGATCTCAGCGTAATGTGTAAGCACGGTGTTGCCTGGTGAAGGAGACGACTGATGGGAGGAGGGAATAAAGACAAAAGGAAAAAGAGAAGGTGCTATTCTGGGTCCTTGCAACCAATTCTTGCTGGGAGCAGACTTTGGTCAGAGTGCTGTCAAATGCACTGGAAACAAAGAGGATGAGAAAGTCTGGAGTATCAGTTATAGATATTGGAATATATAGCTCTCAGGAAGGAAGGGAGGCATCTGCCCTTCACTCCTGATTAGTGTTTTTCATTAGAGTTAGTACAGGCTTTTCCTGGGCAATAAATTCACCTACTACCAAAAACCTAGTTAATCTTAAAGCAGGGAAGATTCTGTCTTCCAGGTGCACTTGATCAGCTCAGAAATGACTGCAAGTCTAGAGTACTCCTGGGAAAGAAGGGTAATGTCCTCATTGTATGGGCAGAGCAGGGAAAGAATGGGAAGGCAGGCATCCTGTTCTGAGGCAAGGAAGTCCACTATAATGGGGTACAGCTGGAAGTGGAGTGTGTCACTCTACCCGACTATTTTAGCATGTTTCTGTCCCAGTAGGATACTGGTCAGATTAGGTACTGAATGGAAAAAGAAAAATTATGCAAAGACAATGTTTCAGGCTACTTGCATCTGTACTGGAGAGTTAATTTTTTTGACATAATCAGTAACAACATTAAGGATAAAGAGAAAAACAATTCACATGACTAAAGGAGAGAGTTTGAAATTTGTGTCTGCAAGAACGGGAATAATTGGAGTTAACACTCTTTATGAGGAAGGATGGTCCGGTAGCAAAAACAGTGATCACGTATAGGTTCTGCTCTTGACTCTGTTGCAACCAATCAGCTGCTTTTGAGACTTTGAGAAAGTCAGGAAGGACCTGATTTCTGCAAAGATTTCTGTATCTCTTCTGCATGAGCTGTGCTGCTTTTACAAGTGCATTTAGTTGAAGCGTAAACAGAAATCTCCAGCTCCAACAAAGCCAAACAACTGTGTTTTCAAACATAGCGTCTCTTTGAGGAAATGGAGCATTTGATGCTATGTCTTTGTCACTCAGGTCTAGGCTTGTTACTTCATCTTTGCACTTCTTTGCATCTTTGTACTTTGTGGGTCTTACAAAGTGGCCCACATTCTAGAACAGGAAGAGAGCTCCCAGAGGTAAGAAATCTTTGCCCAGAGATTGCACAAGTCTTCTTGGGGATTTGCTAACAACTTTGTCAATGGGGGGCAAGGTCAGAGTAAAGCATGATATGCCTAATCTTCACTTGGCAAACACACCCTACTAGATAATGGATGTCACTGTTGCTGTAAATTTTACCGTGAACTGATAAATTTGACTGTATCCAGCAGTGATAGAATGTGAAACTTATTTCAGAACCAGGTTATATGCACTTCTAATCTTGGATGTAAAATGAGGACTGCTTACACATTTCGTGTAGAAATGAAGGATCAGCCTGAGGTTCGTAAACAGCTTAAGATCCTCCAAATCCCAAAGAGTGCGAGTGAAAATAAAAACTGTTATGAGTTGCCACGTTATAACTTTCTTCTGCCCTGGATGTTGGCAACCATCTGACAAAAGTCCTGTGACACACGCTCACTAATAGAATAATCTCTGAACCCTGCTAGTATATGGGCAGCAATATTGAACAAGTAGTGCATGAGAAACACAATGATTCTGATTTTCCTTCAGCTGTTTTTATTTTTTAATTTCTCTGCCTCAAACAATGTCAGAGGGTCAGGGAAGCATCACACTGCCTACACAGAGATAATGACTATTATAGCCTTAGATTGCTGCCTTATTGGTTTTACAATGTCAGAAAACATCAGACATTGCTGGAACCTCTGACCTAAACTCTGAAACACTATAGCATCAACTAGCATTTCTCCGAAAAAAAACACCATACTTCTTAAAAGAATCACAAACACTTTTCAGTCACATGGATTACAAAGCAATGCTTTGCTCCACATTTTCTGAATCGAGTGGCTTATCACACATAACCTATAGTTCACAAACAGTTTAAGCTAGCCGAAACTGGCATTGATGCTAAAAGAAGCAGTTTGCCCTGCCTCATCTCCAGCCACTGACACTCTCTTGCACCAGCCTACATATTCATGTGGCTGAGCAGTGAATCAGACTGAAAAACCAGGTTAAAAAAAGCCTCAAACATGTAAAAGAATTAATTCTAGTCCTATTGGTTTAATGAAGTCAAGCTCTTTGTTGAACTAAATCATAAGAAATCAAAACTGTGCTCATCAACTATACTTAAAAAAAGAAAAAAAGCAGACTTACCACAGATAATGGAAAAAGCCCACCTTGCTACCAATATATGAAGTTTTGTTTCTTGGTCATTCACAGAGTGCATACTGCAGATGATACTGTGTTACCTGAAAGAGCTAGAGGGCGTTTACTGATAGTTTTCTCACACCACCTGGTATTAGATTTATAAGTTAGACCATCAAAGTTTTCTCTGCTTAGAGCATGGAGAGCCAGGTACTATCCACCAAATGCCAGATTGTAATTTATACACCCTGTGAGGGATTTAGCTTCTCCAGCTCTAAGCACTGATGCCTTGGACAGTCACTTCTTCAAATACTCAACCAAGCAACACCAGCACTTTGGGGGAACAAAGCGCTTTGATTAGGGACCTACATTCAGCTGACTACTTCAAGGTGAGTTGTATCTTGCTGTAAAAGTCATTTTTTTCTCTCCATTAATGGAATCTCTATGATGTAGACATGGACTTACAAATGCCAGCAATTGTCAGGTGAAAATCTGCAGTTTGTCTCTCAGGTACCTGACTTTCCTGTCACCTTAGGTACATATTTCCTTCAGTACCTCTCAAAAAAAGTTCCAGTGAAGCAACTTCGGGGGGGGGGGGGGGAGGAAGGAGACATGACATGACACATCATTGCCCTAAACCACGACTTTACTATTCTATCGAAATGTTGTGAGAAATGCAAGCCATCTCTTAAAAGCCTATAAACAGAATACCTACTGTGACAAGTTTGACAAAGAACCCTTCATTGTATCTTTTAAGCTGTCAGCCTAGTTGGTATCTGTGGAAGTGTGCAGCTAACATCACTGCCTTATATTGAGAACTGAACAACTGTGTCCTGCCTAATTCTCTAATATGACGCATATTATTCCTGAATTGTAGCATCCCCGCTATTTTTAACACTGGTCTTCTCTGCTGTATTTGCAAATCTCAATAATTTTTAGAGTATTTTGTTCTTTAAATGTCTGAGTATATGAGCTCCTGGGGAGTGGAGACAGACAAGTTCTTTTTGACCATCTGACTTACAAAAAATTAGAAGAGAAGTTGGATCATCAAAATGCAACAGGTCCGATTTATTGATGTGTTACTCCCAAGTTAGGTATTACACCACTTGGATCATGGGAATTAAACAGATGCAGCCTGGTTGTGACGTCAAAGGAATTTGACCTTTTGTCACTTGGACCCATTCCTTTTACTATAATAAAAGTAACTTCAGCATACCCTTTTTAAAAAATGTGGAAAAGTCTGTCTTTTATTGAATAAGCAGTGAAAATATGGGTACTGCAAAGACACGACAGACTTATGTAGACTGCATGCCTGGAGCAAGACAGCAATATTTGAAATTGCATGAAAAAGAGTACCAAAAGCAGCACTTTGAAGGTAGTAAAATGTTCTGTTCTCCCGAATGACATTTGCAAACACTCCGTTTCAACATTTATTCCTAATTTAAAGCACCGTCCAATTAAAACCCAGCTCATTAATTTCTTAAGAAATTCTGTGCCTCCAGCAGGTTTCTAGTCTAGCTGCTGCCCTAAGCAACAGCAGTACTTTCTGCCTTACACTGCTGTTACTACAGTATTACAAAACTGATTGATACAACACATAGACTGTACTGACAGTGATTCGTGGAACTGCTTTTAATCATACTAGTATTTCCCGATTTTCAACCAGAACAGAAAAGCAGACTTCAAAAAGAAAGAAAACCCCAAACTTTCTCTGCCTTTCTTCCCACACACTGCTAGACAAACAACAGTATTACTGCAACTTCACTTCAAAAATATTTACATAGTACTAGTGGGAAGGCAGTTAAGCAACGATACTTGTACATGCCTGAACATTTAGAGGAGGTAAAAAACCTAATAAAGTTGGCAAGTTTCTTTTCAATGAATTCTCCCATCTATTCAAAGTAGAACAAGCAACAAATCAGAAAAAATATTTGTGCTTTTTCAGAAATGGAAAATAGCAAACTTATTTTCTAAGGAAAGGAAATAGCTAGTGGGAAGACAATAACGTTCAGTTAGTAAGCAAGTGGAGCCCACCTTCAAATTTCCATTTTAGTGCACAGGGGTAGGCTCATTTAATGAAATACAGAATTTTTATGGTGGCACGCATATCATTCTTTTGTAGATGAACATGACAGTTCTAAAGATACCTTTAATATAACAGATTTTGCTTTAATCAAAATTGCATAGAGAACTTGAAATGAACATCTGATTAGGAGAAAGAGAACTGCTGAGCTATTGGCTTAATATAGAATTACTGCTAATACCTATTGGCTTAAAGGTTGGAGGAATGGATGGTGGCATATGTGATGTCAATACCTTAAAATGCTTCTGAAGCAGTTTGTGGAAGAGATTCTAGTAGGACTGATAGCCATAGCAGAAAATTACCAGAAAGTATGTTTAAGAACAGAATAAACACAAGGATACTAACACAGATTAATTGCGAAGAATAATTAGGGCTTTTGAAGGCCAAGTTCTTTGAATAATCTTGCAGATATGGGTGATTTGACTGATACAATATACTTCAACACCAAAAAGGAGGAACAATGAAAAGAAAGTCAAGAAATAAAAATGGATTTTCATTGTTAACTAAAAATGAAAAGAAAAAAGGGTTAGGAATAATTGAATTGTTTTGTTTTACAGTGGATGGATGTTTCCTGATAGTCTCACAGATATATGTTCAGTATACTCATAAATGAGCTGGAAAATGGAGGAATAAAAAGGGACAGAGGTTTCTGATGATATTAAATTACAGAGGTTAATAAAAACGAAAACTGACTGCCAATTGCTGCAAAAGGACCTTATGATGTTGAATGATTGTGAGATAAACAAGAAAATATAAATCAATAATCTGTGCAATCACACACTGAAAAAAAACCAAAAACTCCAAACAAACCAGCTTCAGGTATTCACTACTTCCTACGAGATTCCTAAGATTCAGTTTTTGCCTGTACAAGAATTACAGCCAAAATAATACTTCAGTAGCAAACCTACAATAAGAAAAGGGGTTTGCATCATATACTCCACAACTGAACTTTGGAACTCATTTCTACAAGACATTTTGAATATCAAAAGAACAAATGAATACAAAAGACATAACTAGAGGTAAAAAAAGACCATTAGGGCCTATTAATTACAAAACTGCAAGATAGTGTCTGGTTTCAATGCGCCTGCATGATAAATACCTCAAAGAAAGCTGAGATGGCTTACTATCTGCTTCCCCTGTTCTTACACTTCTTTTTTGAATATCCAACACTGACCACTGCCAAAAAAGGATACAGGGCTATATGTACTTTTGATTCAATCCAGTGCAGCCATTCTTTATGTTGTGTGATGATCATGGGCACTGCTAGCACACAAGTAATTTAAACCTGAGAGGCAGAAACCATCTGCATTTCAGAACAAAGACGCTGATCCTAAAGTAGCTTACATTTAGCTACTGTTGGGAAAGTTAAAGCCTTTTGAGAAAACCCTCTAATGGATTTTAACAGACTTTACTGCAGGCTACAGCATCACCTTCTGAAAAAAAAAACCAAATAAATACTGCTATTATTGATTAAAAATAGGATTTAACTAAACCACTAGAGCTGAACACATAGGCTTGTAGACAATGTGGTGTGGAATTCACCATGAATTAGGCATAATCAACAGCCACACTAAAAAAAAGCAAAGAGACTAAAATAAGCAATGAAGAAAAAGCTGTGGTAGTGGCTCTGATGTCTGGAATCCATCACGTCCATCCTCCAGATGAGATGAATTACTCTTTAGAAGTGTCTGTTTCTTTCTACTGACTACAAAGGTGATCCAAGTGACTAGTTCAAATGTAGACGTTTTCATTAGTGGTCTAATGAAGATATTAAATGAATCCCACAGCCCTGGTGTCCCATTAACTCAAATCTGACTAAACTTTTATCTGTACCTGTTTTGCAAACCAAACTCCTCCATGTAGAGCAATATTTACAGAATAAAATACTTTGAATAAATGCACAGTTTTAATGAAAAGTAGTAACTTTTGAGGTTACTGAACCTGCAAGTCAGAAAATGTTGTAAATAATGCTGTATCTACTTACATCAGTTTTAGGTCGTGCTCCAGTTGACACTGGGCAAGGTAAACAGTCTAGATCCTGGTAGTCTCCTCTTTTATTTTTCCAAGATCCCTTTTCTTGATGATCTCCATAAAAGCCTGTCTCTACTTGAACAGGGCACTGTAAGAGAATTTTAAAAACCCTATAAATAAAGTCAAGTCATAAATGTTTTTAATGTAAACTCTAAGACAAGAAGTTGGAATTTTATCTTTTTAAAGCTTTTTTTTCTCTGATGTAAGGTAAACATTTGGCCTCAATCTTTTTTCTTAAAACCACCTGCTGCATCATTCTTACATTTTGCTAAGTTAGACATCCAGATATTATATGAAGTCCTTTCCCTAACAGCTGGTATACATAACCGAAGAACTCATCAACAGTAGTACACCTTCCTAAACATCAGGGAACGGAATCACTTCCTAGGAAGAGAAATGGTTTTACTCAGATTATTTAAAACTATCTTTTTATTTCATGTTTATTTTTCTATCTTAAACAGAGACCCAGAAAATTCCCATTTTCAAATTACACACTCCGAAGTTTCCAAATCCACTTTTCCTTATCACCCCAAACTTGGAGAGATCTCATTTGTCTGCTTCACCTCCATACCATTTTTTAAAAGATGCATGTCCTAATTCTGGGCCTCACACTGAATGCAATGGCAGGAAGGGACCAACTGCACAACATTCCCCTATGTGTCCTGGTTTGCCCCAAAGGAATAACTGGGTGGGTGAGCAAGAAACAATACATGCTGCAATCCAGCAGAATCCGTACTAGGAACAATCAGGGAAACAGGATCATGGGTGCACTGCAGAGCAGTCCAGAGCTGTTGAGTACAATCATTCAAATCAGCCCATTTTCATAAGGGGACAAATTTGCTGCTGGTCTTTAACAGCAACTGCCTACTTCCCAGTTAGTATATTTCTTAGGAATGTAAAATGTGGAGGCTTTGAAAAGGTGACAGAAGAATCAGAATGCGGCCTAAAAAAAGTTTAGAGATAATATACTACTGCAAAAAATTAAGAAAACGTGTAAGTTAAAGAAAAGACTTTATTCAATTAAAATCATATCTCTAATGTAAGATGGGGTAATTATAATCAAACAGGACTTCCCTGTCACTATCCATGAATGATAAAGGCCTAAAACTGAAAAAAATTACTATTCTCATTCTCTAGATCTGCTTTTTCTGTATTGAAACTGAGTACAACGTATCAAGTGGCAATGAAACAGATACATTAAACAACAGGGAAACACACTAAGTGCAGCAAGAGTGATTTATCTCTGATGTTTCATTTACAAAGTGCCTCCTTCTATATTGCTAAGATTTTTTTTTTCCATAGCAAAGTACAGGTTTTAGAAGAGCAGTACTACTAAATGTGTTTTTCCAGAACTAGTAGTTTTGCTGTTAGTACATTGAGACATTCCTGTTTTTTGCACTTTAATCATGTATTTATTGCACTGGTGATAGAATGTTTCAGAAAATAATTTGGTTCCAGATTATTTTTTTAATATCTTTTTTAGGTCAGATACTGAGGAATCCAGTCATTGCTACTGCCCCATACCATTTCCCAACAAAAAACTTGCCAGTAGTAGTTTCTGGTTTACACAGATGTAAAGACAGACCACCTCTTAACATTCATCTAAAGGTTATTATGTTTTAGAAAACACCTTAAATTTGTTCACCAAAATACTGTAAGACTCCCTACTCTCACCCAATAAGTCCCATAATATTTATTAATCCAGTCAAGTTTCATTAGAAAATATTTAGGCTTCTTCTGTAAGATTTTTGTTCAAATTAGTATTATTAATAACAGCACCACAACAGGATAACGTAAAGAATAATAAAATATCACAGAGTTACTTCTGTAAACAGATGAAAAATCCTTCAGTAGAAAACTAGCTGGCTCAACGTAGTGATCAAACTTCAAAATGTAATTTTGAGACACAGCATTTGCCATGAGAAATAAAAACTCTGCCATCTGTTAAAAATTGCCCACACCCTCGAGGGACCAGTTTTCAGAGCAGCAGCTCCAACAAACCATGTTGCTATTTATACAGTAGTCACCTGCTTTGGAGATCTTGGGTCTACAAAGCTGGCTTTACATCTCTGAACAGTTCACCCAAAAAAACTTTCAGTCATAATTTCTTGCATCAGTACCCAGTTTATATAATAAAAATAGGATAAAATCATATGAAGAACCCCTAAGTGCTTTGTCATTTATAGAACTCAAATTTAATTAGCTACTAGTAAACATATGTTTGAGATGGGCCTTTTTTCTATTCAATCTCATTTTAAGTGACAAGACTAAAACATTTGATATGCGTGGAACAAATTACAAGCTATAGTAAGAAATATGGACCAAATAGCAAGAATTGATAGAAGATAAATTACTCATACAACTTGTATGAATACAAGACTTTGTTACTTTTTCCACTGCAACTGTCATTTTGAGATCTACAATATCTGTTTCTTCACAGTAAATTTATGGAGAGATTTATGAGGATTTGTTTCTCTTCTTTGACTATAAGTAAGACTAAGTCCACCCATTTTGAGGCAAATTATTCACAAATGTTTAAATTAGGGCAGATGATTCCCTTGTTCTACAAATACTTTTGCAGGAGACAGCAAATGGTGTCGCATCATCAGTTCCACAAATGATTGTCCAAGACTCTTTCTTGCTCTGATCTTGCTGGTCTCATCAGAAAGACCTTGGTGTTAACTGACCTGTGCAGCTTCTGTATTGAAATTGGCTCTTGGAGGTTTAAAAGCAATTTCCACTTTGCCCAATAAGACTACAGTTAAATGGGGCTGATTCACACATTTAGCTGCCCACAGACAACTTTTTAGTTGAAGAAAACTCTCCTACTCTACAGTGGGAAGAAGATGTGGCCTGATAAAGAGGACTGCAACTGCTCAGGTATCATATTAAGGAAAACAGTAATTTTGGCATGGGTGTTAGGAACATCCTTGAAATCTTTTGGGATTTATCCAGACAGATGTACATATTGGTAAGTGTGCCAGGACCAGTGTGACTGGCTCGGAGGCAGGTTTTATCAGCACAGTAAGCTTATGACCAGCTTTGCATCACTAGCACAGGCTTTTGAAGGGTATGTCCCTGGAAGAAAGTTGTGCCTGAAGTCCTGGCCTCTGTGCTCAGAAGATGTGTTGCCACTAGGCTTCAGTAAGAGAACTGCATCTGGGATGCTGGTGATGGCATTCTCTATGCAACCATTTTTGATGATGCTGTTCTTAGGTATCAAAGAGCATTTGAAAACGTTGTCTATTTGGATTTGTTTTTCTGCTGTCTACATGCTACGCACCCTTCATTTAATGCAGCAGCAGTGGATTTGAAGTCTTATCCTATGATGTTCAAGTCATCATTGAAAAAGAATGATGCCTGACTAAACCATGGCTTTTGCCCTAGTAGAATAGGCGCAGCCATAAAGTAATATGTTTGGATCAGTGGTTGCCAAAAACAGATTGTCTCACAAGAGTTTAAACTCTGAGGGCTGGGATTTTACTTTCAGACACAAAAGCAGACTACACTGCCACTGTATTTTTATGGAAGACATTGAACATTCTCCTGCAAGAAGACAGAACATGGTCCATTAATAGGCAAATTAATGATGAAATTAATTCAGTTGGATAGATCTGGTTCTAACTTGCTGACATGTACAATAACAAAGACATGAGAGACAGCCGTGGCCACTCTGTTACTAACACTCTCTCTGTAGAGTATGAAAACACACATTGTAAAGTGCAACACCAAGATGGAAGATTCTGAACATCCCACCTTGAGAGACATGAACATTTACATTCTGATGATCCACACAGACACTTACTTTCAGACTTTACTGTTACAAAATGAAGCAGCATTGAAACAGCAGTGACAGAAAAAACATTCAGAAAAACTCACCTTTCAGGAATTTCAAGCCAACACTAACATTCAGAGCTGCAAATCCAAACAACTCTATCTTAAGGACTGACTTTAATCATAGCCTGAATCAGAGAACAAACACTTCTACTTCTCATGCTGTTCACCCTCCAGTTACTTCCTCCTATAAAAGCCCTTGCTTATTCATAAGCTACTAAAATAATATCACAATATCCTTAGTCCTATTTGCCCTCCAAATAAAACCTACCTTAAGAAACTGTCGCCAACTGATGACACCTGTCATCACAAAATATTCTTAAATAGAGGAATGAAGATCTAAACCAAATATTCAGATAAAATAAAGAAAAATACTAATTCAATTCTTAATGAAGATATAGTGTCTCTCTTGCTGTTATATCTTTAAATAAATACAAAAATAGTAAGTATTAATAAGCTAGCACTGGGACTTCAACAGTATTCTGAAAAAACTATCACATGCAAATGCCCCTCAAAAAAAAAAAAAAAAGTGTTTATGGATTTTAAGCCAGAAATTTCACACTTTTTAGAAGTTTTGCCCTATCACATTTCTGATCATTTGGCCATGAGTTGTCCAATGAAATTAGAGATTTCATTATTATTGAGTGAAAACAGTAACACCTTCAGCCTATTGAGAAACAAAACTAAATCTGAAAACTATGGCTTGAGAAGCGTTACAGCTAAACGTCAAAGAACACATATGACATGCACGCATTCTTACCAGTTGCTTGTGCCTTTTAGAAGAAGGAGTGCTAGAGGGAGAAGAGCCACCACTCAGAGCTTCTTCAATATCTAAGTTTAACTGTTCCAATTTCTTCATAAGCCATGACATGGAGTCTGTCCATTCAGATTCTTTTTCTGGTTGGGTCTAAAAGAAATCAAACATATGTGAAGCCTTGAAACATTCAAGTTGTTTATAACTTGAAGGCTCTCCCATTCTCTTCTAGCCCCAAGGAAAAAGATAACCAGTTCTTTCCCTGTCCTTAAGTAACTTTTTGCCATTTAGAAAGCTTCAATTATCACTTCAATCTCCATGACACACATTCATAGCTGTCCTTCATACTCAAATGATCACACCCCACTTCTGTGTATCTGAATGACTTTGTAACACTTCATCTTGGGTGACCCACTGCCAGCTCAAGCTAAGCACAATCAAGATCAGAACTAAAGTAACTTGAACATCTCTTCCTTAAGCCACTTCTGTTTTAGCATCTCTCTGCTAATTCCTTCTTGTCAATAAGAATCGGAACATTGAAGGTCATCATGTGTACTATATTATATTCCTTACTATAATTCCAGACTTGTTAAATCTCACAGCTTTCTCCTGCCCCCATGGTGGGAATGCTTTACTTGTCACTATTTCACTTGGATGTATCTTCCCCTTTTATCTGAACTGCTTCACTGTATTACAAAAACTTTAATCCGTTCAAGTGTAACTGACAAAAATACTTGTTTTATTCCTCAAAGTATTTTCCAGTGACTCCTTAAGCATCTTTCCATGGCAGTCCCTGTGTACACTGCTGCATTATGCCTTGTTTTCCTTATTTACATCACTTCTAATGATCCATTAGAAAAAGAACAGTCACACTGACCTCCCTGTCATCACAGGCGGCTATTGCTTCCCAGATTAGTCTCTGTCCTGAGGACATTTCATTTCTGTCATCTTCCTTACTTTCACAAACAATACCTATCTTTGCACAGAGGATAATTCCATAGTGAGCATGAGCACACAAAGAGTAATAATGTGTTTGCATCCTGCCATAATCACATGCATCATACCAACACTCCTCAAAACCTAGGAGAGTTAGATTATTATTCTTCTCCGATAAATCTTTATGGTGATTTGTTTCCTTATAAGGGTTTCACGAGTGGGACAGAAAGATACTTTTAATTTGTTCACTATTATAGAAAAAAGCCTTTACAAATAGAATCCAGGAGGTTTACTCCAGTATTACAGTGCCATATATTATTACTGATGGAATTCCTTGTCTTCAGCACAGTAACTAAGAGTAAGGCCCCAGATCACCAGACACTGAGTCCTGTATTACAAAGAGGTGCATGTTGCCTTCAGAGGGGCTAGAATTATCTTAGTAGGGATTGTTTAAAAGCACAGAAAATTAAATATCAAATTTTTAGTTTTCCAAATCTTTATATGGAATGTCCCAATTTTTTTGCAACCTCTGAGTATTTTTCCTGAAATGCTGTTGTAAGTGCTAGGCTGTATTTCAATTCTGCAGCTCTTACATTTTTTTAAAGATATACTCTGATTGCTTCCCATTGTCTTCCCAACCATTTCAAATTAAAATACAGGACATTCCACAGAAAATTAGTATCAAAAGACCCTCTTCACACTGAATCCATTCTGAGTGAGATGATCTTACATAGAAAAGGTGCATGTTGATATATGTCTAAAACATTCATTTGTAAACAAAGTAAAGATTCTACATTTTCCTGTGGTTATGCTTCCTCACATACTGATCTTTCCAATACTAGAGAATGCTCAAAAAATGACTCAACAAGGAACAAACATGAAATTCCACCAACAATGAACGTATAAAGTCTGTGAAAATCCAATATGAATGTTCCATTTCTCAACATAGTTATATGGAAAAGGAGCTGTAAGAATGCGCTTTCTTACTTATCAGTGGTAAACAATTCTGAAGCAACAAGCACACAGAGAAATGAGTAAAGTGTATTTGATTTCTGTGAGCTAGTAAAAAATTGTACTTGCCAGGTGACAAACATTGAAGGTTACATTAGAAGTTTGGATTTTTGAGTTCAATAAGAAACAGGGGCAACTTCCTCACATGCAAACAGTCCACTTTCTGTTCCACAACAACAAAAGAGTATTTTGGGGGATGTTGGAGAGGTGTCTCTAGTTTGCATTTTCCACAGAAAATACAAAGATGAAAATTCATGAAGACTTTTAAGAAAGACTTAAAAATATTTCTAAGACATTTCAAATGCACGTAACAGTACACACGATACTGCATTACATTAAAAAATACAGCTCCATGCATAGGGAAGCACACTTTACCTTTATCTTGACAAATATTTACCTACTGGAACACTACCCCCAACATTCACTAATATTCTTCCAAACATCTGTATGAGCCAAATCCCCTTATTTTTATAAATTTCTTGTTTTAATGCAACAGAACTCAAACCACAGTAATTTCTTAAAAATACAAGTCCTAAGCAGTTTCCTCAAACTATAAATCTCCTAGCATTCTCCATTCAGTTCTGCCTCTTTTTTTTTTTAGTTCAGTAAGACTCTATATTGTGTCTATTAAGGGGATGAGGAAAAAGATGGGGTTTCATCATCCTTGAAGATAAAGCCTAATGGGCCTAATTAACAAATGCCATTCACTAATTGGAAATTTGGCACAAAAGCACCATTTGGAACAAATGCTGATTGGCTACGTATTTCAAAGGTTGCCTGAAATTCCTGCTAAACAGCAAAAACATGATGCTACTTACATTCAAAAATATACAGCCTGCACAGTAGGACATCTCACCAGTGAATAAATTCTGCCTAATCCATTCATGAGGGACACAGCTCCCCAGTGTTCAGCCCCAGTAACTAGGTTGGACACTATCAAAGTGCTCAGAAGATCTGAGTATCAGTGTTTCCTGCCCATAGCAACTGCAGAGGCAGTAGGTCAAGGCATCTTTGGAAGCTTTTGTGTCTTGCCCTTCAGAAGGAAAAAAATCTCACTGTAAATTATCTAAGAATCATGGCCTGCTTTACTCATTGTTTTTTCCCCTAAAAGGTTTACAGGGAGAACACTCCTTTCCATATATTCTCAAGGTCTCCTTTCTTTGTTGGAGCAATATCCATTCAGCAACATATAGGAATGCTGTTACCTCTTGAAGAACCTGAAAAGCATAGAGACAGAAGTGCATTGCAGAAATACTTTTTATTAATTAATACTTTATTAATGCTACGTTAGAATCACAGAGTCATTCAGTTTGGAAAAGACCTTTAAGATCAAGTCCCACCGTTAATGGACTGCCAAATTCAGCACTGCCAAATCCACCACTGAACCAAGTCCCTCAGTACCACATCTTACCTCCAGGGATGGCAACTTCAGCACTTCCCTGGGCAGCCTGTTCCAATGCTTGATGACCCTTTTGATGAAGAAATTTTTCCTAATATTCAATCTAAAACTCCCATGGTGCAATTTGAGACCATTTTCTCTTGTTCTATTAGACGGATGAGCTGTAGTAGAAAGTGAGCCTGGAGAATCCTTCAATAAACAAATGTTTCAAGGTGGAGCAACATTGTCTACTCAGGCAAGATCACAAAAAAAAGACCAAACCAAACAAAGAAAAACCCCCAGCAACATCATTGTCAGTGGGAAATATAAAATTAAGTGATACACACTTCCTTAAAACAGTTACACAAGCAGTTATTGTGCTTCAGATAGCTATTGTGTAAAAGAACTATCTTAACCGTTTAAGATTTACTAAAACAGCCAGACATAAAACTTAGTTGTAGGTTGCTACGTTCTACAGCAACCACAGTCTATTTCAGAATGGTAAGCTTAAGGATTTTGTTATGTGTACACATTCACATGTATACCTATTCTGTATTCACTTGCATAGCTGAAATTTCAATACCATCAATAACAAATTCGAGATAAAACAGGGTGCAAGATTGTGCTCAATCACCCAAATACTTAATTGCTCTTTTCTTACATGGAGAAAAAAGTACATTCCAGTCATTCGAATGTTTGTGCCTTTTGGACCAAAGGCTTCTGCACCCTGTTTTTCAGTTTTCAAGTGTTCTTCACTAATCTTATTCAGTAAAAACATCTGTGATAAAAGGCATATTTGTTCCAATGTTTTGCTCATGAAGCTGATTGCAATAGGCATAACAGCTGCCAGCAAATCTAAATTTAAACTGAAAGAATGCTGCAGCATTGAACAAGTCCATATAGAACTCTCAAGGGTCACACTGCCAGACCTCATCCTATACCAGAAAGAGAAAGGCTTCCCACGTGAAGGGCTATGAGAAAATTACACAACTCTAAATTTATCTGATAATTTGTGGCTTTCACTTCAGAACCTTCAATAGGTCCAATTGTTCTGATAATTAATGTATTGTACAACTTTGAGTGATAGATCAGTAACCTCCAAATAAAAAATATCAACGTTATTTAACCCTCCTCTCTATTAAATCTGCTCAGATAAAAATTCTCTCTGATGTACAGCCTAGATTGGCAAATAATGATTATGTGGAACAATTGCAGAGACCAAATATCATATTCTGCTCTCACTGCACTGATGGGGCTTCTCTGTTCTCAAAAGAACCTCTGTGTAAAAGGTCTCTCAGCCACTGGGGGCTTTGCCTACAGGGACTGGGGGAGGAAGCCAGACTGATTCCCTGTACAAAATCCTTTAAAAAAAAAAAAAAAAAAAAAAAAAGTGGTTAGAATACAAAGGACTCTTTTATTCTCAAAATAGATTTATGTGTGCCTTCTGTATTGAAGATTAAATATTTCAAAGGGAACTTTCCTTCATATCCTACTATAGTGTTGCTGAAATACTTACAGAACTGTTACATGGACAACTAATTTGTGGCACCTTCATCCTGAGAAGCAGGTAAGTAAACTCAGCAGTCAACAACCTTTTCACTTCTAAGAATTGTATTGTTATATATCTGAAATTATCAAAAAAGTCTCTTCAATCTCTCAAGTCAGCAGGTAAAGCCATGCACACAGCTAGGTTGCTGGGAAAATGAAAGCACTTCAAGGACATTACATACAATTCAGAGCAATCTGGATCCTTCTGATCCCCAAAACGTTCACCTAAGATGGGCTACCAGGACCTCAGCAGTTTTCCAAAAGAAAAGCTACAGAAATACTAATATAAGTTACATGTTAATCGGTTTTAAAGGAAAAACCATTATAAAAAATGAATCCTTTCCCAAGACCTATTAAATTTACCCTTCTTACATACATCTGTGTATGGAGCTTTGTTTTTACTTCCTGTTCAGTTACTTTCTCCTTCATGCTTTCCTGCCTGAGGGCATGCTGCCTCGAGCTACTTATTTCTTCAGACAGGTTTTCAGAAGTGACACAAACCATACCTGTATGAATGTGATGAAACCTTTTAAGTCTTTGATGCTCTAGGGCAAATTAAAGTGATTTTTGAACTTAAGGTTATTTCTGGCTTTTCCTTATTTCCCTTTACACATCTGCCTTTGCTTCTTTTCACTAAGCTCAACTGTGCATTTCTATAATTTTATGTGTCTGTTTTTAAGTACACCACTATGTCTTTGAATGATAAATACAGTACAATATAATCCTAAAATGTACACAACACGGGAGAAAAAGGAACTCAAAGAGGCAGTACCATGAAAAAATAATGTAACACAACCATTACCTCATTTTATATATTTGACTATTTGACTTTTCAAAGGCAAAGTAAAAGCAGCTCAAAAATAGACTAAATGCCTTTTTATAATAGGTTTTAATTCTTCAGATAGTGAAATCATAAATTTGGCTGTTAATTTGCAATCAACACGTTGATCTTGCATAGTGATAATGTCCATTGTATAAAAGAAAACAAAATCCTGAAGTCCTGTCTCTTTTTCAAGAGTTCCTGCATCAGTTCTAGGAGTATTTTTCTGAGCTAGGCAGGACATGACAGGAGCCCTTGTATCAATGGAGTCTTCCAAACACTAGTTTATGGAAATATCTAGCAGATGAAGAAACCTGAGCTAGTTCTTAGGACTGAAAGCCATGAGCTGTATCAGCATGGTGCTTCACCCAAGACAAGAGAGAGAAATTGGAAGGGGAAAAAAGAGGAATTTATTTGAAGAAAAGGTACAGGGCAAAAAGGTTTTGGAAAACAGTTGCACACTACTGCAGAAGTTTTAAAGTGCAGTAGCCCAGAGAGCCTAATATGAAAACTCTTGCAGCTTTGTTTTGTTTCTAGTAAAAGCAAATAGTTTTGTATTGGACTTCTCATTTAAAAAAACCCAACCAACCAAACAAACAAACCAACAAAAAAAAAAAAAAAACAAAAAAAACCCACAAAAAAACCCTACTAAAAAAAACCCAAACACCAAAAAATGCCACAACCCCCCCCCCAGCTAAACCCAACTTAAAACAGCACCTAGTTGGTTTTAACACCAAAGTGTAATTTAGGGTTGCTCCAATGATTACATTTTCCTGATTCATAATGCCTACAGCATCTCCACCTTGAAACAAATGATGATGTCGAGCAACACCAAATTTCACAAACAGGCTGTTTGACAAGACTGTACTGGTAACACATGGTACAGAACTGGCACCTGAATGGCCAGACTGGCCGTCTTAATTGACATCTGCTCCTATTTCAGCACATGAATTATCCTCTTGGGTTATCCCACCTTCAGCTGCTTCAGAGCGGATGCCAGCTTATCATTTATCTATTCTACCACTTCCAACTTGTGAGGTGGAGGAAGTGAACTGCACTTCTTGTATCTCAAACACCTGCTCCAAGTAGTAGTCAATTCCTGATGCCATTCATTTGCATTCAGTTTGGCACTGTCTGCAACAGTGGTTGTATCTGCACATCACAGTGACCATGAATGTCAAAATAGTTTACACACATAGGTATTAGGACACGTTTAATTTCTTCACAGAAAATTACTAACTTCAAAATCCACTAACTCTATGACTCCCTTGGAAAATGTAACCAACTTGTGCCTGTTCATAGAAGAGTATTTCCTGACAGTGCTTCCTGACTACTAAATGCTAGGTTTCAGATTGGGTTCCATGAGACTGAGGTGTCTCATGCCATGAAATCCACAAAAACATACAGACCAGAATAGGTAACTTAGAGATCCTTCCTCCCACTGTGGTTAGTTGCACCTTTTGAGATTGGATACAGCTGTGGTGGTTTTGACCCTGGCCGGATTTCAAACACCTACTGAAAGCTGCATTTTCCCTCTTCTCCCCCCTCTGCTCTTTTCGGAAGAGAGAAAAAAATAGAGAATTCCTGAGTAGAGATAAGAGCTGGGAGAAGTCACTTACTGATCATGGGTGAAACAGACTCAAAGGGAATAGAACTTCAATTTATTGTTAACAAACTTAAACTAAAAGCTGAATTTATTGCTAACAGAATAAGAACTAAAGAGTAAAAGAATAAAACACTCGAAGCACAACACCTTCCCTCTACCTTTTCTTTCCCTCTGTGTTCTCCCTCCTTCCCCCAGCAGCGCAGGGGATAGGGAAGGGGGGTCAGTTGTTGTTTGAGTCCATCCTTTGGCAGCAGCTCTTGCCAATCTGCTGTTCTGTGGGTTACTCCTGCATAGGCTGCAACTTGCCTCACCATGGTCTTCACCACAGATTACAGGGGGGCCACATCTCTGAGTCCCTTCCCTATTCCCGTGGGCATCCCTCTCACGGGAGACATTCATTGATAGACCTCTCCAGCGCAAGTCCATCCCTCGGGCCACAGTTCTTCCCTAATCTGCTGTCCCTTGGATCACAAATGAGCTGCACCAGCGTGGATTCCCCACAGGGCCACAAGTCCGGACAAGTCCCAGACAACTTACTCCAGTGTAGGTTTCTCTCTCCATAGGCCACAGGTCTCCAGCAGGACTCTGCTTTATCTTAGGCCTCCCACAGTCTCAGCCTCCTCATGCATCCAACTGCTCCAATATAGGCTACTCCATGAGCTGCAGGGGGGTGGTCTCCTCACCTCAGTAATCTGCCACAGGTGGCAGGGGTCTCAGTTTTAAGTCTTTCCCCTGCTGGAGAGGGAGAAGGGGGCCCCTGGGCTTCTCCTCCCCACTCCTTCTACACTGACCTTGGAGTCTACATTGGAGCTATCTCATGTTCTCCTCTGCTCTTCTCTCTGGCTGGAATTTCTTCTGCGACACGAACTGTCTCTTCCTGTATTCTTAAATATGTTATCACAGAAGCGCATACCATTGGCTAGTAGTAGGAAGTTTATCCTGGAGCTGGCTATCACTGGCTTTTTCATAGAACAGCAAAAGCTTCTCGTAGCTGCTAACCAAAATCATCTCTATGGCCTCCTATTACCAAAAATTCAGCCACTTGAACCCATGACAACGGCTTAATCTGTTTTCTTAGAGTTATCTCTTCAGAAGACACTGGGGTTAGAACTATCCAGGAAGTGTAAGACCTGGGCTCAGCTTCACCCTTGGCCTAATGCATTTAATACGCATTAAGGGGAAGGGGATGTACTTCTGAGTGACAGAGAAACACCAGGAAATACTAGCACTTGAGAAAACAACAGGAAAATACCCGTAATTTTTCCCAAAGATACTAGGGAGGGCTCACTTAAAAGGTGATGCAGCCCACAGCACAGCTGAAGTGCCTCTACACCAATGCACACAGCACGGGAAACAAGCAAGTGGAATTGGAAACTATGGTGCAACTTAAAAACTACAACCTATCACGGAAACATGGTGGGACAAAACTGTAATACTTCAATCAAAGGCTGGAAGCTTTTCAGAAGAGACATGCAGTGAAGGAGGGGCAGGAGTGTTGCGCTCTGTGTTAAAGAAGGGACAGCTTGTGAAAAGCTGTCTCTGAGAAACAGCCATGAATAGGTTGAGAGCCTACAGGACCAACCAAAGACACCTGGTGGTGGGGGTCTGACTAGGGGGAGCTTAAGAACAAGGCCCCCTGCTTCAAGTAAAAAAGCATCACACTCACAAGCTCTCATCCTGATGGAGGACTTGAAATACCCAGACATCTGCTGAAAAGCAACACAGCTGGCTATAAGAAATACAGGAGACTCCCGGACCACATCAATGACAATGTTCTGGTCCAGGTATTGGACATAAGAACTAGATGAGAAGGGTTACTGGACCTGGTGCTCACCAATGCGGATTTGCTGACTATTTGGGTTAAGACTGGAGGCAGTCTGGGCTGTTGTGACCACGCCTCGGTTGAGTTTGGGATCTCAAGGAATACAGGCCTGGCAAGAAGCAAAGACAGGACCCTAAGCTTGGGAAGAGGACACCAGTAGTGAAAAGAAGCATGAACTACAGAAAAGTAACAGCAGATAAAAGGGATAATAATAGGATGGCATACCTGAAAATGATTTTGTGACCCATGTAACACAACCCTCTGAAGGTTAAAGCAAACTCTGGGGAGAAGCCTTTAAAACTGCTAAGGAAAAAGCCACTGATAGACTTATCTGCAGCATAAAGCACTGGAGTCTCAGGAGAGGAAGCACTTGTGCGTTACCCCTGGACCTAGAATGAAGTAAGCTGCATGGTGCACCCCAGTTTGAAGCAGGGGAAACACTATCCCATCCTCAGCAACAGGAGCCAACATGAGTGCCTCCTCCCCTCGTTATTTCACTGTTATCTAGGGTTTTGTTTAGTATTTATCGGTAAAGCAATTACCTAATTTAATACAGTAGGTGAATTAAGCAAGGATTTGTCTGCTGCTTCCTTCACACACCAGCAGCCACGATGATCAGTCATAGCTGTCAGAGCGCACTGGGACAGCAGTTGGTGCTCTGCCTGTGGGCACTTCAAAGCACCGAGAGCTGTGAATCCATCCCCACATGCTGGTGCCAGGGCTGCCCTGGCAATCCAACATAGAAGCTGAGTCATTTCTTCTAAAAATATCAGTGTCAGTGTTTCCTTTAAGAACTCTGGAGCAGATTCTGAAGATTAGGATGGTTAAGGATAAAGATGGCGGTCTAGTAATGTATCTGACAATTTTCTAGTTGCAAATAAAGAACTCAAATTGAAACGCTAAGTGCTAGAATACTTTTATTTAAAAACCCCATGTAGATAACCTTAACACTTTTTTCCTTGAAATACCAATATCCTTGTTTTCATTTATTGGAATTTTAAATACATACATTGAAAGGATTCCCAAGAAAACTGGTACTAGAGACTGTCTCCAAGTACTATGGAACTTCAGCTATTCACTATTTTCCAAGTAAGTTGCTTCTTTGGTATCCACATTACACAGAAAAATGTAAGTTGGAAAACCACTACTGATAAATATGGAACTGGTAAAATAGCAGCAATACTGTCATCATATTTATGACAAGCTACCAAACAAAAACCCCAATCTCACTGAAGAGATTAAAAAGAATATTCTTTCCAAAATTTACAAGCATTCATGGAGTTCTGTCAAAGCTGACATTATTCCCTGCCCATGTTCTTGCAATGCACTATTGAGAAGATATATTGTTAGCAATACACTTGGAAGCAGAAATCTAAATTTAACAAAGAAAATAATAAGCAAAAGGCACCTTCTGGAACTAAAGAATACTTAAAGACAAAGATGGGAAAGCCTGAAAGAAGGGATGATATTTTTAGTGGCTAAGAATAGGTGGTGATGGGGCAAAGAATGGAATATGAATTTATGAGAGGACAATAGACAGTAATTGAAATAATGTAAACCTTCTAAATTATCTCCTGAACCGATTTTCATCAAGCTAACAATGAAGAGAGGGCATTAATCCTAGGCCCAAAAGAGTAATTAGGCATGATTCCCAGATCTCCACTGGAAGTCTGACACCCAAGTATCCAGGTTTAACCACTAGGCTTCAGTATTATTCAAAAACAATTTAGATGCCATCTATGGATTTGCTGTGACAGAAGTATTTAATGATATGTTCGAATGCATTTCTAAAATTCATTACTCTATTAACCATTCTTGAAACTTCTAGAGCAACAAAATATAGCTCATACTGCTAACGTTATTGCAAAAGCTATAAAATATAAAATACAATATAAAAACTGTTTCTCTTAAATGCAACAATTGTTAAAACATGTAAATATTTGTTCACATTACTTAGATTCATGCCAACTTACACTTATGTTAAATAACACAAAAAAAATTATGAAAAGTTACAGCTTGTGTATATTGTGTGCAAGAGCCTCATACGTTTCCCTATACTACTGTGAGGGTGGTGAGGTACTGGAACAAGTACCCACTTGGACTGCCCCAGCCCTGGGAGTGTTCAAGACCCGGCTGGATGGAGCTCTGAGCAACCTGGTCTAGCGAAGGGTGTCCCAGACGAGAGTAGCTGGGCTGTAACTAAATGATCTCTAAGGTCCCTTTCAACCCAAACCATTGTATCATTTTATGGTATTATTACCAATATAATTCCACTAAAGTTCTTGTGCTTGCCTCAAAATAACACGGACTTATAACACCTGGGTATCATCACACGGAATGAGACGCTTATGACAGACACGCTCTTAATGCCACATCAGAATTAGAAACTTAATTTTGCAGCAGCAGGGAACCTGCCTGTGACTGGGACACGCCACAGCAGCACCATCCCACGAAAGGCTGCACAAAGGCTTTTTCCTCCAAATATCATACAGTGGAGAAAGAACAAAGAAAGGCTTTCTTCAGCCTAAAAAGGACTTGCTAGCATTACGATCTGCAGGTCGCCGGATCTCTCCCAAACCCTCCAAATAAACTGAAAGTGGCATACTTCACAAAAAAAGTGCTGCTTTTCCCGATCCTTCTCTTGGGAGTAGCACTGTTTCACACAGGGGAAAACAAAACAAACAAACAAAAAACCCAAACAAACAAAAAAAACCCACCAAAAACCAAACAAACGCAACCACGGGCCGCGCCCACACCCTCGTGCTCCAGGGCACAACACACGGGCAGGCGGGACAAGGCGGGGGCCGGCACGTCCCGCCGGGCGGGGCGCAGGCGAGCCGCGGCGGGCTCGGGGCACCTGCCGGGGCAGACGCGCCCTCGCGCGTGGCAGGGCCCGGGAGCGCCCGCCGTGCCGTGCCGTGCCGGCAGCGGGACAAGGCTGAGAGGAAAGAAAGGAGCGGCGGCTGCGGGAGCGGCGGCGCCTCCCGAGTGGGGGCGGCCGGTGTGTGGGGGGGGCGGCCGAGCCCTCCCGCCCTCCCGGCCAACAATGGCGGCGGCGCCGCGCGCGCCAAACGGCCCCGGCCCCGCCCCCTCCTGGGGCTCTCGCGCGGCCGCGGGGGAGGGCGAGGGGCGGGGCGCGCGCCCCCGGCGCTGTCGCGACAAACCCGGGCCCGCCCCGATCCCCGCCCGCCGCCAGGCCTCGGCACGGGGAGGGTCTTACCGGAGCGGAGGTCCTGGGCTTGTGCTGCTCGCTAAGGCATTTTCGGTGGCACGTCCCAAACTCTTTAGATTTTTGATCCCTAAGAGCAGTGATGGTGGTTTGGAACATGAGTTGTGTCCCGCTCCTTCAGCAGGCAGCGGTGTGCTGTCCCTGAAACTTTCCAGCCAGCTTCCTCAGAATAGCACATGTATAGGTGCTCTTTGTTCTGCCTCTGGTGCCCTAGCTGACACATAACCAAATGTTCCTTATAAGTATACTTTAGGTTTTATATAGATTATATTTTAGATGAATATAATATAATTACATGTTTAGTATAAATATGTATTATATAATAATATAGTGTATATAAACACATACGTATACAAAGTATATTATTTATACTCTGGGGTTTGTACAAATATACTTTGTTAGTTTTAAATCACTTTGTATCTCTGTGCTTACCTGATGTAATACACTGCCTTATGCTATTTTCGGGATGCACTTTTTCATCCTTTCTAATGCAGTCTGATCTGGGACTTAGATGTCCTTTAATATCTATTTAGCTCTTGTGGTCATTTAACACACAGTTAATACGGTTATAACTGTGATCCAAAGGTCTTCGTTAACGAAACTGTTATTGCACAAGAGATGAGAGGAATCATCAATACAGAAGCATTGGGCTATTGTAAAGAGGAATGCGAGAAAGAGCAAAGGTTGAAATAACAAGGGAATGCTGTATAGGAATACAGAATGCAGCACTAAGTGGGAAGAGTTCTTGAAAACTGTAGTTTAACCTATAATACTTTAAAGTGTAGTCTTAGGCTTTCACTTGGATATTTACTTTGGTAGACCCAGCAGGTCTGTTTAACAGACCCTATTGACACACACAGAAGTGGCTATAGGATTTTTTTGGTATACTGTGACCCAAGTGTTGTCTTACGTTCAATGCTTAAAGTTGTAGGAACAGAGTCATGGCTCCTTATGGGAGATAACACCTCTGAAGTCACTATCACCAGGGAGCACCTGGAGAGGGGTGAGCAGCTTACTGATTAAGGTAGTGTGGAATAAGTTCACAAATTTTACTTTTGTTCCATAGGGAGGCAAAGAAGGTAGTAGGGCATTTTTAAGTGTATTTCAGAATTGAGCCAGCTAGCATTGCCAAGGTTGCAGGAGTGTCATTTCCTCTTCTTTAACTGGAAATTACAAATAACACTCCATATTGTATTACTGGAAATAACTAATGACACTGAATATTGTATACTGGGACCAACCTTGGGCACAGAGAAAAATTCTCTCAGACTTTGGTACTTCTGTTATTTTTGCACAGTGAGTGACAGAGCATCCAAAGACGTTTACAAAATTTCTGGACTAGCATCTCTTTAACATCAGTTGCCAAACTGCCCTATAAACACTACATGCAAACCTGGAGGTTGTTCTCATGCTGTGATATAGTGACTTGCTGTGAAGATTTAGTGTCCTGAAAGTACTTGAAAACGGTACTTTGATTCAGAGATACATGTGCTGCTCTGTTTAGAATCAGTGTTGACTTTATATGCTGTCCTGTTTAGACCACTTGGACTCCTAATGATGCAGGTGCTGATGTTTGTTGTTGGAAGAAATAATAAACCAGATGTACCTTCTGTATGTTCTGATAAGACTGCTTGGGAAAAGCAAAGATCACCGGAGTTGTGACTTGACTCTTGAGCTTTAACCGAGCTCTACATGAAGCATAAAATATGTTTCTCTGTTCAAGTCATGGATTATCAGGCCTTTATGGTAAAACATAAAGCTCTGGAAAAAAGCCTCTCTTCTAGTAGACTTTCTGGTAACTCCCTTGAGAAATCTGTTAAAAGAAATTAGTGTCTCAGAGTATAGTATCACGGTTGGATTAAAAAGGTTGGGAGGAAGAAAAGGTGGATGAACTTGAGTGTTCCAGAGAGAACTTTTCATATAATTTGATAGATCTGACCTTCACTTCCCTTTGCCTTTTCTGCCCTTTTAAGAGAGACCAAGTTTCTGTGAGTTTTCCCTTATACAGTTTCACACAGACTGATAACGTGTCTTCAATGAAAAGTGAAGAGGAAAGATTTTTTTTTGTCGTTTCTTGTCTATGGAGCTCTTAGAATAACTGTCATCTAAGGTGTTAGGGCTCTGGGATGGGAGATAGAACATTTAGTTTGTTTGCTTTATGGACTGAACTGTTGTTTGGTCAAAGACCAAAGATTTTAGAAGCCTCCACATAAAGTGTGTGCTTCTTGATCGCCTTTCAGGCTTCTTAACTTTCTCCCTGGATAACACAGTGCAAGTGGAAAATTCTCATTGTACAGATTCTCCCATCTCTAGCCTGTTTTACACCAAAACTGTGACTGCTTTGTTTGTCTGGATCTAAACAAAGTTGATGTGAGCCTGTGTCACATCATGGCTTGGGATTAATGGTGTGAGTTGTTGGGTTTCTGTTGGGTTTGATGCTGGATGTTCCCAGCATGAATTTTCAGAGAGTGAAAAGACCTTTGGCCTCTGTTGGATTTTAAGAGTTAGTCATACTTGGGGATTTATGAGCTTCTTGAACTAGATAATTCACTTTCCTTTTTTTTTTTTTGGCAAGAGATGAAGCCCATCATATAATTCAGTTCTGATGGTGGTTTCTGGAAAGTTTTTTAGCTGTTTTACACCAGGAACCTGAAGTTTAGGTAGTTGAAACTGCTATCTGGGCAGTATTGCTGAGAGTGCTGTGAAAAAAAATCAGTATTTTCATCTACCCTGACATTAGCAAGGCTGTCAAAGCAGGTTTGACTGAGGCAGCTGTATGTTTTTTGAAATATGCAAGCTGTTGTGGGCACAGCTGTTGAAGTAGCAAACTCAGTGGGAGATGGGTGAAGGAAAAGGAAAGGGAATCCCTGTTACTGTCTTGATAAAAAATGAGAAAAATAACTTGTAGCTGACAATTTCCTTTCTAGAGATAGTTAATGTTAGAAAATTGGCAGTTTTATTTTTTTCCCCTTACAATATTTCTAAACTTCATGTAAGTGAGAATACTGTCCAAATAGTATTTCATCAGTGATTTACCCCTGTGGGGGTGGGGGAATAACTTGTGAGTGCCTTACTCTGACCCCTCCTAGCATACCATGGAGAGGACCTTAATTTAAAGGCAGTGACATTGCTCTTCAGTTGTTCTACCTTTTTGAGGCACTAATTTTTTTCAATTATTTGGTTTTGTATTTGACAGTTTCTCTTAGGAGAATATTTTGTTTCCTGCTCAGTTTGTAACTGGCTAGAATGTTCCAAAGTCAGCAATCTAGAGCCCTGGGTGAGGAGTTTGGGTCGTGCTTTAAGTCACTACCACTGCTCTTAGGGACAAAAAACCTTTAGAACTTGGAGTCCTGCCTGTCCCATGCTGGAGAGCACAAGAACCTTGATGAGAATCCTACCAGAATGCAATTCTGCTTCTTGGAAATGAAGGTAAATATTTCCCTCCGCTGTCCACTGTCGCTTGATTGTTTTGGTTTTTTCTTTTTTTTCCTCTCTGATAGTTTGCACCTCAGTCCTGTCAACTTTGTTTGAGAAAAAAACCTCCCATTATTTCCTAATGTTTATGTACATGAGAAGATAATACTTGTCTTAATCTTTTCCTATGCTACAGATGCAATGGATCAGCTTGAACAGAGGGTAAATGAATTTTTTATGAACGCAAAGAAAAACAAACCTGAATGGAGAGAAGAACAAATGACATCAATTAAAAAAGTAAGGATATTACAGGAGTAGGTCACATTTTTCTTTTGCAAATTAAGATAACCTTAGGAAAAAATAGCTTATGATTGATGGAGACTTAAGTGTTCAGAACTATGCTTTCCCTTGGGCTTTCATAGAGGTGGATAGAACTACCTCAGAGGAGAAAAGTGACTGAAAGGTTTTGATCAAGCATTTCTCTCAAGTTTTACCCAGTATTTGCTAATATTTTAAAAAATATGATCCTGAAGTGGCAAGGAAATCAGGTCCTAAATTTTCAGCTCAGATATTTTTTGTTTTTCCTTATGTGACATGAAGTTTTGTAAGTTAATTGGTTTTCTGTTGGAGGATAATTTTCAAGCTAGATTTAGCATTTCCTATGATTTTGCCTCTGTCCTTTTACATGTTATATATATGGTATATATAGCTTGAGAGAAGGAGGAGTAAGAAGATGGATGTGTTCTATCTTTCAGTACTTGGGCATTGGTGGTGGTATTTTTTGCAGTGTAGTCCATGATTTTGGTGGGAGAAAATCCTCTGTAGTTTCTTACACTGTCTACTTCAGCCTCTTATTTGGTTGTTTACTTCTTTAAGTAATGCAAATAGATTTCTGTAATTTAAAAAAGAAAAAGTCAAAGCTCTGACTTCCCTAAAGCAAATGAAAATTTGCTTTTGACTTTAGTTGAACCAAAATTTCAAGTAGTTTTCACCTAAGCAATACACTATTCATTGGAAATTGAGAATTAAAAGGCAGTAAAATCTGTTCAAATCTAAAGTAAAAACACGGGAAAACATATTTTTTAAAAAATGTTTTGTCTTTGAATTTTCATTGGTTAAAGCAGATTTTTAAATTGGATTACTTTAGTCAAGTTACACTTATGAGTTATATAAATTTATTTAAAAATAATTTAAGCTATATACAACATTGCCTCTATTTAACTGCAGTGTTGGAAGGGCCTCCATGCACAGTACTGTTCAGCATCTTTTTGAAGAGCAGTAGGATCTGCAATGGTCCTAAAGATCTGTAGGAAGTAAAAGACATAATCTCATTTTGAGTCCATAACCTTATGCTGTGTAATATAAAATAAATCCAAGATTTGTTTCTTTTCTTGTAACATTTCTTGCAGAAATATAAATATCACTGTAGGAAGAAGTGTCCCCATCTTGTAGTTTGCTTTTTGTAAGGCACAGACAATAAATTGATATATATTATATCTCTCATTTAAAATTTAACTGATTGTTGTTTAGGGTAAAGTTTCACAGGCTTTCTCAAAACTGACTTGAATTTCTCCTTTTAGCTTATGTTTTGTGTTGGATAACAATAGCTTAAAATTAATAGTAGAAATTAATTTATGTTCATAACTTAAAAAGATTCTCTTTGACAGGATTATTATAAGGCTTTGGAAGACGCAGATGAAAAAGTGCAACTGGCTAATCAAATATATGATCTGGTAAGTGTACACAAGACTTGTGGTGAATTACCTACATTTATGCCCTAAGGAGTTTTAAGTATTTTGATGAGCTGTGCTACCTGTACTTCTGTCATTTGCGTACAGATATTTTGCTGGTGAAAGAAACATTTAATATTTTATTGACTTTTAAGAATTTTGTTATTTTTGTAGTAACTGTCATTTAAATACAAAACAAAGAAAGAAGATTAGAAATTGTAAGTTTTTGATGCATAGCTTTGGCCTGTTTAGGAAACGGGTTGAAAGAGTCCTTCAGGATGCAGTCTTTAGGGCAAAGGAGTCCAGGAAGTCTGGACAATGTTCAGTAAGGAAATCTTAAATGTACGGGAGCAGGCTGTCACCCCGTGCCCAAAAAGAAGTCATCAGGAAAAAAGGCTTGCTGGGCTAAGTAGAGAGCAATAGCTTTAACTCAGGGAGAAAGAAAAGAATGTATGATCTTTGGAAGAAGGGGCAAGCAATGTGGGAGGGCTACAAGGATGTTGTGAGTATATGCAGGGAAAAAATTAGAAGAGCCAAAGCCCAAGTAGAACTTAAAACTAGTTACTGCTATAAATATTTTATAAATATATCAGCAACAAAAGGAGGGCTGAGGAAAATCTCCATCGTTTACTGGATGCAAGGTACTTAATGCCTTCTTTGCCTCAGTCTTTAATAACAAGACAGTTGTTCTCAGGGTAACCAGCCCCCTGACCTAGGGAGCAGAATGAAGTCCCCATAATCCAAGGGTCAGTGACCTGCTATGCCACTTAGACACACAAAAGTCTATAGCCCTGATGGGATCCACCCGAGGGCACCGAGGGAACTGGTGAAAGAGCTCACTGAGCCACTTCAAGTCATTTACCAGAGGTCCCAAATCATTGGAAATTAGAAAATATAATGCTCATGTACAAGAAGAGTCAGAAAAAGGATCCAGGAAAGTACAGGCCTTTCAACCTGACTTCAGTGCTGAGGAAGGTCATGGAGCAGATCATCTCGAGAGCCATCCCTCAGCATGAGCTGGATAGCCAGGAGGATCAGGTCCAGACAGTATGGGTTTAGGAAAGGAAGATCCTGCTTGAATGAGATGACCTGATCTCCTTTGACAAAGTGACCTGCTTAGCAGATGAGGGAAAGGCTGTGGATGTTGTCTACCTGGACTTTAATAAACCCTTTGACACTGTTTCTTACAACATTCTTCTGGAGAACCTGTCTGCTCATGGCTTGGAGAGGTGCACTATTGGCTAGGTAAAAAACTGGCTGGGCCCAGAGAATGGTGGCACATTGGTTTTGAAGTTTAAGTATATTTACTTTACATTTTCTCAGACCCTGCAAGTCAGACTGCACTCAAATGTAGTAGACATAAAACAACTGATTTAGTTTCACAGCAGCTAACCAAAAGTTTGTTCCAGAAGTTGGAACTTATACCCTCTCTTTTGGTTAGCTGGTAACTGGAAAAACCTGTTCAGTTTTTAATAGAGACATATATTTTGCTGGATGACTGCAGATGTAGAAAGCATGGTGTTTCTTTTCATGGTAGTAAGTTCAGGGTATTTTTGTTAATTTTTAGTACCCAAGAGCACATCGTGGTTTACTCAAATGGACAGGAATCCCCACACTTCCACTTAAGACTCCGTTTCCCCAAAGCAGCCCAACCTCTTCTAAAGTCCATGTCATGTACTATTCTTTCTCTTCTCCTTTGTATTCACATATCCACAGCACCTCCAAGTCCTCTTCATCTTTTTCCTCAAAAGAGACACTTATCACAGTGTGTTGGAGCACTGCCTATGCTATTTTGGTGT
>JAYRBT010000042.1:22293810-22366270 GCA_036023395.1 Myiotriccus ornatus | reverse complement strand
CAAGTCCTCTTCATCTTTTTCCTCAAAAGAGACACTTATCACAGTGTGTTGGAGCACTGCCTATGCTATTTTGGTGTGAGGGAAATGGAGGTGACCAAGAAGATACACTTCTCTGCGTTACTGTACGTGCTTAGTGCTGCATGGCATAAAATTGCTGGAAGGGAGATACTTAGCAAGCCTGAGATTAAGGATGTAGATGTTCATGTTCCAGAACTGAATGCTATTTATTGTTGCTTTGTCTAAAAAACAGGTGGACCGTCATTTGAGAAAATTGGACCAGGAACTCGCTAAATTTAAAATGGAACTTGAAGCAGATAATGCTGGAATCACAGAAATATTAGAGAGACGTAAGTATGCATGATTTTCTTTAGGAACTTGACACACTTTCTGTCAATTTGCAAAATTAAAATATCATAGACTTGTTAGTGGCTGGCAGTATTCCCACTTGCTTTAAAACTGTGTTTTAAACCACTTTTCATCAGTGATTCTCAAATTTTAGTTTCAACATCAATTTTTACCAGTGAAGTCAAAATACAACTCAGTAATTAGAGTAATTTTTTTCATACAACTGTTGCACTTGTGAATTGGTGACTGTATCTGACAGATACAGAATTCTTTAAACCTGTTTTTAGTGACTGGAGATATTCAGACAAGTACTTCAGTCTAAGCCTGTCACCTCTCCAGTTGCAAGTGTAGTATTTCTTCCTTGAATTGGTTGCCAGCACACTGAGGAGGGTCTTTAGTTTAGTTTATTAGTCTTTAGTTTATTTTAGTTCTAGGTGTGGAAAGTGAAATAAAGTTAGATACTTGGTGGTTTTATTTTTTTAAAGGGGTGAGAATGACTTGTTTTGTCATGGTGTAGTGAGGGAAAAGCATTTTAGGTAAGAAACCTGCATGTTGAACTAATATAGCAATGCTGGTGTTAAGAATGTGACAGCTTTTTTAACCAACTTGGTGTAGAAGAATCTGGCCTTTCTGTACACATCAGCATTTAGACATCAAATTCGAATGTGATTATGATAAATTTCTGAGTTGATTTAATTACTGTGATTATGGAGGCAGTGGTTGTCCTCATAGCCAAAGGTAGTGAAAAGTAACTTAAATCACTTGAGGATATTGGGAATAAATATTCTTTCTTGGAACATTTTGTGGCTTTGTCATATAAATTGGGAGTTTTGGGCTATTTTATTTGTAATTGCTATAATAAATAACAGGCACAAAGAGAAAACTGTAAATTAAATGCTTTTAATGAACAAGCACCTACAGAAAATGATTAGTTTATTTTAGTTGAAATCCCAGCTGCTTATCTTCTGTTGAGCTATGGGTTTGGAGAGGTTGCTTGGTAGGATTTCAAGAGCTGAGAGTAGAAGAGCACTAAACTGCATGTGGCATCTTTCAGGTTTGTTTGGGTTTTCTTTGTTTAAATAAAGCTAAAAGTAGAAGCCTCTAAATTTTTTCACTTTCAGAATAAATGCATAAAGCTGAGGTCCCGCCAGAGGGCAGCCTTTGGGCAAGTTCATGATGTGATTGAAGTTCGCTCAGCCAAAATAGCTCCTTATGCTTTGAACTTCTTCTAGAATAATTTCATTTAAGCTTTTGTAATACACTTATGTATTACTCATATATTCATGTATTTCAGTGCTTTTTGAAAGCACTGAAAAAAGTAAAGAAGTGTTGAAGCTACAGATTTTGAAAAATTAATGTCACTTGCTTTCTTGAATGGTCTCCTATGTAAAAGTGAGTTAGTAGGTATTGCAGCTACTTCAGATTTTTTTTGCCAGAGATTGATGCACAGTATTGTGCTTATGGAAATTTATAGTCAAAAGTCTCTCCTATGCTGCAATTATTTAGCCTCATCTTACAAGAAATGTTACTCCTAGATATAGACTTGCATTTGTGTGTTCCCAGCTTTGTCGGTGTTTTTTTTTCTTTGTATTAATTGTTCTTTGTATTTTAAGTGTTAGGAAAATTTGGATAATGGTAGTGAAGCCCTTCCTGTTGAACATTAAATCATCTGGAAATACATTGCTATTGCTTCCATTTTGACAAGATGGACTCAGTGGGACAAAATGGCTTGTTTACATAATTGACCTGTTAACAGTTTTCAATTCATATTGGTGTAGATTGTCAGTAGTTTGGTGCAGCCATCCTCCAATCATCACTAGCTTGTGTGCAACTCTTTTGAATAAATGGCATCTTGAGGGCAGTGTTGTTTGTTCTCCTTATTTACCTTAATTTTAACTTCCGGATTTCAATAGTTAAGCACTAGCACTCACCAGTTTTTATTTTAAAACTAATCTCACTGGCTTCTTGTACTGTAGGAAGGGTTTCAACTCTTAGCAAAAATTCTTCTTATTAAAATAAACATAACTGCATAGTGATTTGATTAATATTATAAAGATTCACTTAGTATCTAAAAGTCAAAAGCATGGCAATGACAACTCTGAAATTTTCCTAACCTTTTCACCCCCTCTTAGGGTCTCTGGAGCTGGATACACCATCACAGCCTGTGAATAACCATCATGCCCATTCTCACACTCCAGTAGAGAGTAAGTATTTGAGACTTTAAAAAAATGGCCACTTACATTTCAAGGGGAAAAAAAGGCATAATAAATGATAATAATGTCTGTTAAGAAGAAGTGCAAGAATGAAATAGTAAGGTTTTGCTAGTCAAAATTAGTTTAAAGTGCTGTTTTTTTAGTTTGATTTTCAAGCTGAATAGGTTTTACATTTAAGTTCCCTCCATTTGTTTCATTTAGAAAGGAAACACAATCCATCTTCTCATCACAGTACAACAGACCATGTTCCTGAAAAGAAGTTTAAATCTGAAGCTCTTCTATCTACCCTGACTTCAGATGCTTCTAAAGAAAATACACCAGGTAATCGTAATTGTCTTTCCTTTCATTGGTCTTTAATTAAAAGAAGAAAAACTTTTGAGTTAGTCTTTTGAAATCACAGAATGGGTAAGGTTGGAAGGGATGCTAGTGGGTCGTCTGATTCAACCTACCTGCTCCAAACAGTGTCATGCCAGATCACATTGCATAGGATTGTGTCCAGACAGTTGAGAGAGATCTCCAGTGAGGAAACTCCACCTCTCTGGGCAATCTGTTCCAGTGCTCGGTCACCCACACAGTAAACAAGTGTGTCCTTATACTCTGGTGGACCTTCTTGGGCATCAGTTTCTGCTTGTTGCCATTTGTCCTATTGCTTAGCACCACCCAGAAGAGCCTGGCTCCATCCTCTGGACACTCTTCCTTCAGATACGTATATGCATTGATGAAGTCCCCTCTCAGTGGTCTCTTCTTGAGGCTGAACAGGCTGAATTCTCTCAGCCTTTCCTCATTAGAGAGATTCTCCAGTCCCTTAATCATCTTCTGCCCTCTGCTGGACCTGCTCCAGGAGCTCCTTGCCTATTGTATCGAGGAGCCAGCACTCCCAGTGTGGCCTCACCAGGGCTGAGCAGAGGGACAGGATCACCTCCCTTGACCTGCTGGCAGTGGTCTTCCTAAGAACCTTCCAGGTTCTTGGCCACATGAGCACACTGCTGGCTCACGGATAGCTTACTGTCTGCTAGGACCCCCAGGTCCTTCTCCATGGAGCTGCTTTCCAGCAGGTTGGCCCCCAGCCTGTACTGGTGCAGGGGGTTATTCCATCTCAGGTGCAAGAGCCTGCACTTCCCTCTGTTAAATTTCAGAAGGTTCTTCTCTGCCCATCTTCAGCCTGTCAAAGTCCTTCTGAAGGGCTGCACAGAACTCTGGGGTATTAGCCGCTCTGCCTGGCTTTGTGTCATCAGCGAACTTGCTGAAGAGGAATCTGCCCCTTCATCCAAGTCATGGATAAATAAGTTATATAGTACTGGGCCCAGTATTGAATCTTGGGGGACACCACTGTTGATAGACCTCCAACTAGACCCTGTGCCATTGATAACAACCCTCTGGGATCTGCCATTCAACCAGTCTTCAATCAGAGGCTCATACCCTTTCCTCTGGGATTTTCAGTCACTTGCAACGAGATACTGCAGGCATCGTTACTCGTCTGTGTTGTCCATGAAGCAGGTCGGTTTTGTTGTCATTTAACAGCTGTATGTTGGCTGTTCCTTTTTATGTACACTGCTTCAAAGAAGATAACAGTACAGTTTCATTCAGCCAGTAGTAGAAATATAAGAGATCAGTGCATTATTATTTTGGGAAAAGGAAATGCATGCAACAATTTTCAAAGTAAGGAAAAAGAATTTTCACACCTCTTTTTTTTTAAAGTGTTGGTCTGACATGGCATTTGGTTACAATAAAATAAAATTTTTCATGTGTTGTCTATGTGAAAAGAGGCAAGAAGCCTGTTTTGTGAATGAAAAAAACCCCACAACTTTCTGCCCATTTTCAAAATTAGGTGTTTCTTAGTTTCTTTTCTGAAAATAAAAGATTTTGAGAGGTTATAGTAAGTTAACTACCTCATGTTTTGGAATTTAGCAGCGTTTATGAGTTTTAAGTAGTCTCCCTTATACCTATTTCACTCTTTTTTTGAAGGACTTCACATGAAGTTGCAAAGAAAATGTAACTATGAGCAGCTGTCATTCTGTAGATGGCCATGGAAATCTGCATTACATTAAAACTGTGATTTGTAGTTTTAGAATTAAGATCATTAAAGTTTTACTTCAGAAACAGTATAGGTGTACAAATTCTTACTCTCTTGATGATCAGTCAGCATTGTTTCAATATTGACAGATATAGCAGCTGCATCTGTTCTTTCATAGCTGAGTATGATAGTGAGAGCTGTCTTTCTAAAAGGACTCCTTGCACATGAGGACACAGAGGGAACAAACTTTTTTTTCCCCTTAAATATTGGCTATGTCAAATTACTTTTGAAACCTTTTTTACAAATTATTAGGCTGCTCTGATGCGTCAACAGAGTTCCTACTCTTTCACTGGTTGTCATATATAACTCTTCTTAAAATGCAAAGGAATTTAGTTTCATTTTGAATTTCATAAATGTGTTCTATTCATCAAGGGTGTCGAAACAGTAATTCATCATCCTCTTCAAACAATGCATACAATACAAACTCTTCTCAACCATTGGCATCATATAACCTGGGCTCATTATCTTCAGGATCCGGGGCCGGTGCAATTACCATGGCAGCAGCTCAAGCAGTGCAAGCCACGGCACAGGTAATGTCATAATATTCTTGTCCCTCTGCCATCTGCTGTTGATTAAGAAGAAAGGCTAGTGACTTTTATTTTTTTTAAAATCTGAATTCCCATGATCACTTTCAGCTTTTGTGTATATGCCACAGTTTCATCCTATATAAATTGCCTAAAGGGACAGCTTGTTTTCTGGCTTTTCCTGGGGGATATTCTTACACATTTTACTGCTTACTCTTCATCACTTTGTTAACAAGGTAACTAACGAACCTGTGCAAATAATTAGCAGTTAGCAGTTGTCTTATGTAAGAGCTTTACTGTGTAATCTGATACAGTATCAGTATTCCTTTTAGATGAAGGAGGGAAGACGAACATCCAGCCTAAAAGCCAGCTATGAAGCATTTAAAAACAATGATTTTCAGCTTGGAAGAGAATTTTCATTGTCCAGAGATTCAGCTGGATATTCATCATCAGCTCTGGCATCTACGTTAACACAGACATTAAGTTCATCAACGACAGATTCACGAAGTGGCAGAAAAAGCAAGTAGGTTTTCTTACTTGTTGACTGCAATTACAGTTTTTAAGGCAGCTAAGCTTTCTCTTGAAGGTCATGGGCCATAATAGAAATACTTTGTATTTAATATCTGTGAGGGAGGATCAGCTGAAGGCAGTTACTGCCTGCTGGCCATTTTTTTAAGGGCTATGTTCTTTAGTCCTCTCACTTCTTTTTATTTAAGCAAACACACTCCAAGTGTGTAAATAAATGGCTTGATTTACTTTTTCATCTGTGATACAGTCAAGGTTCTTCCCTCATTTTTCTGTGTTCTGGAGAGATTTGACCTAACAGCAAATGTTGGGAATTACCATGCAATGGTTTGTAGATGATTTTGAAATAATCTGCAGATTTGCTTCTTGCTAGATCACAAGTAAATGCAACACTTTCTGATGGCTAATCATCTAGGACAGGAAATTGAATTAATTTTATTTCTGATTAAAATGAAGTTTTAAAACATTTTAACCAACAGTGTCTCAACACATGGTGGTTGCAGTCCCAACTTGTACTTGAAATAATTTCTCTCAAAATGGCCATCCTTTTAAACTGACATGAGTTTTTTTCTTCATACAACTTTATGTGTGTTCCCAGCTCAATTAATAATACTGTTTTAGAAGGATTTTTCATCTATGGATAGATTTAATGTCAGATTTCATCTATAAGCAAAAGCATAAAATTTTTATTCTGGCACTATTCCTATGGAGTGATTGGTGATGCTTGAGTGGAGGTTAACAGAAAATCAGTCATCTTCAAAACAGTTACCTACTGTACATGACATATGACATTATTTATATGGAAATTCCTGTTTCATTTGTAATATAATTTTTATGGGGACTTGACACCAAGGCTGTTAATGGAAAATTTTGTGAAGAAAAGCATTCATTAAAGCCATTTGACAGTTTAGAGCAGTTAAATTCCATTGATTAGAACAGTGTATTTTGCACTTGTAAGCTGATACGGCTTGTTTCATTTTCCAGTGAACATTCAGTGGGTCCATTCCAGTGCTTGCAGTAGTTGAATGAAATCTGTCAGCAAATGATGCTTTGGGATTTACATACTACAGCATTTCAGTTAATTAAGTACTTGTTTAGTTGTTTAGTGATTCACGTGGCAGGAAATAAATTTAAATCATGTATACTATTTTTTCCCTTTTTTTTTTCTTTCTTCAGAAACAACAACAAATCCTCAAGTCAGCAGTCCTCGTCATCTTCGTCTTCTTCCTCTCTATCATCGTGTTCTTCTTCATCTGCATTAGCACAAGAACTGTCTCAGCAAACAGCAGTAATACCAGAGTCTGATTCTAATAGCCAGGTTGACTGGACCTATGATCCAAATGAGCCACGTTACTGCATTTGTAATCAGGTAAGGATAGTATCCAGCCTGAAATACAACTAGAACTGCTGGTTTGATGTAATTGAACTTCCTTCTCTGGTTGCTAATTTTAAAACATTGTGTTTTTACCCTTGAAATTCTGATCTGTTTTTATTTACTTACTGGTGCTACGAATATTATCAAGTCAAGCTAAAAGTCGTCGGTTTTCTAGGGATAGTGATACCTGGAGTGTTTAAAATCTGTTAGTGGAGACTTCAGGAATAATTAAATTAAAAGTGGAAAGAGTTCACAGTGAATTTAGTTAAAATGTTCAGTTAGTAAGGAATTTGTGTTCTCCTACTTCCCCACAGAAAGCAAAAATCACCAAACAAACAAACAAACAAAAAACCCCACGAAAACCCAAAATATCCTATAAACTTAAAAAAGCCCAGACAACCAAACAAAACCCTAATTTTAGATAAACTATACAGAGAATGAATGACAACATGAGAAACTTACTTAAAATGCCTGTTCTTATTTCAAACACTTTTAAGACAGTTGACTTTTTTAGAGTTTATAGATTTCTGTAATTCTCTTTAAAATATTTGATTGTTTCAAATAAAGTGCTTGAAATTGTCATGTATAGAAGAGAAATAGCAGACATCAGTATAATCTTGAAAACTAGGCTGATAACATACTGAGCACTGTTGTTTTCGTCAAAATGTACTTCATTCAGGTTTTGAGTGCTGACGTTTTTTATCCTACCTGAAATATGCAGATGCATCTTCTTTTGCACAAACGATTTTTGAAAATCAATTCACTATGAACAAGATGGTGTTTGGGTTGTGTAACAAAAGCCCCGCACAGGCCATTCGCTTAAGAGTAAAGAGGATCCTTAAGAGAGATGATTCTTGTGGGTCCCTTCCAATATCCTTCCAGAATATTCTGTGATATCTGTGATACTTGTGAAAAGGAAAATCAAAATGTTGTTGCTGCTGTTAATAGAAAGACTCCTTAAAGGAAAAAACTTGACTGTTAGCCCTTTGAAAATGTTGATTGCTTTCAATTAATAATACAATTATTAAGAATGGATTTTTTTTCTTACTAGGTTTCCTATGGTGAAATGGTAGGCTGTGATAACCAAGATGTAAGTAACAGAGTTCAAAGGGTTCATGAGAGGCTTGTGCATGTAACCGTTGTTTGCAAAAGTTACTTTTCTTTTAAAGTTTTTTTTTGAGTAAATTTTTTTAGAGTAAAGTGCATATGTTTTGAACCACCCTTCATGAAACTTCTCATTTCTCTCCACAGTTCAGGTTCTTTTAGAAACCTTCAGCCTTTACAAAAATGACCTACTTCAAAATGCCATTTATTTCTCTGAATGTTTAGCTACGTTTAGCTAATAACAGTTGTCCTCTTCAAATAGAAAAGTTTTAAAAGTGCAGTTGAATGTAATCACGTATTTACTGAGACACTACATTTAAATAGAAATGAGTGATAAGATTACTTTTGTGTCACTTAGTATTGTCAAACTAAGTCTTTCAAAGCAAAACATAGTTATTTTGCTCTGTTATGTGAGTCCATAAATGACTCCTGGAATTTTTATCACTCTTCTTAGTTTATTGAATGTATGTTAGAGACTGAGATCTTCATCTCTTGTACTGTGATTTGTATGAAAATCAGAATCTATGCTTTTTACTTGTTTCATTTTGTGTTTGTGATAGGCACTGTGAAAAACACCCAAACAAATCCCAAACCGTCTCTTTAACTCTCTTTTTATAGTGTCCTATTGAGTGGTTCCACTATGGATGTGTTGGACTGACAGAAGCACCAAAAGGGAAATGGTACTGTCCACAGTGTACAGCTGCAATGAAGAGAAGAGGCAGTAGACATAAATAAGTTTCTTCATCTGGAAAACAAATTGTGTCCTAAAGGTCTTATAGAGGACTTAGGAGGGGAGGGGGAACTCTCACAAAACCTCCTTGCAGCCACCGAAGAGTTAACATAGCAGTCATAGAATGGTGGGGCTTAATGGAAAGGACCTTAAAGATTGTCTGGTTCCAACCCCCAGTTGTAAGATCATGAACTATTGGTTTTGCTAGTTGTGTTTTAACATTCTGAGTAAATTATTTACGCACCTCGATGTGCTACAGATACTATTCTAGTGAGCCTTGGATTATTCCAGCGGCGAACATATGCAGACATTTGTACTATCAAACCATTTTCTCTAAGCACTGGGCATTCTACAATTATATAATCTTCAAAGAATTCCGATAAGTCAAGGTTTTAAATGTATGTTTTATATACAAGAGATATATTCTGCTGCATGTACTGTACTCAAGAGCTGTTACGTAACACTATGTATATAAATGGTGCAAAAAAGTCAGTGCTTCTGAAAAGAAAAAAAGACAATGTTTTTAAAATGCCTTTATAGCTTTGGTTCTTTATGAAACTTAATTCAGCAGGCTGAAGAAAATGGTTCTTGTATACAGCGGGCTGTTGTCCTTTAGGGTACTTGAGTATGTAAAAACAAGAAAAATGCTGTAGAATAAAACAAACTTGTGCCATTAGTCTTTATATGTTTCTGCTCCAGAGAAGGTGAGGGCCATAAGAGGAAAAAAAGGTGTTAAAGTGACAATAAATTTTTATACCAAATGTGTTTATTTTTTTGTGCAAGTAATCCTTTAAATTTGAATTGTATTAGGTGTAAAATAAAACAACCTCAACTCCTCAAATTAATGTTTTCTGTACATTTGTCAGAAAAAAAGTCTGTCCCTGAAATGGTTTCGCTAACAAATTTCCTTTTATTGTTTTTCTGTGGCTCTTTCATGGAGCAGCACTGAACAGAAACAAGGTTTTTACTCCTATTTTCTAATTCCTCCTTCTTTCCACTATTAAAAAAAAAAAAATACACTTTCCCTTTGGATTAAAGATTTTACTTCAGGCTGGAGGTGTGTGGCCTTCATGTGGTAGCTTTCCAGGCCTGTGAAGAGGAGAAGAGAGAGAGAGAAGCAGTGTTCCATTGCATGACCATGCAAATACTGTCAAGGGAATAAAAACAGACAGGCCCATTAGTAATAGGAGTACGTGCAAAGAATGAAACCAGGATTGTGCCACAGCATTTTTTTTTAAATGAAAGAAGTAGGCATTTAAAGTCCATGAACTGGGGAAAAGTAGATGTGTAAGACAGAAAACATGATTATGGATGATAAATAGACTTTGGTAAAAGAGTAGGGTAGAAGTTGAGGAAAATAAACAGCAAGGAGCAGTTTAAGGTTCCATTAAAACCAGGAACTGAACCCACTGTATATATTTCTGTGGAAATCTCAGTCTAAAAAAAAACCACTTGAGGACTAGAATATCTGGTTTTAAGTGAGGCTATTGAGACAATGGGGATAACAAATTGTTTGTTCTGTGGGAAACTGGTGCCGTGCTATGATTTGAAATTAAATAAGCAACCAGTAATCCAGGCTCCCTTGAAACAATCTCTTTATGGCTATGAAGTTAGTCCATTGAAAATTAAGACCATATATAGCAAAATCTCTCACTCTGCTAGTAACCACACCTAACAGAAAACAAATCCAAATAAAAATTTCAATTTTTAGTGTGAGCAGTGGATCACTGTTTCATTGGAGAATATAAATTATTTTTTTCATTGGCAAATGAGTTAGAGAAATCACAAGAGGAAAAACCATAGTGTTTTGTGTCAAAGTTAAGAAAATAGAATCGGACAAATATGAAAAGTGTGGAAAAATTTACAATACCTAAGTCAAAGATACAGAACAATAGAACCTGTACATGCTTATGGTTTTTTTCTAAACAAGAGAAGCTTACAGGTCAGCAGGTGATTAGAGTGTAAAAGCACTGAGTAGTATGAATATATACATATTAAAAGAGTTCATACCTCATGGTTAATGTAGTTGCTGGATAATTCCATGAGTAGAGAAGTATGGCTGTTTAGGCAAGGTATCTCCTTAAAGCTTCTTTGAAAAAAGGTGATGCACTGGTTGAAGAGTAGGAGTCCCTTAATTGGGACATTGGGCCATCCTCATGGCTATTTGCGAAACAGAATAATAAAGAGTAAAGGAGAAAATCAGTAATACTCCCAGCGTGCTGCTAAAGGAGAACAGGACTCTGCTGCTCAACAGATACATAGCAGATCTGTTGAAGAGGTCTTAACAGTAACAGAATGTTTGCAATTAGGTTGTATTCTCAAAAATAATAAAAATGGAAAGTACTAAAAGCAGCAGACCAATCTGATGATACTGACAGTGATAAAGTAGATGTACTTCAACATTTTACTAAAATAACATAAATATAAACCAATATATAAAATAATACTGAGTTCTCACTTTACTGGAACTTGGTCCTCTGAAGTAGCTATTGCTGTGTAGCAAAGTGATTTTGGAGTTACCTAGGTAATTTTACAGAAACCTCAGCTCACTGCTCAGCAGCAGGTCAGACAAGTGCTAAGAATGACTATCTCAGTAGGAGATAAAGAAAAAAACAGAAAACAGTTTTATGCTGTGTAAATTGATGGTGCAGTTAGGTCTTAATGTAGTGTAAAATTCTGGTCTGCTTTGTTACAAAAAGGCAGCAGAGCTAGGAAAAGGCTCAAATAGGAGGATCAAAGCAGCCAAAGCTGTGTAATGACAACACAGCTGAGAAGCAAATGAATTGTCTGGGACTCTTGTGGATAAGAAAGAGGCAGCTCAGTGAGGATGTAAAAGGGACCTGTAAATTCAGAAGTGATGTGGAAAAGGTGTGCCTTTTGATAGAAAAGTAATCTGGAGGTAGCCAGTCCAAATAAAAAACGAGCAGCATTTTTTCACACTCAGCATGCTTACATTACAAAGCAGGACATACAGCAAAGATACCTGGATCAGAAACTCACTGAAGACTGATCACTGGAAGTCAAGAGAGTTTGTAACCAGGGAAGTGTTCCAGGGTGACTGGCAGTCCTGCAATCCTCATAGCCTCATGGCATAGACCATTGAACGCTCTTTGATACCAGACATTAGGTTAGGCAACCCTCCAGCCTTATGCAGTGCAGCTGCTTTCAGTTTCATCTCAGTGATCCAGCATTTGAGTGAACTTTTAGAGGAGGAGCTATTTGTAGTACCACAAACTGAGAGCCAATGTGCTAAGTGCTGTAATAGAACAAAACATGGTCTATGCCTTGTAAACAGTACTGTGTGTTTGCACTGGGGAGCTGTAGGTTTTATTTATTCTAGATCTGAAATGAAAAAGGAAGAAGAAATATGTTTATGCTTCCTGATCTGAAAATCCCACTAAGTTGTCCCTCTGGGTAGCACAGGATAATTTGCATTCTTGTCTTCTTTACTGAATTTTGCAAAATGTTTAACTGCATACAGTGAAGATCAAAAATTCTGAGGTTTGTTCCCCTTTTCTGTTCCCCCTCACCAGGGAGGTACTTTCCACTGCAAGCTGTCTTTTCTTGGCAAGTTTTTTCATCTCCCTTCTCATCCTGCTGGAATGTCTGGACCATACACTTTTTTTTCTTCAACAAAGGTGACCCTCAGCTTGACAACAGAGAGTTCAGTATTGCACTTAGACTAAAAATCTCTGAGAAGCAGAACTGCAAGAGGAATAAGGTTCTGAGTTTTTACACTCTCCTCAGGGTACACATGAATAAAGTTAGGCCCCACTGTATGAACACAGTCTCTGAAGTTTTATTACTCCTCCCAGGATTGACTAAAAAGCTCTGAGAATAATGTAACTAAAACAAGAAAAATGCCACCCTTCAGTGTATCTACACCAATTTGCAGTAAAATTCCTCTTACCGCTTTCAAATCCATATCTTGCTTTTATACTCATATAATATTCTATAAAGATGAAAAGCAGCTTTTTGCTTGTATTTCACAGCTATTTGAGCATACAAAAGTTGTCAGCAAGTTGTGTGATTACTTACACACTTGTGCTTTCATACGTCTTATGTTTTAGAAAAACCTACATTAGTTCATAATAGATTTAAAGTCTTTATTATAGAATCATAGAATGTTAAGGGGTGGAAAGGGACCTCAAAGATGATCTAATGCCAACTCCCCTGCTATGGGCAGGGACACCTCCCTGCAACTTCCCAGGTTGCTGAAGGCCTTGTCCAACCTGGTCTTGAACACTTCCAGGACTGGGGCATCCGCAGCCTCCCTGGGCAACTTGTTGCAGTGCCCCACCACCCTCACAGGAGAAAGTTTCTTCTTAATCTAAATTTCCCCTTTTTCAGTTTGTACCCATAACTCCTATCGCTACAGTTCCTGATGAAGAGTCCCTCTCTGGCTTACCTGTAGGGCCCCTTCAGATACTGTAAGGTTGCTATGTGGTCTCCACACAATTTTCTCTCCAGGCTGAACAGTCCCAACTTTCTCGGCCTGTCTTCATAGGGGGGGTGCTCCAGTCCTCTTAGCAACTCTGTGGCCCTTTGGATTTGCTCCAACAGTTCCATGTCCTTATGCTGGGGGCACCAGAACTGTACGCAGTAGTCCAGGTGGGGTCTCAGCAGAGTAGAGGGGTGGACACACTGATACACTGAGTAAATGGCTTTAACTGTTTGATAACTGTATTCCCTTTTTTAATAGGTATTCCCTTATTCCTAGCTACTACTCTACAGCTAGAATAGAGAAATACTTGCCTCATGACTGTAAAAGAAAATGATAAACAATGTTAGGACCCACAAACTCTAATACCTATTTGTACCTTGTACCTTATATTATGAAAATTTCTTAGTATTACGACAGATGTGTTCCTTAATAAATATTTATTCAGCAGTGCTATATACATTGAATCAAATGTGTATGCCCACATTTATGAAACTGGCTACTACCAGTTAGGAAAAAGTTTTTGAAGTCATAGGGTAATACAATGACGGGATTCTTTAAATAAATTAGACGCAGTTGTTCAGCTACAATTTATATATTTGGCTTAAAAATATCTAAATTTTGAGGAATCTTAAGTATACTTGTGTTGCTGAGCACAGATTTATTTATTAGGTTGACAGATAACTCTTTGTTTTCCTAGTTAAGGTTGTATTAAGCCTTTCTGTCTAGAAGAATAAATAATAATTATAATGTATTTGCACACATGAGGATTAGTGGAACAGAAATAGGGGAGCAATGTGAAGATAATTTCATATTGCTTCTGCCTGCAAAGTTGTGGCCTTACAATTTCAAAGCAAGCTCTATGATTTATTCTCAGAAAAAGATGTGGGATTATGTTTAGATAAACTTTTCAAGTGTGAGGGTAGTTAAGCACTGGAAGGGGTCAGTCAAAGAAGTACTATGGAGTTCGGGAATCCTTTTTTGTCAGATGTGCAGGAATATTTTTCCCTGTGTTGACAAAGGAAATTTTGTTTACATCTCAGTTTTGGTGAGATTAAAAGTATATTGTATCTGGGGGTTTGTGGTGGTCTATAAGTAAGTGTTTATCATATTTAAAAATTGTTTTAATGAATGTTCAGTTATGTAGCTTGTCTGTAGAGAGGACAAGCTGGAGTGTTTCTTCTGTGACAAATTCATTTGGATATGGTATTCTTGACTTAAATTATTTTAAAATGTGTTTAATCTCTCTGTCATGTTATTTGGGACTAAATTAATCTCAGGCTTTTAAAGTAAGCACATTCTATAGATGGATAGATCAGTCAGTAGTTGAATGAACTGACAATAAAAACATGTGCTCCTTAGTCAGGTCTGGAAAATGAAACAGTTCTACAGTCATTAGTATTGACCAACCCCTCATTTTAATTTAGGAAGGTATCCCATAAATTTTAAAATTAGCTCAAAAAATTCAAATTATGTGCTAGTCATCTTAATACAGAGCAAAAATTTTCTTAGACACTGACTTTAAACATGCTTTTGCAGACAGAAGTGCTGATTTCAGAAGTGCTGATTACCTTTGAGAGCTTCACTGACATCAGAACAAATATAACATTGTTGGTTGCTCTTGTAAGACATAAACAGAATCTAAAATACAGACTAGGCAAACATCTCAGTGAGGTTTTAGCCTGGGACAGGAAAACTGAAGATGATTCTCAAAAACAGAAAAGAGAAGAAAATCCAACTTTAAGGTGTTTTGATCAATATCTGAATTAATGTTCAAGATTTTCCAATGCTGAAGTACTTTCCACTTTGAAAATGCTTTCCAAACACTCACAGACAACTATTTACTTAAAGACTTCTGTTAAGAGGGTGAAAGGAATGTACTGTGAATGTCTTTCTCTGGAGGCTGACTAGCCTTATAATAGGAAAAGTTCTAAGTTTTCCTCTTCCCTATTGCTTGTATCTTAAGCAGTCATATTTAAACTCATGAGGAAAGAAATTATCTAAACATATTGTTCATAATTACATCAGCACATTATAAAACTGTAACCTGGATTTGTATTTGGCTAATGAAGGTGTGATTTTAAATCAATCCCAAAAATTCTCTGTAATTCTCTGTCTAATGACTGTTTTAAACCAAGCAAATTAGCTCTCAGTTTTATATAGATTTTATTAATTTTCTGTGTTGTCACTATTTGGTTTTACATGATTTTCCAAAGCAAAGAGTTTCTTTAATGCACTTTAATTTTAAAAGTGCATCAAAATGAAGTTTACAAAAATAGTGATTGATTAAAAATATATATTAGGAGCTTAGCTACTTAATAATGTATTTCAGAGCTGGTTGTATTTCAGTTATATTTTAATTTTTTTCAAGGTCAGATTCTAAATACATCTACATCTGCCCCTAGTCATAGAATATACATCCATAATTAAAAAATACACAAAACAACCCACAAAAGAAACAGACCCCAACAACCTAGTGATCAGCCAGTGAACAAAAATGCTTCGATTCACTTTTCAGCCCCTCTGGACAATTCAAATGTATGTATAAAGTATAGAAAAATTACAGCAAAACATTTTATATCTCTCAGACCTGAAAAGTATGTTCCTTAATCCTTGCACTGTCAACAGAACTTTGCCTTAAATGCTAGTTTTACACAATCTATTTAATCAAAGTGATCAAGACCATCTACTGACAGTGTGATGTTCAGCTTCCTGCCAGCCATATCACAGCGTTTCAGCATGACATCCCTCCCTAGTTTCAGCTTTCCAGCCCAGTGCAACAGCCACCCGGCGTGTTTCAAGCAAGCTGTGCAGTCCAGCAGGCCAGAGCTAAGAGGCAGTGCAGTGACTCTGCCTGAGCTGGGATATAAAGAACTCGTCAGACCTCTTGCCAGCTGAAAAGGAGATGTTCTGTGTGGCCTCCTTCACTCTATTGATTCCAGCCACGTTGCTTTTGTAAGTTATAAAACTGGTTAAATCTAATTTTCAGCTTTACTTTTAGAAGTATCATGTGGAGTAGTTTGCCAAAAGTCAGTGCTTAAAAGATGTAACGTATTTAAGGGTGTTTCTAAAGTAACTTCTGTGCCACAGTGGTTGCTGCTATCTTGTTCTGCAGCAATCATGCTGTGCCAGCTGGGCTTGTGAGAGAAGCTGTACAGTTATAATCAGATCGATATGTTCAAAAATATACTGTTATCTTTTTCTGCCTATCCATAAGAGCAACAAAATAGCATGTCTTGCATCCGCACATGTTCTTTTCACTTTTACAATAATTTCTCATATATGTGCATAGTATGTGAAGCACCCCAAGTAACACATTTCTGTACTGGCTTATTGTATATTCTGGCAGCACCATGAGAATGCAACAAACTGGAATAAACTGTTATATACTCTTGCATATATAATGTCTGGTCCTGATGGGGCTGGTTAAACCTATGGGTACCTTGAGAGGCACAGGTGAGTATTTAGTCAACATTCCCATGTAATCTGGTTGTCTTAAAACTCTCCCTGCTAATAGAAGAGCTCTGTTAATCTAACGTCCATCAGTACAAAGCTTTTCAATCGGAAGAAATCAAGTTCTTGTTCCCTTGTATCTAAAACATCCACATGTATGAACTCATCTTCTGAAGTCAATGGAGGCCATGATGAGGTTTGATTTTTATGTTTGCATGGATATTTACTATACTGGGGCTAACAAAAACGTAATGACCAAAATGTCTGAAATGACTGGCACGTGGAAAACTTGGTCCAAAACTTCAGAGCTTGTTTGCCAAGCCTGCTGGTGGCAGGAACACCATCTGCACCAGCACAGACTAAACAATCTAGAGAACAGCATACACCTGAAAGCATTACACCCTTATTTTACATGCACACAATAGAGGTAACAATATTTGCATGTTTATAGGAGACTGTCATTTGTTTCCTTGCTGCCAAGGAGCATTAGAGGACTACTGAATCTGTAAGACTTTGAAATAGTCATTAAAAAGTCTGAGTGCTCTCAGCAAAGCAACCACTTTGCTAAAGAAAGAGAGGATGTTCCTGATCATACAGGCAGTGAAGGGGAAGAAAGGCAAGGGGACAGAATAAAATACGGTTTAAGGAATTTAGGGGCATGAATTGGAAGATGAGTGTTTATGGAATGAGAAGTCCAATTGTATTTTTCTATTGCAGCTTCTGAAAGTTGGTTTGTTTGAAACAGATATTGCTTCTGAACTTGATGGCAATTGGTGCTTGGGGATGACTGTCATGAATTTTCTGGTGACCTTTGCTTTTCATGTTTTTTTATTGTTTGGGGTCTACTTACAGTGTAGAACAGGAGAAAAATAAACACACCACTAGTTTCTACTACCTACAAAATTAGGCCAGGCTAGAGGTAGCAGAAGATGGCAATGAAATAATTTAGTTTAGACAGAAGAGGAAAGCCCTTGTGACAGAACCTGGAGGACTACACCATTTCAATTCTATATTTGAAGTTCATTGGAACAGAAACTAGAACAATTAACTTTAAAAACAAACAAATAAAATGCATTACTTTAAAAACAAACATTAGAATTAAATAGATTTTTAAATGCTTCTCTTCCCCCTGCAAAATGCCCTTACAGACTGATCTTTTTCTTCATATTAGTTGATCTTGTTCAAATAACTCCATGGCCAGCTTGCAAGCATCAGACATTCCCACTTCCAAGGCAGCTATTTGGGATACATCCCACTTTCACTCTGAGGCCTGGCTGAAGGATTGATCCTTCTCTTTGCAGTAGCCTCCAAACTGATATGCCTACCACTTGCTGCCCCTCTCCCCCTGTCTTCTTACAGGAGCTTTTCTGACCTGTTGCTGAGGGTGGAGGGGACAGGCCTGGTGCGGGGAGGGTGTCCCACTATGTGGAATAGTTAGTGAGGAATGCAGATACCCTCATTGCAGACATCATTTAAGCAGGCATAGAGTCAGTGACACTGGTATTCTCGATTTCTTCCCACTCCCATTGGTCATTTTGATACACTTTCATCTGAATATATGAACTGGAAGAACTGCAAGGAAAATACTACTATGCAGCACATCAAGCACGTTCAGAGCCCTTCTGCAGGTACAAGGCAGTGAAGAGCTCTGCTTGCAAAAGGAGTGCATGAGAAAGTAAAAAAGTATTTGTGTAAATTCTTTTCATATAGTAAACCCAGAAAATATAACTGAAAGGCAGTAAGAAGGTTCTAGATCACCTAATTGAAGAGATTATTCACTGTATTAAAAGAAGAGAATGATTTTGAGAGAAGACAGAGGTATCATTAGAAAAAGTTTATTTGGAAGAGGAAGACCTGAGAGTGGAAGTTCAAAGTTCTCATCTGAGGTGTGAAGAAAAGGAGAATCAGCAAGATGCCAGAGAAAAGATGTGGACCATCACAAAATAAAGTAATTACTTAAAGTAAAAAGGAACGCAGACATTGTCAAGAGATATTTCACTTTGTTCCTGTTCTGCATACCTGAAGACAAATATCCATGTTTTTAGAGCCTATCTGGGCATTTTTTGATTGTTGCTGATTCTTATCCATCTCTCAGAAGCAATGAGTGTGAGCAATCAAACTGGCTACAAAATCCATAAATCTATATTATCTCCAAATAACTGCTGCAAGGGGATTATGTCAAGAGTCAGCAAATAACTGTAGACAGGAAGAAGCAGAGAATTTGCTGATCTATTTCTTCCTCATGACATTCAAATTTGCCTTTTAAGCAGGAACCAGTATATTCATTACACTTATGAACAGTATATTCATAACTGCTTTCCTGTACCTTCCTGTCAAGCAACTTGCCGTATTATTAACATACATAAATAAATAGATACCTCTGTTTCATTGTTGCTCTTCTGCCAAAACAAAGTAGTGAAGATCATGGCTGAGTTTCAAACAGATACCTCTGGTCAAATAACTCGGCCCAGATTCTGCCTAAAACTTTAAGGAAGCTGATAGGTTTGGTAGTCTGGTAAGCTGAGTATTGAGCTTTGCCTCTGCCTAAAAGATCCTGTTCCCTTAATCTGTTTACATCCTCTCTCACTTGTGTTCTCCTGCTGCTTAACCTGTACCAGCACTAAGGACCATTGGATCTCTCCAAGAGTCAAATCAACTCCCTCACCTAGAAAACAATCAGCAGTACCATAGAAAGGGACCTGGGGGTCCTGGTCGATGACAAGTTCAATATGAGTCAGCAGCGCCCTGGCAGCCAGGAGGGCCAATCCTATCCTGGGGGGCATCAGGCAAAGCCAGCCAGTTGAGGGAAGGGATTGTCTTGCTCTGTTCTGCACTGGAGTGACCTAACCTTGAATATTGTGGCAGTTTTGGGCACCGCAGTGTAAGAAAGATATTAAGCTATTGGAGAGTGTCCAAAGGAGGGTAACGAAGCTGGTGAAGGGCCTTGCGGGGAAGCTGTATGAGGAGCAGCTGAGGTTGTTTGGTCTGTTCATCGTGGAGGAGACTGATTGGAGACCTCATTGCAGTTACAACTTCCTTGTGAGGGGAGGAGGAGGGGTAGACACTGATCTCTTCTCTGTGGTGACCAGTGACAGGACCCGAGGAAACGGCCTGAAGTTGAGTCAGGGGAGGTTTAGGCTGGATATTAGAAAGAGATTCTTCACCCAGAGGGTGGTTGGGCACTGGAACAGGATCCCCAGGGAAGTGATCACAGCACCAAGGCTTACAGAGTTCAAGAAGCATTTGGATAATGAGTGCTCTGAGACACGTGGTGTGACTCTTGGGGATGGTCCTGTGCAGGGCCAGGAGCTGAACTTGATGATACTTGTGGGTCCCTTCCAACTCAGAATATTCTGTGATTCTGTGATTTTCTGCTTGCCTGCCTTTACTGTGAGCCAAAATCAGAGAGCTGAGCCAAAGTGGGATTAAGACATGAATCTTTGTTCTCCAGAGTGGAGCAAAATCACAGTATCACTAAGGTTTACAGGATTCTATGAATGGGACAAAGAGAGAGAGGATGGGGTTTACTATGCTGGGATTGATTTTAACTTCAGCAGTATCAAATCTTCCAATGTGCAGAAAAGTAATGTATTTTTCCTATTTGTTTCACTTTGTGCCAATCTTCCCCATTCACTGCTTATAATAGGACCACACACAGGATTGAAGACACTGCAAATCTAATTGTAATCTGGATTTAATTTAGAGTGAAGTAAAAAATCATGGAGGGTGTAGCAGGCTTTCTGCAGCACAGCTTAACAAGATGCTTTGCTTGCATATTGATATGCTATTGATGCCTGTTCTTCCTGAAACTTTTAAGTAATTTTTAAGTTAGTGAAGTTAATGGCCCATGGCACAATTTTTAGTGTGCTAGAAAATAAAAAAGAAATTAAAAAGTTGACCATAAGCAATGAAAATTGTATATAGGCTTGCACTGTGAAGATGACAGACATGATTACAAGCACTTGACTATCAGTTTACTTAAAAATGATCATTTTGAACTTACATTTCGTGGGATCTCATTTATCACTGAAATGGTTGCTAGGATGCTATGCTTTGAAATTTGAAACTTTAGCCAGAAAAAGAGCAATTGCAAAGAGGTTTTCCAAACATATTTTCTTTTTGGCAGCCTCTCTACTGTGAAGTTATTGATGCTAAATGGTTTTCTTACACCAAGACCTGATCTTACAAGCAGTTATACCTAGACTTAGTTTTATTTAGAATTGTGGAATGATTTATGTTAGATCTTCGAGTGAAGTTAAGCATGCATAAACTGCATCTATTCATCTGGCCTTAAATTCCTGTTAACTTTCTGTCCTAGTATTTTTTCCTTGCTCCTGGCAATTATATGTCCAGGTCACTACTTAGACCATGGAATTAATTTTTCAGTGGTCACTAGCTTTCACTACTGAGCAAACATGGAGACTCATGTAAAATGGAAGCTCTGTGTGTATGAGCCAGGTTGCTTAAAACCCCAGTGAGATGATGAATGATGAGCACTATATGCCTGCGTGGCACCTTGGCTAAGTCCTTTCAAATCCCAGTCCCTGGCAATTTTTAGCAAGTCTTGTGATTTTCCTCTCACCTTTTCTGTGTCAGGGTAGGTTTGAACCCTTACAGTCTATTCCACGTGATGCAGATGGAACTGGGATTCTGGCTGCAAGCACTGGAGATCACTCTTGACAGTCATGGCTTGCTGGTTTTGGCAGAATCAATCCCAGCATGACCTCATGCTAGACAGGAGAGCAGCTGCCTGCTATATGGAGCAGCCAGGCAAGCAGTCCTGAGTGAGTGGGAGGAGTAGGAAGAGTTAAGCAGGCTAGAGAGCTCCATGCAATGGGAGCAGCCACTGTAAGGAAAAGGTATGGGAATCAATAGGAAATCAATACAAAATTTGTTTTCTATGTCAGAAGGAGGAGATTTATACCTTTCTGCTAAGAATTCTGAAATATGCACATACACCTGTGAGCATAAATACTTAGCTGGATGTTTCTGATCTTATTTGAATATTATGCGCTGAAGAATCTTTATTGTGAATTTGAGTCAAAGGATGCCTGTCCCTTTATCCACTTATATTCTGTTCCTAAATGACTAGTCAATGCCAGGGGAATTAGTTCCCATATGCAATAGTCCTGACTTAATTTCCTGAAGTGTTGGAATGGGACCAGATGACAGTAGAGATGGAAGCCCAGAGATGTAGTGGAATCCTGATTCAAATGATAACAGGAATCACATTCATTTCACTTTAGTTGCAATTGAGAAAAGTATTTACAGCTTAAGAAATGTGCATTACATGCTGTTGTCATGAAAAGAAACCACAAAACATAGAGAAAAATTCAGCTCATTCCTCAGAACATCTGGGAAAAGCAGATGGACAGAAGGCTGATTCCCAGGAGTATACAGGAGGCAGAGTAATTCACCTACCCTCTGCTGATATCCCTGCTCTCTTGATATTCCTTCATCTGTTGACCACTTATCCTGTAGACTTGGGACCCATGAGTGATTTTGGTGTTGCAGGAAGGATGAATTGACTCAGACACTGAGGAAAATGTGAGGATAAAGACTTTACCTAAGTACTTGAAAGGGGAAAATTATGTTGGGCTGGAGGGAGAGCAGGATTATTTGCTGTGCTGAAGGTAACCAAGGGAGCAGAGGGTGAGGACGGAGAGGATTACTTTGTTCTAGTGTGGGATTCTCCAAGGGGGTATGATCTCCACATCATGAACCAGCCATTAATCCAAATCTTTATAAACTGGTTTTAATCAAGTCTTCTAGCAATAGCACATAAACCCATCATAAATAACCCTTACTAAGAATTTGGGAAAAGTTGACAACCATGCAAATACCACCCACACAGCTGGTGGTTGTGGGCCCAGAAATCACAGCATGTCAAAACCCACATCTTACAACAATAAAGCAACTCTCTATGCTCCCCTCTTGCACTGATGGAGTTACTGTGGCTCCCAGGCTGGCTGCTGGTAGTGCCTCTGCTATCCTCCTTTGAGTGCACCAGCTCCCTGAGTACCCCTCTCCACTGGATGGCAGAGACATGCCCACAGAATAGCTGCAGCGAGTACCCATGGTTTTCCGATGCCTGCTAGACAGATTTGTTGGCTTGCTAGAGGCTTTACAGCACAGTCTGGCTGGAGCAGGGCCTGTAGATGTGAACTGCTGTGCTGTGAAGGATGGAGCATAAGCAGCGTATCTCCAGAGAGCAGAGATGGGAATTCCTCTGTGGCTGTCAAGCATCTCTCATGGGAGGGTAAAGGCAATTGGACTACTCTTTTCCTGCTCAGAATAACCCAGGGGTCTCATTTAGACAACTACAGCCCCAGACAGAAACAAATTGGAGGACTGGGCAATCACCAACCACACAAAGTTGAACAAGGGGAAGTGCCGGATTCTGCACCTGGCATGGGGCAACTCTGGATGTTCGCATAGCTTGGGGAATGAGATGCTGGAAAGCAGTGCCATGGAAAAGGACCTGGGGGTCCTGGTCAGTGGCAAGTTGAACATGAGTCAGCAGTGCCCTGGCAGCCAGGAGGGCCAACCGTGTCCTGGGGGGCATCAGGCAAAGCATCGCCAGCTGGTCAAGGGAGGGGATTGTCCTGCTCTGCTCTGCACTGGTGAGGCCTCACCTTGTGTGCAGTTTTGGGCACCACAATGTAAGAAAGATGTTAAGCTATTAGAGGGTGTCCAAAAGAGGGCAACAAAGCTGGTGAAGGGCCTTGCGGGGAAGCCGTATGAAGAGCAGCTGAGATTGTTTGGTCTGTTCATCGTGGAGAAGAGGAGACTGAGGGGACACCTCATGGCAGTCTACAACCTTCCTGTGAAGGGAAGAGGAGGGGTGGACTGTGCTGATCAGTGACACACCTGAGGGAATGGCCTGAAGTTATGTCAGGGAAGGTTTCAGTTGGATATTAGAAAGAGGTTCTTCACCCAGAGGGTAGTTGGGTCCTGGAACAGGTTCCCAGAGCTTGTTAGAGTTCAAAGAGTGTTTGGATGATACTCTAAGGCACTTGGTGTGACTCTTGGGGATAGTCCTGTGCAAGGCTAAGGTTGGAAACAATGATCTTTGTGGGTTCCTTCCAACTCAGCATATTCTGTGATCCGGTGATTCTGTAAAATGCAGTGCATGTGACAGATGAGGTCCTGAGCTAGGTATACTCTGTGTGCAAATGGATAGGTTTCGTTTGGAAAAAAGAGAAGGATTTAAATGCTTAATAGAAACCAGCACTTCAAATGATACATACTCTGCCCTTCCTTGCTGCATATAGGCCTCTAACTTGCTAATACTGCTGCAGCTTTAAACTGTGTAGACTGGCTCAAAGCTACTGTAACAACATGCATTTCTTATATATGAGGCAGTGTAGGAAGAACTTTCTTTACAAAAATAGTTAACTAAGGATGGAAGATAAAATAGATGACTTGTAAACAGATATTTTTAGCTAAAATAACTTGATTATACCAGAATTTTTGGTCTATAAAGATAACAGTTTGTCAACTGTTCCCATCTGTCTTGTCCCTGTCCTATGTCAGCAGGGGGAAGTAGTAACTAAGACCTTCTGTGGCTTAGATACTAAGTGCTTTCATTGGAGTATTTTTGTCCGCCCTCCTTTCTTTCCCTCTTTGACATCAGTAAGAAGTTTTATTTATACACTGCAATGAGATATTATATCTACTACGGAAAATTACTGACAACTGCTTTGTCAGTGACACTTATGTCCAAGTAAATCTGCTTAGTTTACAACATTTTTTGTTAGTCTGGATTAAAATTTTGCAGGTGCTGCTCCCTGCAAGATATTACCATTGTTTCAATTAGGCTAATCACTGTAACAGCAGTTTTCTAAAAATTGCAGTGATGGTGGCTTCAAGGCATGCAGCATGAGCAAGGACACCTCTTGTTCCTCATCCAGACTTCAGACTGCGTCTCCAAACCCTGTGCCTGCTCTTAGCACAGCCAGTTTAGCCCCGCCCTCTGAGCAGTCCAGCCTTTATTTATATGAAGTCTGTGGTCCAACTGGCTTCAGATGGCGTGTGTATGTGCGTGTGCCTGCCTCCTGAGTGTGTGAGACGAGCTGGGATCATGAGCCAGGGCTGTTACAAGTGGTTTTAATCAGCAGTCCATTAGAGGAGAACGGAAAACTTCAAACAGATTAAGAACCAAGTAAGTAAACCTAACTTTGAACTTGAAATCTGGACAAAACAAATGCAAATGAAACCTTCATAGTCTGTCAGTTTTCAGATAAATTATCACTTTTAGAGAGAAAGCTGTGCATGCTGACAGGAAGGAGGAAATTTAAAAGGAATGGAATGAAGGAAACTATAAAAACAAAATGGGAATTGAGAATGCAAGAGAGTAAAAACAGCAAATGAGTGTTCGCAAAGTTGGTACACTCCCTTACTTTTTTTCAGCTGTGGACAGGACATGTTAAGCTTTAACCTCTTGCTTTCTTGGATACTATTGTACTTGGATACTGTGTAGTTCCTTCTACAAAAGGGGTGAAGATTTCTGCTCCTCACCTGTCTACTGGCAGGTCTATTCTCCCAAGAGCACAGTGTGGAAAAGCTTACCGTGGCTCCTTGCAGGATGCCCCATGACATGCTGCTGTTTGCTGCTGCTCAGTTGTTGTTTTTTCACAGGTTGTTCCAGTAGCCCCATGGGAAGGTGCTCCCCAAGCCTCTGCTCCTCTGGAACCCGTGACTTCTTGCCTGGCACCAGGAAAACACTCAGCAGCAGAAATGGGAAAACTCATGCTAGTTTTGGGTAAAGTGTGCCTTTAACTTTTTTTACTGTGGCAAGACGTGTCTATTTGGACTGCATCTGGAATGTGGCAAAGACTGAAGTGAGGACGGCAAAGAGGCCATGGTTTGTGGGCAAGTCCCCAGGTGCCGCAGGCTTTGTCGCCTTCGTCCCTTCCTTCTGGCCATAGTGGTGGCCATCTGTCTGTTCTGCCAGACCCTGACTCCTCTCATGACCAGCAGCATCCTTTCGGCAGTTGTTAATGGGATTACATCCAACAAACTGACCAAAACACAGCAAGGAGGGTACAAGGAGGTCTCCCCAAGCACCACTCACTGCTTCCTCCCTGGCAGTAATTCACAGACATTGAAAAAGGTAAGTCAGCTGGAGCAGAGTGCTGAGCAATAATTAGCAAAGCAAGGGATAGCAAGTCTGGCAGGATCATCTGAGTCCAGCTAAAATTAGCCTAAGCTTGAAAGTCTGGGATCTGTATACAAACAAATGGGTGATCTAATGACAGCAGCATATGTGCAAGCACATTCCTATTACCAGCTCCTCAGAGTGCTGTTATTAACAGAGGAATCCTAAAATATTCAACTGAAACATAGCATTGCTCTGTGACTCCATCGAGATTTCAGTTTGCTGCACAGACCATACTTTATTTTGGCTTTGGGAATTGGTTTACAGGCTTTACAGTACAGGCACATAAATCAGGAGCCAGGAGGGTTTCATGAAGGTGGCTGGGGTTGTTAATTGGCACCGACACTGCAGCTGCCCTGTGTTAAAGTTATCTGCTCGTCAGCTTTGAACTTTACTGGGATTCTGCTGAGAAGCTGAATTTAACTGCATTTGAGAAATAAAAGAAACAGTTTTCATATTTTCAAATCGCACTATATACTTTGGAATCTTTGTCTCATAAATTTTACTTTGTCCTTAGGTTACCTCATGTTTATTTTGTGTAGGTTTCCTACAGATGGGTGTTAAAATCTACCAAATTCAAACACTGTTATTTTTGTTGGAAAATGTAGTTTGTTAAATGGTCCAGACTGAGGTAATTATTTATCCTCTGGAATCTGTGATCAGCACTAGCACAAATGTTTCAGGTTTTTTTTAGTTGTATAGGAGAGCTGCTAATAGTGCAGCAGATATCACACTGTGAAATTATCATTATGCTGTCATTTTATATACAACTGTAGCAGGACTATAAACAATTTTTTTACTTCACAGATTATGGACAGCATCCACATAAAGCAGTTCAAATTTAAAAAAAAAGTACAAGGCTACTTCTTTGATTAAACAGAGGTAACAGTCTAAAAGGTCAGCAATATTGATTTTAGGAGAGCAGTTGTAAAGTGCGTCTTCTGCAGCAATCAGAAACAGATATGTGAAATAACTGTGGCATGAACTCTTAAATTTTTTAACTTAACTCTTAAATTTTTTTTTCTTGGGAAGGTCAGAGTTTTATCTTATGAGTTGCAGAAATCTACTCCATGCTGCATTGTCATAATTTTATATTTTAATGACTATTTAGTACACTAGGTACCCAGGTTCAGATTTGTTCAGCAACAAGACATGAATAATTACAATTTAAAGGGAAATATGCACAGCTGACAAATGTGGGTTGCATTGTGTGGATTACATCTTTTGACACAGTCCATTCCTTTTTACCCATTGCTATTGTAATGGCAAAGGACATTTCATACCTTGCCTTTGGCTACTTAAAATCTATAAGAACTGGTGAAATAATGGCAAAGATTTGCTAGTATGCTGTTTGGCTGAAAATATCTGTAATACCTTCTTTCACAATGTGCCTGAGAAAAAAAAGGGAGATAGAATTTGGCTTTCTGGCTGTTTGAAATGAGAAGGAAGCTTTTGTTTTTACAACGTGCTGTACTTACTGCTCTCCAGTGCACGTGGTTGGATGTGACTATCACACACATGCTGAACCTATAGTACAGATGTAAGTGTGTATGTTAACTCTTATAGGTATGTTTTCCAGGGCTGTGCTACCCTAACACGTTCCTCTTCAAGTTCTAAAGACCACCCATAGCTGGCTCCCTATTTGTCTTGAATGTTTCCTCTAGAGCATGATGAACAAAATGTCTTGCACATGTTGGGATGTTACTCTAAGCTGCTCTCTGTTTCCAGAGAATACTCTGCTGGTTGTGTGGGCTGAATAATAATCTCAGAGAACAGAAAAGACAAACATCTCCAAAAATCTCTTCCACTTTGCTTTGAAAGTGTGTTCTTGAACTGTGTGTTTTCATCCACTGCTTATTCAGACAACTGAACTGTTATCTGGCTTGATTTTATTGGATACTCAGTAACATCTAAGACAAATGTCATGGTTGAAACTTTACACTGTTTTATTTTACAGTCCCGTGCCCACCAGTGGTAGCTAGTTTGGAAACAACTTTTCATTAAAGCTCTGGTTAAAATCTTCATATATGAATCTTGAAAATTACTTTAAAATATAGTTATTTACATTTGTAATTAACTAGTCCCACATGTATTCTTATTCTATAATTAGTCCAGCCAGCAAATTTAAATTCAATAAAAAGAATCTATCGTGCAGTTAAACAGTGACTTAAAGCAAACACTGCAGCATGTTATGAAATCAGAGTTCATGAATAAATTTTAAGGAAAATAAGAGCCTGCTGGAGATAATATTCTTTTAGGTAATTAATGCTGTTTATGGGGTTTGAGCCTTTGTATGTGTCACACTGCAGATTGTCCTCTGACTGGGTAGGGGCAGGTTTCATTCTTACTTCCTTCGGAGAAAAAAATAAGTATTGTGTTGAACTTGCTGTGAGAATTTGGTTCTGCTTGTTATTGTATGAGCAAAATCCCCTTCCAAAGTCTGATAATTTCTTCATTCAGAGTATGCATAACATTAAGTGTCTCTAAAGAAACACTCAACGCAAACAAACAAACAAAACCCCCCAAACCCCTGGCACCTTTCATAAGCCATTTGTTGGAAGTGAAGGGAGAGATCTGAGGAAAAGTGCAGCTTTGCCAGTGCAGCTCTGATATCAGCATTAACCTCATTTTGGAAGGGAGAGTTCTAGACAAGTCTGGAAGAAGCATGGGGACAGACATGGCCAATTTGATCTGTAAACGTGTCTTTAACTACATCCAAGATGCTCTGGGATGGAGCCCTTCCTGTCGGGCACATAGTGCAAGCTGCCTTTTTTTAAAATGCAAAAATGCTGATTTCATTCATAGGATGAAAAACCAGGCAGAGCTCATAGTATTCCTCTCTCGGGTATCACAAATTACAGGAGTTTTAAAAACAGCTGCAGATCATGTCCTGTAGCTTTAAATTCACAGAAACAGAAGTCAACATTTTCTAGTACAGCATTAAATGTTAATATCTCCGGCATGAAAAATACAAGGCTTATTTCTGAATCTCCAGCAATAAAGGCATTAGAGAGTGATATCACATTTAGCAGCAGGCTGTCTGCACATTTAGCAGGGCACTCTTACCTCTCCTGTGTTATGAAATATTTGCAAGTCTATATAGTTGAGGAGAAGAGCTGGTGCTACAGCACTGAAACTGGAATAAGTATCAACAAAAAAAAAAAAGCCCATACAAACCCTATGTGTAGGTTTGCCTGGCATGGTATTGTGCCAGAAATAATTTTTGTACCAGCCAGATGTGAAATTGTCACACTCATCATAAGTAATTTAGCTCTGCTTCTCAGCCAGTTCTGAGAAAAGTTAATTAGCTGGTTAAGCTGTGTTTCCACTCTCTGAATTAATTCAGCCAGAGCCAATTTAGATGTCATTACACAGCAGAGCATTTTGCTCAGGTAGTACCTCTGCTGGGAGGAAGGAATATGGACTATGTTGCCTTGTAGGAGGGCAGATACCTGAGGTTCAATTGCTTTCCTGGTCAGGGAAAATCCAAAAGCACTTTTCCTGGTTTCTTAAAAGACACAGTCCCCAAGCCAATAAGCTTTATATCCGTGTTAGAACTGGAAGCCTGGTACACCATACTGGCAGGGGGAATTTCTGTTGGTCCTGGAAATCAAAAGTCTCTCTTTTCTTTCTTTCTTCCACAGCTGGAGAGAAAGGAGGAGGAAAATGTTTAATCACCATTTAGAGTTATTGCTTCTGTGATAGGCACTTTTTCAGCATATTAGCTCTCTGGTTGCGGCAAATGTATTAAAAATATCAGATTTTTAAACTTTAGGATGGGTCTTGAAGGAGATTATTTCATGCATGCCCACAAGGCCCTTGCTTCACATGCCCTGGACATTTAAGGTTAACTGAGAAAAAGAAAACAAACAAGATATGCAGCTGATTATGTGAGAATTTGATGAGTGGGTGAGGATGGCATCCTAATAAATGAAATATAACAGGTATGGTGAAAAAAATCTCTCCTCCTTTCAACGCCCTTAACCTAAGTGTTATGTAAAAGATTTATCTCAAAGAAGAGCTCCTTATTTAGGAAGGATAAGAAAAGGCTTTTTATGGCTTCATTCTGAATGGATAGGATAGGATAGGAGTGAATAGTATGAAAGATCTAAGATAAAGACAACTTGATGTGGCCAAATCTCCAAGATATTATGTAGAAAAAGAAAAGAAAATCAAAAGGAAAAAAAAGAGAAACATCATGGTTTAGTCTTAACCATGAGCTAGAGGAAGATCCAGTTGAATGTCTTGCATAGGTTACTGGCCCAGGAATCTATATTTGAAAATTAGGAGTGAAATTACCAAAAAGCTGAGAAATTGTTACTATAACTGTAGAAATCTGGACACCCAGAATGGAATTATTCCTTCTTTATTTGTGTGCTCCACTCTATCTTCTCAGAGGCAAAAAGCTGGACTTCACAGTCAATGCAAATGACTACCTCTAATGCAAAATTCATTACGAATTAATGCAGACATGTAAAACAAATCTGGTGAACTTCACACTCTTTTTTCTATTGATTTCTTTTGATGGAGTATACATGCTTCAGTCAGAATAAGCAGAGAACAAAGGAGGTAGGAGAGGAGTGTGTCATGGAAGAAGGCATGGGGAAAGGAAGCAGGTGTAGGAGGAGAATAAAGTACTACAGCTGCAAAGAAATAGTATCCTCAGAAGGCACAGAAGGAATTGTGCACAGAGAGGGCTGGATTGTGTTAGGGAAGAGAAAGGGAGATGGCAATGGAAATGGAAAGAAAAGAAGACAAAGCCAATGGAAACTTTTGAAATGTAAATATGTGAAAAAGAACTGAAGCTGGATGATAGAATGAGAAGGGATGATTTTTGCTATTATGCAGAAATGGAGCATGGTGAGAGCTCTGGATAGAAAAGATTACTTAATGCATAACAAGGTTTGATACATTTTTAAAATAAATTTAATCTTAAAAATTATTTTATAGAATAAGTAGGGGGATAAGAACTCTTTTCTCCTCACAAAAGAACAAAGAACTTTACTAGTATGAAACCTCTGTTACTAGAAAGCAATCAGTATAGGGTATGGTATCAGCAACTATTTTTCTTGGAATGATACCACATTCGCATTGCACCCTATGAAAGCAGGACATCTGCTTTCCCCTTTTCTATGTAAAATGTAAAAGGTCTTGAGGAAACAGCTATTTTTACTGAGCAGATAGCTACAGATATTTTGTTGATAAAGGGCAAAGCTATTGTGGTAGCAGTCAGGAAAGAGGGGCAGGGTGGAGACTTTGCAGGAAGGGAACTTTGAGAAGGATGCATCAGCAGCAAATGGGAAATGGAGGCGGACTTCGCTGGCTGAAGTTTTTCTTCAAAGAGAGCTGTTTTGATAAGATGGGAGGATCGGCTCATTGTTCTTAAGACAGGGCAGTTGGTACTGTGAACTACATGTGAGCATAAAGCAAAGGCATTTTGATAAAATAGCTCTGTACTTCCAGCTTAGAGTGTTGGTGGTGACTGTGCAAGTAACTCCAGTTTTGCTCTTGGTTTTATGAAGTCATCAGAAAACAACCTTCAAAGTCGTGCCAATAATCTAATTGCTTGTTCTGTATTTATCTATCAAACAATTGGAAGCAGAATTACATTCCAGACATTTCATTCTACAACCCAGTCCTTTCTGATTAGGAAATCCAACAGAACATAAAGCCAACATTTAAATATCCTCCAGAAAGTGAAACAGGAAATTAACGTCTCTCTTACTTCTTGATATAGGAGCTATGTGCACTTAAAATATAATGGTAATATGAACAACTTGCTATTTCTATGAGGATTTATGCAAACACAAAAAGGATTTTAAAAGTCACATTTGGAGTTAATGAAGATCTGCACAGTCCTGTAAATGAATGACTTGGGGCATTAGAACCTCATGCTAAGTTTTTATTATCACTCTTTTTATTGATGCTGTTTAATATTAGTGTGGTAGTTTCTAGGAGTTTCACTCATGGATTTTTTTAATGTTGTTCAGCTAGGTGGTATTTAACAGCAAAGATGCAAACTTCCTTTGCTGGTTAAATGGGAATTTAGGCTGTTCACTGCCTATGAATAGTGCTAATAGTGCCAGTGTTGTTTTTATAAGGCTGGTTCTCTTTGGTGGTATTTTTGTTGCACTCCACTTTCATGCAAAGGCCTTTTGGTTTGCATAGTGGCTCATATATCCCTTTTGCAGCAGCTCAGTATCTGCAGAAAGCAGTGGGGTTGAAGTAAGCTGCAGTCAGTTATCTGAAACTATTGGACCGAGACTCTGACAGTCTTGGCTAGCTTAGTGTGAAGTGTGGGTGCTAGTAATAAACACAGGGACTAATGCCCCCAGAACTGGGTAGATGAAAAGATGATTCAGTTTTTGAGTTCTTTCCTGAGAGAAGCTGAGGCAGACATGAGTGGGCCATTATATTAAGGAGAAGAATTTTGTTTCTGCAGTTGAAGTGATGGTCAGTGAAATTCTATGGCAACAGTTCAAACTATATATTTGCTTCTTTGCCAGGCATAGACAATGCATCAATATTTATGGAATTATGCAATCTTCTTGGAATCTGAAAAAACTGCCAAGGAACTGTTTTTCTCTCCTCAACTTGAAAGATCTTTGCTGTTTTCTACTTGGCCAAAACAAAAACAGCAATTATATATCATAAGATTCAGTTACTGACCAAATTCTAGATTTTTGGAACAACCCAGAAATTCTGTAAAATAGAGTAAAGCTTCAGAGACTAATAGAATCAATTATATCCTTATACATTCATAAACTAGAATTGGATATGTTGGTTTCAAGGGAAATGTCAAAACATTTTCTCTTTAACAGAGTACTTCACAGCTCTGTGGAACTTGCATATAGACAGAACTAAGAATTACAACTCAGATAATAGATGTCTATTTTCAGCTGAACAAGGATGGTTATGTAATTCTTGAGCTTTCATATTATATAAACTGGGCCATTTATCTTGTTTGTTAAGACATCAAAGGAATATACATTTGATGTGATAGTTTTTTTGAAAAACCGTAATAAATTTTAATGAAGCTCAATTTGCTTTCTTTTGTGTTTTTCATGTTTTCATAAATTGAAAAAAATTACAAAATTAACTTTTATGCATTTTTATTCACTTTACAGCCCATTGTGGCTTTTTTAAATCAGTTGTTAAGGCTGTAGATCATCTGTGTAACAGCCAATTGCACTAAAATGAGGTCAGTGACTCAGCTAAGTGCAGTGTTTTGTAAGCCATAAAAGTAGGTAGATCATGTCAAAACTGACACAGGCCTCATCCTAAATCATATGGGAAATCTCAGCTTTGCTGTAAAGCCTCATTAATTTCTGTGGAGACAAACACACCATTCTCTAGGTAAGACATGGGCTGCAGATGTTCTTTACCAATCCCTTTCACATAAGGTATATTGAATCTGTGATAAATTGACTTGCTAACAAATAGCCTGAGTCTTCAAACTGAGGAAGAGCTAATAAATGGTTGGTACACTAAAACATTTGACCATTTACCAATTATTGTCAAGTTTTCAAAATGTTATGGATTAATTTTTTTTTTTTTTTTCTGTCTAAGCTGGCTGTACATTAAATTCATAGGAATGCCAAAAAGTCAGAACCATAAAATGTGGAAATACGTGAACAGCTTATTTTCATCTATTGCACTCGGCTTCTTTTATACCAACTCTCTCTTCAGGCTGAATTTTTATGATTGAGAAACATTTTATGAAAAACAGCAGATTCTTTAAAATATATAAACATGACTGCTATTGCTATAATATTGGAAATTCTGAAAAACATCCAATAGTAAACAGATCAACATGTCCAGTCATGCAAAGCATTTTATATAGAGCTTTGGAAAAGGTGTGGAATCACATGCTACAGGCATGCGGTTGGTCAGATTCTTTTTTTTTAAATCCTGCTTAGCTAACAACTCCACCTACATTGCACTACTTGGCAAGAAAACAGAGGACACATTGCATCTTGTAACCTGGACTCCATATAGCTTTAAAATGAAAGGGCAGAGGAAATAAATTTGGCAACACTACACATGAATCTCAAGAAAGTACCCTAAAAGGTGTGGAGATACTTCATATTATTTATTAGTACCAGATTAAATATTGGGTCAAGCTGTTAAATTTAGGATCGTGAATTGTCTCTTTGTCCCAGAGATCCCGTCACAGCTCTTTGGGAAGCTGTTGGATAAAAGTGCCTCATGCCCAGGGCCTGGGTGGTGGGAGGGAGGCCAGGGGCACAGATGAGTTTGTCCCCACTCGGTCCCTCCCAGCACTGTGGCAGAAGACTTTGGACACCGTCAATCTGAGGGACTTTTGTGTGTCTCTGGAGTGAATGCTCCAAGAAAAGCCCTCTGGAGCAGCTAGTGCTGTACTCCATCTGGGAGGGCCGTCAGGAGCGCCCCGAGCACCCATGGGAGGTGCCTGGTGGGAGCCGGCTGCTGCGTGTGCTCCGTGGAGCTGCTTGGGGCCATTTCCCTTTGTGTTTTGAGGAAATGACCCAGGCCACTGCTACTGCCTGAACTTACTTTTTTTTTTTTCTTTCTTTCTTTCTTTCTTTTTTTTTTTTTTTTTAATGCTGCTGACAGTGTTCTGTTGCATATTTGTCACAGCCAAACTAAAGCATTGTAAACATTTCTGCTCTTCCCCAGGGAGCTGGGGAAGATGCCGTCTGCATCAATGGTGATGCGGAGGCGGGAGGGAAAGCCCCTTCCCTGGCAGATCCTGCCACGGGCAGGCTCGATGACCCCTGGGCTCCTCGGGACCCCTCGGGGCTGGTTGGTTCCTGTCCCTTGTGCCTCACCAGGCAGGACAGCTTGTCCCTCGTGCGAGGTTGGCACCCAAGGCCAAGGCCTGTTGGAGCGGGCGTGGGCTGTGAGGTGGTGGCCAAACCAGGGGAGCCCTGCAGGCATTGACCCTGGAGTGTTGACTGCAAGGGAAGTGGAGTCACTGCTGGGTGCTTGAGGGGGGACCTCTTAGTATTTGTGTGAAGCAAAATACTTCAGAGGTGACGCTTCAGGAGACTTTGCTTTCGTGAAGAAAGGTGTGTTTTCGTAGCATGACAGAATTGTGGTAACTGTTAGTGAGGAGGGGGCACACAAAGTGCTGCCACGTCCAAGGCAGAACCCAGGCCACATTGGGAGGGATGGGAGCAGAAGAAGCCTTAATTGCCAGCAAAAATGGAACAGGGATGTGTCCTGGGCTGCAGCCCCTCTGTGTTCCTCATGTGTCCTCAGTTTGCCCCTGCAGCACATGTGGGATGGAAAATGGGATTTTCTTGCAAAATAAAGCAAGAGGTGTCTCTGTCTTATGGGTTTCTTCCACTATGCAAGTGAAATGGAAAGTGGGAAGTATCTGGCTGGAGTGCCTGGAAGAGGGAGATGGAGCACAGGAAGGGGGTTGGGACAAGGGCTGGATTTAGGAACAGGGAGGGAGGGAGGGAGGGAAATGGAGAGAAAGGGCTGCCAGCAGCTGCTGGCGCTGCAGGAGAACAGGAAAGAGAGAAGATAAGAAGAGAGGAAGGAGGGGTGAAGGCAGAGGGGAACAAGAGTGACGGGTGCTGTGGTGGGGAAGGGACATCTGAGACTCTCCAACGCTGTGCTTGGCACCTGATTAATGTGTTTTAAAAAAGCTGGGATGCCAGGAACGCTGTCTGACAGGTGACCTAATGCAATTCCTATGACTTCACCCGGTGCTATTTGTGCTTCTTCCGGCCAGCAAGTGATCAAACCTTTACTTGAATATCCCAGTGCCTAAACTAGTTTTGGGTTGCACATTTAGCAGATATATGTGGAAGACTCTGACAATGTTCTATGGAGATTTTTTCAGGGTCCTTTCATCAATGATGCTATGATGCTGCCTTTCCATGGAGCAAAAGCAGATGTGCTGTTAGAAGCTCAGGGCTCTGAAATAGTTTGTGCTCCTCACTGCTGCAGAGAAACTTACAGTTCAGCCAAGCATAATGTAAAACTGCATCCCCATCAGGGAGTGAACTGCTGAGGAGAGTGACTTTATCACTACATCCCAGCCCTATAAGCAACTGGACACATCTTGAATGATATTTATTTATGTCAAAACATCTGTCTCTTTTCAGTCTATTCTACTGTGCACAAAATGGTGGTGACTTGTTTGCATAGCGCTTCTTATTTCCAGTGATAAACTTACTAAAACTAGAAGATACGGAATATCTTAGTTTTTAAACTGCTACCTAATGCTAGGTTGAAATTCACAAGCTTGTGAAGAACTAATTTCATGTCCTGATTTTAATCCCTGATGGTATATTTCAACCCTAAAGAGAAGTACTTTTCACCAAAAGAAAGTCTTGTTTGTGAATGGTGTTTTTACTACAAAAGAACAGCTAGACTGTTCTAGATAATAGTGTCCTAATTGTCACATGAAGCATCCTATTTTTATGCCTTGTTGTATTGGGGTTTGAATGGCAAGGTTTTGGTAGTGGGGGGGACTACCAAGGTGGCTTCGGTGAGAAGCTGCTAGGAACTTCCTCCATGTCTGACAAAGCCAATTTTAGCTGGCTCCAACACAGACCTGCTGTTGGCCAAGGCCAAGCTCATCAGTGATGCTGGTAATGCCTCTAGGATAATAGATTTAAGAAGGGGAAAAAGCAAGCTGTGCAACTGCAGACAGAGAGAGGACTGAGAATATATGAGAGCAACAACTCTGCAGATGCCCAGGAGAGACACACTGAAGAAGGAAGGGGAGGAGCTGCTCTAGACACAAGAGCAGAGATTCCCCTGCAGAATGGGATGAAGATCATGGTGAGAGAGGCAATCCCCTTGCAGTCCGTGGAAGTCCACCTTCAGGTATCCACTTGCAGCCCATGGAGAACCCATGCTGGAGCAGTCTGTTCTGTGGGACTGCACCCTGCAGAAGGGACATATGCTTGAATAGTGTCTAAAGATCTGCAGCCTTTAGGAAGGACTCACACTGGAGAAGTTCATGGAGGACTTGCGCTATTTCCATGTGTTTGGGGTGTCTCTTTTCCATTTTTCCTTGCAAGAAGCTCATACTCCAGGATATTATATAGAGGAAGGCTTTTCCCTAGATGCCATTGTCCCTAGACACTATATAGGAAGATAGTGAGTGATAGATAAACCAAGTGTTCCTTGGGATTCATTAGAGACATCAGACACCTTTCCACTCGCTCCTATGTACAAGTTTCTCTTCTAGTCCTCCTATGGGCTGGATCATGTTGGGCTAATAAGGCAATAAGGTATGACAAGGTTACGTTTAATTTGCTAGATCTCAGTAATCTCTAGTACTGCTTAGGATTCTTAATTATACTAGAGCTATTTCCTGTCACATTAGATTACTAATTAATTTTTGTGAAAAATAACAACTGTACTTTATATTGCTGAGGAGTGTCCTATCTTACAACTGTTGTATTTGCACTGTGTTTGCTGTAGATTGATGATTCCATTCTCCAGTACTTTGGAAGCCACACGAGAAGAGCAGTTCTATATGCACCTCCTGCTCACCGTGAAACCGACCGTCAGCTCTGTCAGCGCATCCTGGAAAAACACGGATATGCAGTCACAGTCCTTGAAAACAGGAGACTGGTGGAAAATCCCAGGCATGAGGGCCCTTATCACAGTAAGACTAACTGGACTTAGTTAATTCATTAATTGCTAAATGTTTTCACTAAATACAGTATTTATCCAGCATTCTTCCACAAAGATAAAGCTTATAAACTACAATACAAGTAAGAATAGAAGCCAAATTCTAGCCCTTCTCAGTTGTGAGGCTAATTTTTCACAATTAGGTGATTCTTCCATTAGATATATCCTTTCTTAAAATAATGCAGCAAAGTAGTTTTTTATAGTCTTGACAACTAAATCACATCAGTTTGGTTCCTGATGACTTTTCGTACCAACTTCATCAATATAATGGAGTGATTTTCAATAGTGCATTTTATAACACATACCTGTTACATTTGGGTTTTTTTCATTTTCTCTCTTAAAGAAAAGTTGTATCCACAAAGGTACTTTTTCCTCTGGTAATGTTTTGATTGTTCTGTAAGCTTGTTAAAGAACATGATACAGAAGAAGTACATCTTCCATTTGCTGCAGAATCTGCGGTGCATTACTGTTGGTTCTTAGTTCCTGTTAAAATTTGATCCACAGTTAAAACAAGCTACTGAAGAAGCCTGATCTCTTGCACAAGGGACTGTAGCTTTGTTGTGTACAGTTACGCTGTGCTTGATAAAGGAGCTTTGAGCACAAGTTATATATATGCTGACCACATTTAAGGGCTCTTGGACACCTTAGGAGTATGATCTGAAACTGTGTTCTCAGTTTGGTCTTCTGCTGCAAGTCAATTTGGGATATGGAAGACTTTGAAAAAATACATAGGTCACTACTCTGTCAGAGGGAAAATGGTGTGGTTGGATATTTCTCATGCTAAAGGGAGTGCTGTTTGCATCATTCAGGCTTGCAATACATTTCTGGGATTGCCGGAGAGCTCAGTTTTGCTTTGAGTTTGACCAAAGTGAGTAGTTTCATAGATGAAAGTTATAATTACTTAGAATGCTTGAGGCTGCTCAAAATTCCATCACTAATTTGAAGTTTCTTTAAAAAACTTTCTTGAAAATGAGGTTCATTCAGTTTTCTTTGGCAGGCTGTACCAAGAAATAGTAAACGGTCTTCACCTCATTCTTATTTTAGTCTAGTAACATAGGCACATTTTAGCCATTCCTTGCCTTGAGTTTCCATCGCAGTAACAAGACACAGCATGTCTGCAGGCTTTACTAATCTCAGATGGGCTGCAAGGAAAAGATGGCATCTCTGGGGATCATGTGCACCATCTCTGTGAAACACTTTTGTTTCAAACGGCCAAGGAAGTGGGTATGCCAAATTCAGCTGTGGTCCATAAAAAAAGACTGTACTAGATTTTCCTACAATGATGAGTTCAGATTGAAGTTCTCCAATACAGGTTTTTGCACTGCAAACATTTCCCCTGCAGAAATCAGCTTAACTGTGGGTATTTATATTTTACAGGCTAGAACCAGTATTTCCCGTAGTATTTTTCCAGTAATAAAAAAAATAAAAACTGCACAGATTTTAGGCATTTTCCAGGAACATCCTACGGCTTCCAGCAGATGTTGGATTATGTAAAAAAAGTCAAATGCTTGCCAATTTAAGGCAAAGATTAAGACTATTAATTCCATTTCATGGCGACATAACTCTGCCTTTAACTGTTCTCTGTTATGTAAGTGCTTAGCTTTAAAGTTATGTTTTAAAAACAAGAAGTAAGTAAAAGAGCATGTCTGCATACCAAACCAATGATCTTTTCTTGCAGCTAAGCAAATTGCATTCAAAGGTAATTTTCTTTGCCAGTAGATGATGGGGTTTACTGTTCTGGATGGGATAGTACTTCTTACTTTGGAGAAGGGTATTTTGAGCTATGCTTTGGCATAATATTTTCCTAATAGGAGTGTTATAAGTTATTAAAAATAACTTCAAGCCTCACTTAAAAATATATAGGTAATGAACAGAGAAACATAGATTCTGAATGTTGTGAAAAATGTATAAAAGAGTAATTCCTTCTTACTTGGTATTATTTAGCAGCTCTATCTGATGCTTTTATTTTTATTCAGTCTGTCTTACTTGTGTATCTTTCAAAGTACACTTTAAATTTGAAAGGATTTTTTGTTTTGAATGGCTGAGGGCCAAGACTCTAGCTGAAGTCATATATGGAAAAAAATTCACCACAAAACATTCCTAACTTTTTTTGTGCTGGCCCGCTAAGAATTTTGGGACCAGTTCTGCTCCTGTTTGAAACCCAAATGTGACAGCTCTGCACACTGATCTTCCAGAAATATCCTCCACACCTGGGCTGCAACACTGTGTTGAGTTCATTTCTGCCAGAGAGAAATGGAGGAATAGTTTTCTTCAGTGGAAATTTTTCACTTCTTACAGGCCAGCCAAAACATTTTGAGTTTTGGTAACTGGAAAACAGCTGGCTAAAAAAGAAAAGTATACTTTTTTTTTTTTTTTAGTCATGGCATAGTCTGTGGTTTATGGGATTACTATGAAAAATCCATACGTATGTGCTCTTCAGTAAAACATAAATTATTGAATCCCCAAATTTTTCACTGAAAAATAGCTTTGTCAGTAAATTCTCAAGCAGCTTTGCTTGAACAAAAAGAATTTGTGCTTTCACCATTCCTTAGCAAACAAATCCACATGGAGGGAAAAGTCCATGGACTGATGGTATCTGTCCCTGCTCTGAGCTTTTTGAGACTTACTTTCGCAGCAGCCCTAAATGAGACAATTTTGCTGCAAGTTTAACATGTCTCTTAGTCTGCTGCTGGCATGGAGATAGAGAGGTGGTACTGTATTAGTAGCAGATGATGGGATAGTCAGATTTTGCAGAGAACTGAGACTGCCACCTTGGGCAATCCATTTAACATGGTCAGTATCTCCAGTAAGTATCTGTGGTAAGCCTGTTTTGAAGCAAGTAGTTCAAAAGAAGTTGCATAACAGCAGATGAGAGGTATATAAGGATGGATTGGCCAGAGACACATTCTGCCTTTGACCCAGCCTTGGAGGGTGTTGAAACCAGTGTCACAATCTCATGGAAAATATTAAAAGGATCAGAAGGAGTGAGGCTGTTCCACACCTCCAGACTTTCTCCTGGGAGCTTTGCCATGCAGATCTGTACAAACTACAGGGTTTCCTTCCCTCAGGCTGGGACAGAGCTGCTCTGCTCTATCAGAGTGAGATTAGCCACCTGGCTTCAGAGCACCCTTAAATTCTCCCAGAGGGGCAAATAATGGAGAAGAACTTGCCACATATTTTCCAGTGTCTTCTACCTTCTTCTCTGTCCTTCCAGTCTGAGAAGCTCTCACCTCTGTTACCACAGTAAAGATTAATAGGATCTGTGGTTACCTTCAGGTCTGTGATGCCCTGACAACACTTTCACACCATTTTTTAAAAGGAAGGTTTCTGGAGCCTTTTTTTTCTGGAGTTTTCATTCTGGAGCCATTAGTTTTTCTGTCCTTTGCTCAATGTGCCTGCCTCATTAGTCATTGGTAACCCTCCCTTAATAAGCATTTCCTTCATTTCTCAATTCTTCACCTTTCCTAATAGTTAAGCAAATCTCAGCACACTGCAGACTCCAAAAAACATGTGCAGTTGTATGTTACAAATCTAACCAGCCAGTTTTAATTCATTCAGCAATAACATGCAAAGTTCTGTTGTTACTGCTGCCTCTTGGAATGGAAAAGATTCTGCATAACCTCAATGATATCCAGTCAGTTTGGCCATGGAAAAAAACACATGTATTTAAGTTATTGGCAAACTGAGTGCAGTGTAACATTATATGCTCCCCGCTGCCTTAGAATGTTAGTAATTTGGTGGAAGTTTTTGCAATTGTATTGAGGGACTTTTAAAAAAGGAATCATAAACCATTTTCATAGTATTGATTTTACACGATAATTTCCTATTTTTAGAATACCAAGTTAAGTATTTAAGCTTAACTATAGCTTCTGTCTGCAGTTTGAGTGACATCCACTGAAGATGAAATTTTAGCCAAGCCATATAGCTACAGCATATATATTGCTTTGGATTTTTTTTTTTTTTATGGTTTATTGTTCCATAAGTATTGAATCCAACTTAGCTTTGGTTGATATTTAGCTCTTCTGTCAATTTCCACTGAAATCAACACCAGTTTCATCTCCTCTTCATTCACTGACATTGTAAGTGGAGATAGTATACTATATATATCCTTAAATTTACATGTATAGCAAAGAATATTAGATCTGAAGTTTTTTCCAATTTTTTTTTGCATTATAAATATATGCACTTAGTGCTGTCCTATTTTCTGTCATTTTAAGAGCTTGCTGTGTTGAAGTTCTTGGCGGTGTTAACTAAGCCCTCATTCCTAACTATGAGGATGAGCTGGCTTTTTGCAGATGTGGGAGTGGTGCTTGGGTGGAGCTGCACCAGGAACAGGAAGGGATGAGTGAGATGACACCCATGGGAGCAAATCTGAGTGGATCTTGGCCCTTCTTTCTGCGTGCTGGGGTCAAGAGATCTGTCTGGTATTTAAAGGAGCACTATTTAGGTATTACAGCAAGGAGCGAGTAACTGTTCACTGATGAAGCAAACTGCATGTAGTCAGGCATAACTCATTTTGCTATGAAATGATGATTTGAGATTTGTATTGTTATGAAGATATGGCCTCTGCTGTCTCCCTCCTTGGCTCTCTGTAGAGAGCTCTGTTGCTGCTTTGTACCCAGAGGTCACTCCCTGTAAAAGCTGCTGCCTGGGGAATGTCAGGGAGCGGGAGGCTGCAGGAGCAGGCACAGGTGTTCATAGATGTGGAATGATGCTAGCTGCCAAGTTTTCTGTCTCTCTCTGTGTGCTACATGACTGAAGAAGCAGTTGGGGACAGATGAAAGAAAACTCTCCTTTGATTCTCCCAAAAAGCAAAATTCCAAGTCAGCCTTTGTTAATTTTTCATTTTAATTTGTTGGGTATCCTTTGGAAAAATTACTTTATAAAGAAAATCTACATTTTCCATGGGAAAAAAATGATTCTGTTCACTTTGATTCACAGTAGGAGTTAGGAGGCAAAGAAATGTTGTCACATCAGGGTTAGAGATGGAGGAACTTGGATAAAAACTGTATGAATCACTGTCAGAGCTAGGATGAAATGCATGGTCTTTGCTGAATATCTTTATGTTTTTGGTTTAGCATATTGTATCACCTCTAGTACTCTTCACTGTAGATACTTTTGACCAGAGGCTAAATAGCAAAGTATCAGCCTAATTGCTGACATCTGGGCCAGCAGCAAGGTAGGAACTTGAAGAAATGCTACTTCATAAGTGCAGCCAGTAATAGTTTCCTCAGGGCTGCTAATTAGTGTAGAGAATAAACTACAGCCGTGGGTTTCTGAGGCCCCCAGGGCCATGTCTGGTGACTGTCAGATATTCGCTTTTCATTTTCCAAGTTACACTATATCAGCAAAATAAGTGAAAATGAGAGAAGTTGGTAGATACAGGAGGACACAGTGATGCTCTTTCTTCAATGAGTGTGAAGGCTAGTATGTTTGAGTGAACAGAGGTACTTTTTAACACAAAATATTAACAAAGTCTGGTGCCAAGAAAAAAAAGAACAATCTGTTCATCATGGCTATAGTAAACAGTACTACAACAACAACAAAGTTGTTATTAGGAAAACTGTTTTGGGGATAAGGCTAGTGAAGTAATCAAATGGATCCCCTGGAGCTGTGGAGCATTCAATCTTAGACATCTTGAAATATTAGATAAAGAGGTTTTACTGGGTGTAGTGAGTCCCCTTGTGGGGTAACAAGATGGTCTCACAGACTTCTTGAAGTCTATGACTAACTTTGAGACAGTAAGACAGATAAGAAACTGATTTTTAGAAAAAAAAGTGATTTCTGAAGCAAATGGAACAATTTCAGGTATGAATCAGCTGTGGTGACTCAGGGTTTGGAGGACGTGTCCTCCAAATACATGTGTATCTTCAATACGTAGTTTATAGTATCTTCTTAAAATGCAAAATAGTCTCAAAAAATTAAAATCTATGAGAATGCATTCCTGACAGGAGGGGGGAAAATGAAAGGGAGCATAAAATCAGTGGGTTTTAGATAATAGCCAGCTGAAGTTTGAGAAGGTAGAAAGCAAATAACATATTTTGAAATAGAGATGGTTTTCATAGGACAGCATGTAACAATCAGTACTAATAAAACCAAATTTCCTTCCTTAGTTAGTGGTTTTCTATTGAGTTAGAAATACGTTAACAGGAGTAGGTAACACTAGTTCTAACTTTCTTTTTTTTTTTATTTTATTTTTAATTGCTCAGAATACAATTCGGAGGAGCCCCTACTTGCTGTTTGTTACAGCCTCAGACAAGTTTCCATAAAATCCAACTAACTTTAGCAAACAATTATAAAGACTAAAGGCCTCAAGGAAAATTGCTTATGCGTTCTGTAAACATCTGGTTGCCATTTTCAATTACAAGGACCAACCCACTGAAGGAAGCAGTTTAGTTTTTTTGGAACAGAAGTGGGACACTGGGGTTTTTGTTCTTTTTCATAGTGGAGAGTAAAGGAAATGTCAGGAATAGAGAGGTCACTAGATGCCCAGCTTTTATAAATACAAAAGTCTCTGAGAAAATTAAAGTAAATTGAAATCAGGTTCTGAAAGTGTAAACAATCCTGTGGAGGTAAGGTTAAATAAGCAGGACTGGAGATCTTAGCATGCCAGCAAAAGCACAAGATCATTCTATCATAAGTAAGTAATTGAAAATATTGTGCAAAATAACAATGCTGAGGCTAGCCACAGAAGTATTTTGTGGGTTACCATACAAATACATGTGTATCTTCAAATCTAGCAGATGTAACTTCTCTTCCCAAAATCATTTTGGTTAACTGTTGGTACAAATATATAACCAACAGTATACAAAACTGGTTGGCTTCATAATGCGAAATATGTGTCGTGTGAGTCCTGAGCAAAGTCTTGAAGCATTCTTTTTGTATATTGTTAAGCAAGGACCTTCCTAAATAAGCTAAATAGGTAGAAATGTGGTCCTCAGAACACAGCGTGTTACAAGCATGTGACAAACTCAATGTTTGCTAAATTTGTTCTGCTTCCATAAAATTCTTTGTTCTTTGGTTTTAGGAAGAAAAGGCATACCAGAAACATACACTGTCTTGATCCCTTTTTAATTTTGCTTTTAGCAATTAATTTTATGCCACAGACATAATTTCAGTACAAAACATCTCGGTTTCTGACATACAAAGATGAATGCTGCTCTCTAATATGATGCTGTGGTTTCTTGTTAGAAAATCTAAATGCATCATATATTTTTCTGAACAATACGTATTCTTCTTCCTAATTATTAGCAGAATGTAGTTATGTTTTCTAGAAGAAGAACACACAAACAATTTCTTTGTAGCACTGAAATAAACCTTCTTTGAGACTGTAGTAAATCCCCTCTTTCAAATGCACTCTTTTCCCTGAGAAAGACAAATTCTTTATTTGTTCATAACAAAGTATAAGGACACAGAGCTCTGTAAGGTAAAACCAAAATATAGCATTTAGTCATAAATTTACCCAACATAACATTCTTTGAATGTTTGTTTTAGTCTTATGAACAGAACATACAGTCCAGTGGAGTTGTATTTATGGGGCTGACCTAGAAATTAGAACAATTAAAATACTACACACGGATTGCACAGTGAGCTAAAATTAAAACCTTACTGGAGTAAATTATGTCATGTTAGTAGAATCTGAAAACCACCAGTGTCCAGGCAGATCCACGTGCTGGCCAAATGAAAGCAGCAATGTGCAAGTCCATTGAAATTAAATAAATACAAGGGATTTGGGTGTCAGTATGCAAATTAGTAATATGAAAATTATAACAAAAGTAACGTGCGAATCCTGTAGAAGAATTTGAGGCAACATTTCATAACTGTAGCCTGTGGGATAAGAAGGTAACAGCACATAATTGCTTTTTCAAGTATTTTTAAAATGCTTCACTTTGAAAATGAATCCTGGCTCTTATAGGGTTCAAGCAGAGACTTTGGTTTATAAATACATGTGTCTGTTCCTAAATGTCAGATAATTTTCTGCTAATATAGGTGATGGGAGAATGACAGTAAGTTGAGCCAGAAGCCTGTCACAGTCCTGCCAGAGCACTCTCTCTAAGGGATTGTTGGGTAGGATTGCCCAGTGTTTTGGCTGCTGGAAGCTGTGCACCCTTTTTGATGTGCTCACTGGCTCTGAGCCCTGGTCAGCTGTGAGAAGTGTGTTGCTGCCTTTCATCACTGTGCTCCCATTTTAGGTAGAGGCATTATATACCACTGAAACAAAAACATTTTTTTTTTTAACTTTAGCTACCATGACTTTTATTGGTTCAGGCAGCAAAAAGCTTATATACTATGTGGGCCTTCATTGTAATTTGCAGCCAACCCACGCCATTCCTAGGTTCAGATTCCAACTTTCTCCAGCTGCATCCACTTTCAGCTGACAGCTCTTTTGAATGCTGCATCCCAAAACCACCCCAGACATCAAAAGTGCAGTAGCCACCCACGGGTTAGAACATGTTTCTGAAAATTTCACACAACGTATTGTTGTTATGCTGGCTTATCTTACATCAAATAAGAATCTTTTTTTCATGAGGGGAGTGATTATTCTCCCCTTCTGATGTTCATTGTACTCCCTCAAAGTTGTTTTTTCAATGTAATATTGAATATTCTTTTATTCAGCCCCTGAAGTTGTCCATTTGGAGGTAATCCTAGTTTGCACAGATGTCAAAAAGAATGGAAGCTTCTCTGACGTATTTAGAAATTGGAACTGTTTCTCAGTTTCAAGTTAGTCACAAGAGCTTTCAGATTTCTGGAAAAAGTTACTTCATACAGAAAAATATTACTGAAAGTGACATTCACTCTTTAATTAGAAAGGAAAAAACCCACATATCATTAATTTATATAATTTTTGGCAGTCATGTTTCCTTACAAAACAATGTCCATTTTTCACAAGAGAAGGTCAAAACATGGAGGGGATTTGGATTAAAAACTGACAAAGGAATAGGATTTGAGTAACCTTAATGGGTACCAAGATTAAACAAGTATAGTATTAACGTATTTCCTCAGTGGTGCCTCCTATAAATAAAATATATTCAGACTCTGATAGAGGAAAGGACAGAAGAGCTCAGTGGTATGTGTTTTGGAAAGTTTGAACCAAATTGTTCAAGTCATAAAGTGTTTGTATAACAAGCTTATTGTTGTAATGACTTTGTTTCTGAAATTTGTGGTAATGCTTTCCAAAATAAATATTTAGCCATAAAAAGGAGTTTCACTTTTAATTTATAGCAACCACTAAAAATGTGTATGCATATAGAATACACTGAGTTTTCTACTGTGTTTTTTAAATGCAAGATGAATCTGGCATAACCACAGTTATGTGAGATCCAACAGCTCAGTTGATCAGTTTATTGAAAAGGGACTTTTAGTATAAAGTGGTAAAATTAGACGAGACCGTTTTTTCTTTATTTGGAAGAAAACCACTGTTTGCTTCAATCCATTATTTTTTTTACAAGAGATAAAAAAGAAAGCCTATCAGCATACTAAAGCACTGTTAAACAGGCTGATAAACAAAATATCAACAAGATCAAGCTATTTTGGACCAAATCAAGACGTAATTTGCTGTGTTTGGAGATAGGCATTTAAATATTTCTTCCCCAGCTGGCTTTAGCAAGTCTCTCAAAAAACCTCACTCGCTCCAGCTTTCAAAACCCCACTGAGGTCTGGTGTCACTGGAACCTGTCTGGAAGTCAGTCTTCAACAAAAAATAATTGTGGTCATTTTCTGTAAAGAGTAGGCTTAAGACAAGGACTTTAAATACAGAGTCAGGCACATGTTAACCCTATTTTCACTTGAAATGTAATGCTATGACTTTAGAAAAAGAGTTGGAGGACTTTTGGAGAAAGCTGTAAGAATAGAGAGAATGAAGCATTCCAGAAAGTGCTAGCACAGTAGGTAGTTGTAGACTATTTAGGTTGCCCTCTGCGTGAAGTAGGAGAAGGCATCGGGTTTTTTACTTCTCTACCCAGCTCCAGAACACAGCTGATTTACAGCCCAGACATTACAGTACACATTTTTTGCAAATCTAATAATGTGACGGTGTCTGTTGACAGTCAAAAGTGAGAGGTCTGATCCTAGGTTTCTTTAAAATGTTTGGAGACATAATTTTAAGGTTTACTTCAGAGGCCATGTTCCGTGGATGCTCTACATGGGATTCATAATGATAGCTGTGTCACTGACTTGCACTACCCCATGGCATGCCAGGTGAGTAGAGCTGAAAGGCAGCATAAGGTGCTGCATAGAAAACACTATCTGTGGGGTACAGTAGGAAATCTCCCTTACATTAGCCATAACTTAATTATTGCATCACTGTCTTCTGTGGTTTTGTCTAAGTCATAAATAAAATGGATCAGTTCCCTAGAGCTGAGGACAAGTGACGCAGTATGGCTCACGTCCACATATCTGTGCTCTTTTCCTGTCACTGAGAGTGGCCTTCTTTTCCCTGAGTTTTAGGAACTGTCACTGGCCTAGGCTGTCTCCTGGGGCATTGTATGGCCACCCAGGAGAAGAAAACAAACACAGTGGATGATTACAGGAGAGTAGTCGAGCCTTTGTCCTGACATTGTTTCTTTTAGCCATTGCCTTTATTCCTAAGCTTCTCTTTTTCAGTATTCTGATTGTTTCCTGTCTCTTGGGTATTATCGAATCTGATACAATAATAAGGAATGGCATTGGCTGCCTACATGCTGTAATTGCAGTGATTGAGGCTTGCCATTCAGACCTTAAAATATGTGTCTTTTTTTTGCGTATGTGATCAAACATCATTCTTTTAACATTGTCATTTTTACTCTAATTCATTGTAATTAGAATGAAACAGGACATTAAGACAAACCCACCTACTTCTTATCCTGACCTCCTCTATATCCATAGAAGGGTAGAGGCTGTTTTCTCAGCTCTAGGGCAGTTTAAAATCAATAATGAATTCTCATTAGTGCTGTCATTCAGAGGGTGGCTCAGCTCAGGTTCCTCATGTCTCATTGCAAAGAGTGGAATGGTAGAAAGGTTGGGGTGAAATGCAGGATGGAAAGTATAACCAAGCTGGCAGTTTGGTTCCCTTGGGCAGAACTCCTCCTCCCCAGGCACTACTTTCCAACTGAATCTTCTTTCCAGCCTCCAGCTCTTTTGTTGCATGCACCTTTCTAAAAGCCCAGACTCTTCCTTGTAAAAGTAGCAGAATCAGCAGGTTTGGCAATAGTTTAGTGGGGAAGTTGCCTCAGTACCTCTTGTTCTTGTTGTTAACTCCTATGTACACACTCATCCAAGTTAGGATGCGCTTCCAACCTCTCCTCAAGTCCACAGGATGCTTTGGGGCTCCCATTCACTCATCCTGACAGGCACTAGGACTGAGTGTCTCCTGGGACACCTTGGGGACACCAGGGCAGGAGCTTGTATCTCTCTGACAGGGTTACTGGGATTGCCTCACCCAGTATTGTGCCTCTGTGTTCCTTCGTGTGTGTGTGGATGTGCATAAGAGAGAAGAGTATTCTGTGGACAGATCCCCCTCCTGCGATGTCCTTGGGAGCAGCTGGAGCAGGGTGCTCTTTTGATTCCCCCACCTGCTGTGGTTTCTCTGGGCTCCCTTGGGCACGTCTTTAGATGAGTTTTTATCACAGAACTACTGATCACAGCACTGTTATTCAGCAACTAAGACATGGATCTGAAAACTGTAACTCATGTTACTCTCACAGTAAAATAAGAAAGCTTCAGGCATAAATTTCCTTTCCCCCCCCACCCCCTTCCTTGAAAAAATAACTGGAGTTTCAGTAAATGTTTCTGTAGTAGAATTTTTGAGTCTTGGTGATTCTGCACTATTGACTCTCATTGTTTTATATTTCTGTATCCAGGCAAGAGGAGCTTTCCCTGTCCTCAGTGTGTCCTTCATTGCTGCATGTGTTTGTTTCCCTTCTTTTGGTACTCTACTCTGTGAGTGACAGGTGTCATGTTTTTGAACTGCTACTTTTTTTCATGTTATCTGAAGTTCAAATAAAATAACTTTATAAAATCAGTGGAAGATCAGTGAATATTAGACCAGAGCAGGCATATATCCTCACAACCAGCACACAGTTAGGTACTCAAAAGCTGTGACATCCATTTTTTCCAACTTTGATTTGACTCACTCGCTCATGATACATTCTTCCACTTCATGACTGTGTGCTGCTTTTTCATATGACTTTGCCTCAGGGTGCACAGGACAGGGATACAAAGTTCTTTGCTGGATATAGTCCCAAGAGTTGTAGAATAACTTGGATCACTTAGCAGTGGGAGCTGCCCAAAGGCAATTGTGTCAAGCAGAGACTTCTTACTTGGCACTGAGCAGGGTGGAGCTACTTTTCCCTTTCTGCTGACACTTGGAGATCTGAGTGCTGTCTCTCTCATCACGTGAACCAGTGTGGTTTTCCTCCCTTAGTGGGATGCATATGTAAAAATTTGGTAATATTTGATTTATTCCTTTGATTCATGCATGGTGTACTATTACCTCTCATGCTTAGCCTCAAACCCTGCTACCAGGACAGGGAATCATTGCAAGTTTTTCAGTGCCTGTGGCAGATAAAGCATATGTTCAATAACTTCCCTAATTATAGAGTTGCCCTCCCTATGATCTTCTCCCCAACCTTATCCCCATGTCTCAACAGCATGACTCTTCTCCCCACATCCACATTCTTTCCAGTTTTCACCTGGTTCTTCATGCCAGTCCACTCTCAGTAGTCTGTCTCTTTTCTGTCAGACAGTTTCCTTCTCCACATTCATGGAAGGTAAGGAGACACTTTCATGGATGTATTAATTAGCTGAGCTTTGGCAGATCTGTGACATCTGTGCTTTAACGAGGTACCAAGTACTTCCATTCCAGAGAAAATTAGGTCCTACAATGTTTTTTGTGCAAGTGAGAGATATATCTAGCAACTTTGATTATGGTAACTTACCTGGTGTATTAAACACATATAAAGTAAGAATTCCAGCACCTGGGAGCAGGTAGAGATGTAAATCATTTTAGCTTGCATACAAGAAGAGTAATATTGGATTAATAGGTGCTTTTGGTTTCACTGAGGCTTGCTGTGCAGAAAACACCCCTGTGTGGAGAACATACCAGAGTAATCTGAATATTCATCCAAAGCATGGTGTGTAAGCATGGAAGTGGAATAACAGTCTTGAGTGTTTGAATTGCCCCAGTGTGTTTGCCATTGGGTCAGTACTGCATATTTCCCTTTTGTTTGCTGTTGAACTCTACTGTAGTTCAGAAAGTATTTTGACAGCATATTTTCATAGCTTGAGTTGACAGATTATGCCATGATAAAACATATAGGTTGTTAGAATTAGAATCTCTAATACAACTCCGTGGAGAATTAGTTACTTTTATTTCCAGTATTCTCCTCATTATTTGATTGCATAGAAAAATATGTGGATATAGTTTAATAATACTGCAATTTATTTTTTCTGCTACCTTTTGTTGTCTTATAGATAGTTATCTGCAAATTGAAAAACACTTTAAAACATTTGCTGCAGGTCTGAAAATTCTTTTGTGGCTTTCTCTTATAGTATTGTAATTTGTTGATTGAAGAAAGGATTGTTAATGTATTGCATGACTCAATGTGATATAAATGGAGAAAGGATTGTCCTGTCAGTTATCCATTCTTGTACTTATGCCTTTTGCTCCTTTTAGAGAAAGTCATCTGCCTTGTATTATCAATTACTCCAATAATGAAGACAATAACTTTTTGACTTGGTAGGCAGGTCTAAGGCAGTTTTAGAATTTAAGACCAGGTGAAAAAATGAAAACATCTTTCCATATTTGAGAACATTTCTGGGAGAAACAGGTAGCTCTTGGCTTGTTACACTAATTTATTTTTTCACTTTTAAAATTCTCCTTTGCATTGACAAGAAAAGCGTGCTTGCAACCTGGCCCTTCCTGATATAAGGGAACAGTAATGAAATAACTCTCTCTTTTTTTGAGACAAGACTGGAAGCATTATGCCTTCCCATTTGTAGTTAGACCTAACATGTCTCCACAGCATTTGCAGAAGAGATACAGGATAGTCAAGCATTATCCTATTTTTATGAGCAAGGCACCGTGATAGAACTTTAAATGGCTATTTCAGTCCCCAAATACAGAACTTAATTTGTGTGTGCATTAATTCTTGAGCACAGGGCAGACTGGTTCTACTTGGTTCACGCCAGCCTCTCCTCCACAAAGAATGCTTCCCTTGGCACTTCACATTCTCTTAGCTAGGGGGCAGCTGAGCCAAAAGAAATAAAAAATCCTGATCATCCTCAAGGGGGGCAAACAGTGACTGTCCTCAAGATTCCATCAGCCTTTCCCTGGCAACCATACAGCAACTGTACAAAGTATTTTGTGAATGAATTGACTGCATCCAACAATCTCAGCTTCATACATAGTGTGGGTTTTTTTTTTATGCTTCTAATACTCCACTGCAATTAAAGTGACAAAAGATTTCAGCCTAATTTGTCCAGCTAAGCAAGTAATTACTGGGCTGTGCATTATGGCAAAGTACAGTCAGTCTCAACAAGTGGCATGGAGCACATTGTGTGAAACAGCAAGAGGTTTCCATATGGACAGGTGTACAGCTGCTTTTCAGAATAGTTCAGAAAATATCAGAAACCTCACCATCTCATCCTGTGCTGTCTTCACTCAACAGAGTGAATATTCCTTCGTTGCTGCTGTAGTGAGTCCATGTCAGTGATAGCTCATGACTATCAAAGGCCACGCCAAAAGAGAAATTAAAATGCTTCCATTAACTACTTCTTTAAGGACAGTCCTTTAGGGAAAGCCTTACACATGAAACAGTGATATCAAAAACTTGTAAAATGACATATCGTTAACAAAGAGAAAGTATTCAGTCCAACAAGCGGTATTCTGATCTTTGCACAAGTGAGACAGCCAAGCTGCTGTAACCAGAAATAGGCTTCAAAGAATATTTTCCCCCAGAGCATTATCAGTGAAACTCGGATCTTCAGAGGTGTAGAATTCTCACATTCCCAGACCCTGTCACACAACCTGCCTCATGTTGCTGCCCTCTGAGATGCTGAGAGGCATAAAATTCAGCCCAGGATCCAGCGCCAGTCAGTGAGGCAGAAGTTCTGTCTTTCAGACATCTGTTAGTGCTTTCAATCTCCTATTGACTCTTATTAATTGACTACATAACAGGGATGAATACTGCTTTGTAAAACATATTTCTCTGTGTAGTTTAAAGTTGGATTTGTTGACAAGCAGCTACTTCCATAAAAATGTTCCTCCTCACCAATATTGGTACAATCTGTGCTCACTCTTGTTTTCTTCTTTTCCTTTAGTGCTCATAAAGTGATTAAATTAAGGTTATGGTTAAACAAGTGCAAAATTGCAAATTGATTAGAAGTTAAAATAAAAAAAGCCAAACAGCATTTTAATTTCCCAGAATGAATGAAATATAGGAAGATAAGCATAAAAGCTGAAAATTTTATTTGATTTTCAATTTTTTTTTCGTTTCAAAATTCAGAATAGGAACCTTAGCACTGCAAAATGAAATTTCAGTCTATGATATTGAGATGAAACTTACTCATTTGATTAAATCACATAATATTTCTCTGTGTCTACACCTAGGAGATTAAAAGGTCCATAGAGGTGCATGCTTCTGACAGTTTTCCTGCAAAATCCAGCCTCCAATGCCATAGCTCATGGGGAAAATGTGATAACTTCAGAGGTTGGAATAAGATCACTTTATTTTAGAAATCACTTTCAGAAATTCTTGAAAATTATCTGTAGGTTTAATAACCCACAAAATCTTACAGTTCTCATTTGGTTTCAGTTAACTTTGTCTATGATATCGGAAAACTCTCCACAGAATACTTTTCTACAAGAAATTAATTGTTTTTATTGGTCCCTGCATTGCTAATTCCTCCGCTGCTAAAAAACATTTGTTTCTCTCCCTATTATCTGACTATTTTAAATTATTTTTCCACATTAACTATTTTAACTATTTCAAAATATTCCAACTCAGAGTCAAAGCCAATGGAGACAGTGGTATTTTGTTGAAAATTATAATTTGTACATTATATCAATTTTCAGTTAAAACATTGATCTCCAAATTGAATAGCATGTACTTTGACTCAGAATAAAAGTAATTAAAGATGGTCACATCAGTTTTGAATCAAAATGTTGTGCTACTACTAGCTGAATTAGCAACTTGGGTTGATATTTTTAGGTGAACATCAGGTACATGTCATAGGTACACAAATGCTTTTTAAGATGGGACTGGAAGACAGGGCTACAATGACCACAGGAGAGGAGGAAAGAGCTGGCAAAAGATGGATGAATAAAAGCATCGTGCTGCCAGCATGTATCCACATAAAGCTCACTTTGCCTGCATAATTAGATTTCATTCTGCAGATGAGTATCCCTTGTGTAGGCAAGGCCTTAATTAACAGGCTGAACTAAACAATCTTAGTTTGAAAAGTTGCTCAGAGAGGGCATGAACGTGCTCATCTTGTTCCCATTCTTCTACTTGTCTAAATGCAAAGTAATACATAGTAGAGACTGTCTCCATGAGGTGATTTCATAGTAACCAATCTATGCATGCTGAGCTCCAATGACTTGCTGAATAAAGCAAAAAGGATTTCCATAACTACAGACAAAGTCATTCATATGGAAAAAACTTCATGCAAATTGCTAATAATTAAATTGTTCAGATATGATGTATTCCTTTTAACCTTCCCCTTCAAATATCCTGTCAAAGACTGCTTCTGGTTTGAAGTCCGCAGGAAATCAGCAAAACAGTGTGTATGTTGAAGATGGAATATTATGGATTTATTAATGCTTCTTTGTTAAAGTCTCTAAAAACATTTTGAAATGAGTCTTTCCATTCAGATGACCTTTATTAATACTGTGCATTTTGTTCTTCTTTTGTCTTTTATTTTAAAGTGTTTTAGCTCACGTGTCTTGCTTTTTTGAAAAAAATAATTTATGTGAAAGGGATCCTCTGTGTTAAAACACGGTGCCTGATAGCTTGGGGTTCTTTCCATGGGCCACTGGTTTTATTACAATATTAATAATACTAGCAATTTTTTTATATGATATAGTTCTATAATTGTTAAATTTGCAGAAGGAACACAGTCAGTTGGTGTCAAGATCATAAATGTTTGTTTTCCACAAAAACTGAGCTGTAGGAGGAGTGACATGAGCGATTTCTAGCTTATATCTATTCACAGAGGAGTCTGCTCTAGAATAAATAGCTGTTGTACCACATGCCTCTTTCATTTTTGTTTTCCAAGAATGTTTTTCCAGGCGTAGTTAATTAGGAATGTATCAATATATTTAAATAGAAGTCATACTGCTCTGTCTGCCTGAATATGAGAGACAGCACTAGGTGTACACTGTTTTTCTAATAGGAAGTCTCCTGATACCTATAAATAGACATGTTTGAGTTCTGATTGTTCTGTACTGAAATAACTGGCTAGATGTTTAATTACTCTAAATAGAAAGCACAAATAATGGCACGCATTCAAGCCCTCCTGAACTGCTCTATTTCCTGGGCACTGGCTCAGAAACACACCAGATCTGAGGCTGCTTTTTCCTCTTCTTCTCTTCAGTACATTCATATTGATCACTCTGATGTATCCTAAAGGCAATTACACGGTGCAGCATATCCTTTGGTGTCAGGGATCAAATTCATCCCAGGACAGGATATATCACAATAAACAAGGGAAGGAAATGAGCTGCTTCTGAGAAATGGAGTTCCCTCCAGCTCCCTTTCAATTTGCACACAACTAGGCATTGTGCTTTATATATAATTATAATGATTTATTCAAAGGTGTTTACTAGTCCGAGGCATAACATCTTGCTTATCTGATAATTACATAGCTGGTGAGGTCATCGAGTAGGTTGTTAGCATTGCCAATCTTTTGCACTAAAATGAAGTATTTGCTTCTACATTTCTTTAATGCTTCATTTGTTTGCTATCTGTGACATTTTTATTTACCTGCAGAGGTTTTTTGTTGTTTCTTTCACAAAGAAGCATGTAGAGAATCTGTCTTGCCTAAATTTCGTATACCTTAATTACTTTTATACCATAATACTGGTTCTCATAATGTGAAATTGAAGAACTCATTGCAATAATAAGTGTAGTGCAACTGAAAACTGATCTCTTCAGCTTTGTCACACTGCTTATAAACATAAAAAAGTGATAGTTACTTTCATAGTCCTGAATCCATTCTGTACAATCAGTTCATTACTCTACTTAACGTAAATTGAGTGTTAAATCTCCTTAAGTGAAATCTTCACCCTGCTTGACATTTGTAATCGTGACTGGGATAGAAAAAAATACATTTCAGAGAAGGAAATAAAGGAAATAAATAAAATAAATGCCTCTGTGGGCCATTGGTGGAACCAAATTTAGGGGGTAATGAAATCAAATTAGGAAGGCATCACAGATGGATAGCACAAAATGGAATAAAATGCATGTAATCTTCCCAACCTTGGGAAAAAGAACCAACCAGTCACTGAAATGGCTGTCCTGCAGGGAGCTTTGAGACCTGATGCTATACTCTGCCTTGGATGTTGTACAGTTTGTCTGGCTGGCCTTTTTGTTTGGAAATTCGTTATTTCTAATTGTCATCCTGTCAATTAAATGATTTACTCTTTATTGAACATATTCATTGTGACCTCAACAGATGTAATAATTCTGTTGTGAGATGTAATTACCTCTAACTCATCCAGATAAACCAAAAACCATGTGAGGGAGCTGACCAAGCTCATTTGAAGCAACACTGGCACTTCTACACTGCAGCACATGCTGAGGTCTGGGCAAACTTCAGGACTTCTTTGTATCTTCTAATCCATAGTGGTGTTTTAATTGGTGCAATTTAGTTCTGTCTCTTCTTCAAGCAGCTATGTCTCATTCTGGTGTTGCTTGTTTTCTGATAATAGAACCCTATGGTCTCACAGGTCAGTTTTGCCCCAGAAAAGAAGCATCAGCACTAGCTCGGAAGCCAGGAACTTAATTCCCACTTGTGCATCAGTTCTAGATCTGGCAGTTGGATGTCTAATATTTAGGAAGCCGCTACACCAAAATTCAGGCTAGAAATTTCTCCTGTTTGCATGACAAGTATTAGCTCCTGTGAAATTTGCTTCCTAGTAAAGAAAGACCTCAGGAGATCATACTGCATATACTGCATGTGTGTTATAAGTAAGCATGGTAAAGAGCTAAAAAAAAAAAAAAAAGGGAACAACTTAAAGCAGCATCATGTTAGTGAACTTTTTAAGTTCCAAATGCTAAACATCAGGATTTGGACATCAGCAGGCAGGGCTAACAGGAAATGCCAACTGTGAAACTCCTAAATATAGTTCCAAAGCTTGAACTTTGGTAGGAAATATGTCTTTTATCCTCCTGCCAGCTGCAGCAATTCATGTACTTAGCACTCCAACAGTTTAGTGTTCTTTAGGATTTGGCTTTTAAGTATTTTTTGCGCAAATAGGAATTGCATGATATTTTCTTTCTCAACATGCTTATTTTCTTTCTGGATAGGTGGTATAAACCCTTGGGATCTTTTGATCTGCTTATCTTCCAGAAGAAATGCTGGTACTGGCTGCATTCAAGCAGAAGACTTGCATAATCTAGAGTTGTTCCAGAAGGTATGAGATTATTGTGTTATCCTCTGTGGGAATGGATGGACAGGCTAGGCCAAATTTTCAGCCCACATAAAAAGAAAATTATCTAATGCTTATTTTATACCACAGCACCATGATTTAGCAGCAATGAAAAAAGGTTTTGTATGTTTTCTATTTACTGGGAAATACTTTTCAGAAACCAACACTTAATTCTTTATATCGCACCCAGTGACAAAAGCTACTTCTCATTTGGACATAGTAGGTTAGTTTGGATGTAAGTGTTTCAGTGTAAATACTGAAAATTGTTACAACTGGGTGTCAAGTTTCACTTTTCTCTTCTTGAGCTTGAACTTTTGTGTTTTTGGCCACCATCAACCAGCATGGCAGCAAAAGTGTCTACAGAAGTCAAGGGAAATTTAAGCAATTTATCCTATTGGAAAACAGACTTTAGAAATGAGAAGAAACAACTAGAAAATGCACACAATATTTCAGAATAATAGCATAGGCAGATGATAGAGCTGGACAAACTTAGGCTTTACATGTTATGTCACTGTTGAATTTCACCTATTGAAATTGCTCTTTTGTAAACATAATTTAGGCACCTCTATAAACAGTGACAGTGCTCCAATAATTGATAATGTGTTAGCTAGAGCAGTGTTCTCCTCCAGGGCCTTCAGGGAAGTTCCTTGCTCTGACGAACCTGAGGCACTGCAAACTGTTTACTCATGGTTCAAAGCATCAGTAGGGCCAATATTTCTTGGTATTTTCAGGATTGCTTTTTTTTTTTTTTCCATTTGAGTGTGTTGTGGGTATTGTTTAGATTACTTAGATGTGTAATGTCTAAATAAACAACTGGCCTGTTAATAAAAATATGTAGTCTTTGAAAAGATTTGACCAAGCTATAGTACAGTTGACTTGCATTTCAAGTAAAATGGCACAGATAATAATGGTAAGACCCTAATTATAGACTGCAACTTGAGAGTTGGGGAGAAATGAAACTGCTTTTAGAAGGTGCCTCAGGTATGAAGTTCGTGAAGATACAAAAAACAATTTGTGTCCACAGAAGTCAGAGCGAGGAGTATGTACACTGGGATTCCCTGGGACAGGATGCCTTATCTAAGTGTATTCAAACTGAAACTTTTGTAGCAGTTCCAGTTTCCTAGAAATACCCATACTTTGAATTATGGGCTCAGACCATAAAACATCCCAGGCTTCTGCAAACTGCATTTTGCTCATTCTGCCTATATTATCATATCTGAGCCTCTAATGCTGTGCAATATAATAATCTTTACAGCATGCTTCAATGTCCAGAAGCTTCACACACGAATAACTGAGACACAAGGTGATCAAAGGAATTGTCCAAGTTCTCTCAGGAAGTCTACAGCAGAGCGGGGACTTAAACCAGATGGCCCAGCCTTTGGATAACTTTAAATACTGAGTAACACTACTCGCTGCTGTCCCTACCACAGTGCAACACAGTTCTTTGTTGCAGAGCCTGGATATGGCTCAGCTACATTAGCTTTCCACTGTTGCCAATCACAGCCATTCAAGAGGTATAGGGTCTTTCCATGCAGGGAGAGACAGCGGTTGGTGACTGGCAGAGAACAGAGAACCTGCAGAGACTGAAAAGGGGACAGGGAACAGCAGCCAGGAGGAGAGATGTAGGTCTAAAATTTTATTTTGTGATTGCCATGGAGGAAGAGTCCACACCTTAAATTCATTATCCCACATTGCAGGGATGGAAAAGTTGTAATTTCCTTTTGACACTGGCAGGGGTTTTGCATGAAGTGCCTCTGATAAACTGAACACAGACCCATTGAAGGCTTTTTTCACTGAAGGAAAAAGAACACTTTTTTGAATAAAATCATTAAAGCTTCTCTTCTTACGTACAGGTAAACCTACTTCCAGAAATCCAGCATTTCCTTTGCAGAAAAGAGGGATTATGCCAGATAACAAAAACCTTTTCAGGTAATCTAATTTATTCAAATTCAATATGTGATGATGGTCTTTTAATAGTTGTCACAGGAAGCTTCTGACATAAGACTGTCAGGCTTAAAATTCTGTTTTATTTTTAGTGATGAATGCATAGAGGGAAAAAATGAAACAAGAATGGTAATCCATTTCAGATGCTACTTAAACATAGAGTATAGTTATGCAGTGTCTTTTCAGGTAAAGATATCGCATTGTTTGGCTATGCATATTGCAGAAATAATTTGGCTATAAGTGTCTTATTTTTGGACTGTTTTGTGTGAATGTAGTGTATTGGTGTTTACTCTTCAAAGCCCAGGGTTCAGTGTAATATGTTTGTTCAGCTTTACAAAAATGTTGTCGCATGGAGAAGGAGTAGGAGTCAGAGTTTGGTTCCCATCCAGACATAATTTACTGATATAAAGCCTTTGTGTATTAAGATCATCAACCAGAAAGGTTTAAAGGTTATAGGCGAGTTTCCAGAGAATTCTGATTTACCATGGGTAAAATTCAGCTTTGAATAGAAACTGGAAAAAAAACATTGTACACTCTATTAGGGTTATTTACACTACAGAGGGACACATTATGATCTCTGTTACACTACTCAATATCCATCATCAATACTATTTTTAATTTACGATCTACACTCACAATATAAACTTTGCTAATACAAAATTTTGTCTTTATCTTGGTTTTTTGTGTAATCCAATAACAACCAACTCCATATTTATTTCATTAGTATTTAGCCTTATTTACAATTATATTTTTGATTCTTAATTTTTTTCCCCTCCCCTCCTCTACCCTTTCTCTCACCTTTATATATATATATGCTAAAATCTAACACATAGGAAGGATTCTTTACATCTCATTTAGCCATTGAGAAGTTAGGTATCTTCTGTAACAGTATTCTACTCTTTCATTTAAGTCAATGGAGAGAGAGAGGTACACCTACAAACACTATTTCTTTATATCTTAAAATATGTGTTTAAAATAGGTGTGTTGAATTACCCTCTGCAAGTACTTATTACCCAATTACCTCTTATCACTGACTGTAAATGGGGCCTAGACAAGTAGCTTAGATTAAATAACTGACATTTGGATGCTTGACTAAATTTGAGGTTTGATGTTTCCTAACCAAAGTATACCATATTTTCCTTTCTAATTTTTGTGCTGTTTCATTTAAAGATGGATCAATATTTAAAAGCTGTGAAGTGTTTCCCTTAAAGAACTGTACATTGAAGGTCAGTTTAAATCGGGCCTTTAGATTTTCCTGGCACAGTACATTGTCAAAACTGATCATAAGGAACATACAGTGCCATAAACATCTATCCAGGTCCCATGAGAGTCCTTTTTCATGAAGTCATATTACACCAGGAAAGTGACATACTGTTTTGGCTGAATTTTAGCATGTCTTCAGTGATGCCTAGTGCCTTGATTCCCTGGAAGGGAATTAGAAAGTATTCTGATATATACCAGTTTCAGAAAAAATTAAGCAGATTTCTAAAAAAGTCAAGGACTTCAGAAATTGGTATGTCCTGCTCATGTTGTAAGAGATTGCCTTTAAAAAACATTAGTTTTCCCTGCTACTTGAAGAAAGACTAATTGTAGTGGTTTTATTCTTTTGCTACCACAAACACCTGAGGCACTAACCACACACAGAACTTTGCCCTCCAAATATGCACATTTCCGCTGCTGTCCATAAACTGTGGTAAAACCACTTTGTGTATGCCACTTCTGATAAGCTGTTTGGTGTTTTCTCCTGTATTGGGTTTTTGTGGCAAGCTTTTGGTAGTGGGTAGTCACAGGGATGGCTTCTGTGAGAAGCTGCCAGAAGCTTCCCTGATGTCCAGCAGAGCCAATTCTAGCCAGCTCCAAGCTGGAGCTGCTGCTGGCAAAGGCTGAGCCCACCAAGAATGGTGGTAGCACCTGTGGGATGATGTATATAAGAAGGGAAAAAACCCAACTACACAACAGCAGCTGGAGAGAGGAGAGAGAACATGTGAGAGGAACAACCCTGCAGACACCCAGGTCAGGGGAGAAAGAGGGGGAGGAGGTGCTCCAGTTGCCAGAGCAGAGATTCCCCTGCAGCCCGTGATGCAGACCATGGCGAGTCAGCTGTGCCACTGCAGTCCATTAAGGTCCATGGTGGAACAAAGATCCATCTGCAGCCCATTGGGTACCCCACACCAGGGGGGGTGAATGCCCAAAGAAATCTGTGACCCTGTGGGAAGCACATGTTGGAGCAGGCTCCTGGCAGGACCTGTGGAGAGAGGAGCCCGTGCTCAAGCAGTCAGTTCCTGAGTTACTGCACCCCGTGGGAGGAACGCATGTTGGAGCAGTTCATGAAGAACTGCAGTATAGGGGAAGAAGTCACCTTGGAGAAGTTCATGGAGGACTGTCTCCTGTGGGAAGGGACTCCATGTTGGAGCAGAGGAAGAGGAGTCCTCCCCCTGAGGAGGAAGGGTTGGCAATGTGATGAACTGACCACAGACTCCACTCCCCTCTCTCTGAAGGGAGGAGGTAGAGTATCAGGGGTGAAACTGAGTCTGGGAAGAAGGGAGGGATGGGGGAAAGGTGTTTTAAGAGGTGGTTTGTTTCTCATAATCCTACTCTGATTTGTCTGGTAATAAATTTTAGTTGAGTCTGTTTTGCCCATGTCAGTAATTAATGAATGATCTCTCACTGTCTTTATCCTGATACATGAGCATCTCTTTATAATTTCTCTCACCTCTCCAGCTGAGTGATAGAGAGGCTTTGGTAGGCACCTGGCATCTTGCTGGGGTCAACCCACCACATTTTCTCTTCAGAGAAAGGGCATTTGTAAGCATTTTGTTACTTATACTTTAGTAGTGTACTTTCCTGGCAAAGAGAAAAGGCCTTGTGACTGATGCAGAAATCCCATTGAAATCAAGGTAGTGTGTGCTTGACAGCAGGGGTCTGAATCTTGCCCACCCAGCAATGGAGGATTATTCTAGCAGTCTGCTGAAGGACTACCATATAGAAAAAGACCACCTATCACCTTTTTTTGAAGTTATTTTACCATTACCAATAAAAATGGTTTTGAACCTAAATTAGCTGAAGTGTTTTAAAGTAAAAATAAAAAAAAAAATCCACCTCTTAAATCTAGGTATCTCCACATCAGCATGTGGCCTAGGGGCTGAGGTAGCTGTTTCAACACGAGATTCTTATGCCACTTGAGATGCCACAGAGAATACAGCACACCCAGTAGGGTGGGCAGATTTGGCACAGGACCTTTCGGTCCTTTTGGTCCAGGAGCTGGAGGTTCAGAGGGATATCCTGTGGTGTCCTAGATGGCAATAGATGTATGTTTGTAGGTACCTGAATTTAACACTGGGTATTTAGAGTGAGCAAGCCAAAAAGAGCATTTACTTTCAGCATAGTTTAGGGTTAGTTGAATTGCTCCACACCGACTGTATAGACTACACTGATGTCCCCTGACAGGAATGGGAACTTATACTGTGGTAAGTGGGGTCATTTTTGTGTAGACCAGACCTCAAAGTGTTTCAACACAGAAATTCTTCCCATTTAGTATCACTGGATATGTGAAATGTAATCTGAGTGACATTCATCCATAGAAGGTGAAATTAGAATCAGAAGGGTAAATAACTTGATTTTAGGTTAAATGGACAAAAAGGCATTAGTAAAAGCAAACTTCTAGAGGCAAGACGTCAGATACTCCCCTTCCATTCCCCTGATAAAGCCAGCTCTTTCCACTTACTTTTGCTTGCATTCTCCAACAGATCTTTCTTCCCAACAACTGTTAAGTTGCCAATTAGTAGGATTTGTTTGATCCTCAATTTTTAAGTTTTTCACAGAAATAACAGTTTTCATCAGTATTTCCTCCACAGAACAGTTTGTTTTCTTTCAAATCAGTCATGTACTTTCACTCTTGTGTGTTTGAGTCAACAGGGCTTCTCTGCAATTCCTGTTGAAGAGGATCAGTGGGTTTGTTATTACTGTGTTTGTCATTTAGTTAGCCTCCAAGGAGCCAAGCAATTTCCTGTAAAAGTGAAAACACAAAGAATTATGTCATCTATTAAAGACATAGTAAGCTGTAGAAAGAAATATCAGGCAGCAAGGCTGAAAGGATGGGATTGCTGGATTTACTGTGTGCCATGACAGTGTTGATACTGATAAGCAGTGGTAAAGACTTTTTTAAAAAAATGTTATTCTATTTCTTGTTTCACAACTCTTAAACTGATAGGTTTTGTATTTAAGAGAGCATGCCCATTCTCATACCCCTGTTTTATAGGAAAGAAAATGGTTTGCAGAAAGTACTACACCAGTGCTTGTTTCTTTGCTTTGTCTCTTTCACAGAAAATATTTTTGTCAGTCTGACACTTCATATTCCTTCTATCTCTATGGGGGAAAATATTATGCACATACCAGTGATGACTGCTTTTTAGGAGAGAAGCAAGGAGGTTAAGGAGGGATAAGAATAGTAACAGATCCTAAATTTCAATACTGACAAGTGCTTGCTGCTCAGTATGAGAAGATTGGTTTCACTTCTGCTTTTGCAGGGCATTTGGCCCAGTGTTTAATCAAGTGCCTGATGTCTGGTCACTATATGGGACTTGGGCCATGAGGTGGTTCTGGAATGGCTAATGGATGACGAAGGAATTCTCCTGGCATTTATTGTGCAGGTCAGCAAAAGCTGCAGCAGTTGCAGTGATCTGGAAATTAAATCTTCCTGCAGACAACCCAAACCTAGAAGCTTTCTGAGGTTGGAAAATGACTGTCAGAGAGATTTTAGCTGTTCATACTTGGTATTGCACCACAGGTGTGTTAAAAACTGCCCTTGGCTGCCTCCTGGAATACACTCAGATGAGAGCTCCAGAGGCATGGGAAACAGGTACAGCAAATAGTCTCTTTGACAGGTTTTGCCTGGGAAAATAGAATTGATTATAGCATTGCCTCCCTGATTTTTCTGTTCCCTAAGGATTCTAAACTAGTCTGTCTTCCCATATAAGAATTTGTCTTGCTTCATCACTTCCAGGGCCCAGCCTGTGCCATGCATTGTTGTTTTATCTACTCACACAGATAACTGATCCTTTTCTTAAGAAATACTTTTGCTGCAAGGTTTCTGTGTTTCTTTTTATTAGTGACACTAGTGCAGAGACTTTACAAGTGTTTACCAGACTTATGTGCTCTTCTGATCACCTGCTGGACTGGCCAACAGCGTTAATCATACGGAAGGTCTTGGGATGGGCATAGTCCTAATGAAATTGTGTAGGAGGGAGAGTCAAGATGGTCCAGCTGTGTGACTGTGCTCTCACTATGCGATATGTTTACGGTCTGGTGCTAACCCCATGCCAGCTTTCCTCTCCTCCTGCCTAGCAAATCTCTCTTGCTTGTCCCCAGTGTCCCTGGGTTACTGTGGATTCAGTGGGAAGGGTTACAAGCTGAGAGTAGGAAGCAAGACTCAGTGGAGCCACCTATGGACAAGAGAAACCACAGATTAAATTTGTTTTCTGTTGTAATTATTCAACATCTCTGTGACAGGAACATGAATTTTTTTATTTTAGTTATCATTGCTGCTGCCAGCTGGTCCCTGTAAATGTTTGCACGCCAGCTCTAGTCAGGTTTGTGCCTATTACCTTTCTGCTACTGAAGTTGCTAAGAGTCTCAAGAATGGCCAATGAAACCAATGTCTGATTCTTTTCAGTTAATTTGATTATAAACTATGTGGGTTTCTTTGGTTTTACAACAGTGGCAGACCTCAGCTAGGACAAGGATGTACTTCTGTAAGAACAACAAATATGAGTAGTCTAAAAAGAAGTAAAGCAGCCAAATTAATTTAATTACTTGGCCTACACTAATCTATATTCTACCCTGTTACTAGTACAGAATTGTGGCTCTAATCATGTAATCATGTAATCAGCCAGCATTTTCATTGACTTGCTTTTTTCCAGAGTTTTATAGCTTATCTGTATAATTAAGTTCTAGTATGAAAGATGCATACAGAAGAAGTAGCCCTTCTGGAAAATATTGGGAAAAAACCCCAAACCTCTAATGCTTACCTGTGAGGATGCTTTAGGAATGAAAAAGCAAACACTGTATTCAATAAATACTGTAAATACTGTTTTTCATTCACCTGCCAAAACAGAGAGAAAATAAACATGGTAAATGATTAATCTAAACTGGAGCTGTATTTGGTGATGTTTTTAAAGAGGAAAATAAATAACATCATACAAATGATCCTCATTTTATCTTTTTAGCTCTGAAACTTCAAGGGTGCTTTTGGCATGAATTTCAGTGCATTTCAACCCACAGTTTAAATTAACTTCCCTCTGTATCTTCTTTACTATAAAATTGTTTGGCTTTTAATACTAAACATATTCAGGATAGTTTAAATTTCCAGAAATCACACGTAGTTAGACATTTCTTCATTCTAAATATCCAGGGTGGGTTGTTTTCAGATTAACTGTATTACAGAGGGCAGGATTACTGTGTTTTTTGAATATGAAAACCTTTTAAGGATAGCTGGATCAATAGTCAGTAGTGGGTGGGATATTGAACCTGCAGCAATGTGCACATCACAAATGCAGCTTGAAAACCATGTCAAGACCATGCCAGGAGTTTTAAGTAACAAACAAGAAGTGACATTACAGTGAAATCCATGGAAATTTTTCCAGGACTTCACTGGGGGCTAGGATTGCCCTAGTCTTCCTAATTTCCTTCAAATACTCATTATCTACTTTGAGTTTCACAGCCACCCTTTTCTAAATTCATAGGTTATAAAACTGAGTGTTAAAGGTTCTCTCTTTAGCATCCTCATAATGTATAATCCATAGGATTTCTTCTGTTTCAGAGTCTTTTCATCCAGTAGGTCAAATGGGTAACAGGAAGCAATTAAGTAGGATAGGTTTACTTTCTGTGACAAGTCTCAAGGCATGTAGTGGTGGTAGTTCAGCTGAAGTCATCCATCCTCCAAAATCAACATTGAAAAATGGAAAAAAACCCAAACACTTTAAATGCTCATTACTTTCATAGTTATACAGTTTAGAGAAAGTTGCTATACCTGACTGAGCCAGAGGTATGGAATACTAGGCTTTATTTTGATCAAAATCTCTTAGTCCTGGAGGTGCTCAAAAGTCTGCTTAAGAATCTATGAAAGCTTTTTAAGCATCTCCTGATGTGGAGCAATCTTTGCAGCTGTTAAACACACCTTCCCAACCTGCAAGGGCTGGAAAATTGCCCAGCTGAGAATACCAGAAGACGACCAGGTTGTAGCAATGCAGCTTGCCTGGTCTGTATCGCAAATAAAGTCTTTGTTTTCCAGCAGCCAACATCAGTCAGGAAGGTGGATGATCCTAGAACACTATACTGTGGAGCTCTGCTAATTCACTGAGATACCCTTTCATAAAGCAAACCTGCAAGGCTGACAGAGAGGACCTGTTATCAGTACTTCCTAAATATTGTGCGGTAGAAACTGATGATAAAGGGCGTGAGATGACTATCATTCTCTTTTTTTTTTCATGTGTGAGAGAATTCAGGCTTCTGATAGAAACAGACTACCACTATGAAAATCTATGAAGAATTTCCTGAGGTGTCTATGCATATGGAAAGACTCCTGTATACTTTCAGGATCAATGTACTTCCATGTCCTAAAGTAATGTCTTTCCTGCTAAAAAGAAAAGCATTTGCATACACACCCTACAAGTATAAATGTGCTGAGCTTACAATATCACCTTATGAAAGAACATGTTCTGGGCTCAGAACAAAGCACAGCACTTCAGTTCTGTTGTATCCCATCTCTAACTTTGTGCTTCATTAAACAACCAGGAGCTCCCAAGGCGATTGAATTGCTCTTGAAATGTTTGTAACAGATCTGACAGTTGACGGGCACTTTGGAAATGAAATGACCTTTTTCTCACAGACAATAGTCTTAATTTTTCCTTGTTTCATGTTTGAAGTGTATAAAATATGGTCTATTTGATCTCGAACAAAGTAAAAAACCAAACTAACAAAACCATATCATAAACCTCCTTGTAACACCAAAGGATACTATAAAAGGAAGGATAAAGAAGAGGACACATTCTCATTCATCTTCTGTTTCCCTTTTTTTAACTGAGTGTTACTCACTTAGTTCAACCAGTAGGGTATTCTCCTGCTGAATTCCTCACCTTTGCAGATCACCAGATGTTCACATTAGCCTAAGTGTTCCATTTACCACCAGTTCAGGTGGCTGCAGCTTGGCTCTGATCCAGGAAGTATTTATTTGTCCAAATGTACTTCTAGCTATTGGTAATCCTTTTGCTCAGCCACATGTACTCATAAACCACCTATTCTTTATTGTGTATGTGTTAAATCTTCACTTCAGAACTCTGAGCCAAAGACAAGAAAATATCTTAGGATCCGGAGATTGGAAGAGAGAGAACAAGAAGTCATAGCTGTGTAAAACACTAGAATTGATGTCAGTGAGGCTGCTGCATAAGGTATCAATTGTCGCCGTTACTGATATGTTTGACTGTTGTACTTCAAGAGATTGCAGTTGACAGGGCAGTATCTACCACCAGTTTATGTGACAAAGAAGTGCTTAATTTTTTTGTTCTGGATGTGTTGACTTGCTTTCGTGTTTCTTACACCTCCTTTTTAGATGTGCCCTGCAGCCCTTCTTATGTCTTAGGTCTGCCTTTTACCTGTTGTTGTGGTTAGAGGGCTAATGTGGGAATTCAGCTGAGAACATGTAGTGGCTTCCTTACCCATCAACATGGCCTCGTGGTGAACACCCTAGACAGAGGTAAAATGGTGCTGTTTGTCTGTGTTTTCAGTGGTGCCATTCCAGAGATGTCAGCATCAGAAACCTTTTTCAGGCCAGAATTTCAAGGCAGGAAAGCTTTCTGGGTTTTTTAAAGTGAAAGCACATATCCAGCCTTAGGTCCTTTGCTTTAAACTGCATCATCACAAATGGCAGCAGCAAAAAGTATTTGTAGCAAAGCCTGCAGCTGCTCCTCAGGAAAAACAGCAGTTTGTGCAGAATTTCAATTACTGCATAGCCACTTTAAAAGGAAAAATGTTCTTTTCTATTTTACTTTTTCTTTTCTTTTGATCTTTAGAGTCTGCTACAGAAAATACTGGTGTTAAGATTTTGATTTTTGAAAGCAGGGATGTAATCTGGACATGGATGCAATCTGGATACTGGAACTCTTTCTAACTTGTTTTCCCAAGCTGCCTGACAAATATCAACTGCTGAGCCTGCCTCACCTCTTCTATTATAAAATGTTGATGTTGTTTACATACTTCAAAAGGACTGGTTAATTAAGAACAGCTTGTAGAGTGATTTCAAGACGGAAAAACATGGCAATTACTGCAAACAGTAAAGGCACTGCAGGCTAATTTTCATTGATGATAATGTTGATTAACAAATACACAGCTCTAATAAACACTGTTACTGTTTTTGAGTGCAGGAGCAGGTGAAGAGTTGCCATGAGAACTGATGTAGCTGAGAGCTCAGTTCAGCCTTACTGATGTCTCTTTATTATAATGAAAATTGTGTTCATTGATTACTAGGAGTAGATTTACCAAAGTGAGGGACTGTCACCTCCTCTTAACTCTGCCTGATGATGTACATTCTCTGTGTCATCTCAAAGATGCAAGCACCTAGTGACAGTCTCACTTCTTTTTACAGACACCTTGCGATGGAATCTCTCCCAGGCAGATGCCAACACAAAACCAAGAGTGGTGTAAGGCACTGTACAAACAGAATGCTCTATAGCATGAGGAATAATTTATGACAATTGTCCCTTTCTTAGTTCTCAAGGCTAATCACCAGCACCCTGAATTTTTTAAACTTTCTCCTCTTTAACAGATGTCAGGTTTCCTTTTTTTTTTTTTTTTTTTTTTTACGTTGAGACATTTTGCAATGACTTTGGGCAATACTAAGGATCTTCTACCCAGTAGTTTGAGAATTCAAGGACACTTCCGTTTTTCATTTGTCCCTACCCATTTGTTTTACTTTTTATTATATCAAATCAATTAATGTTATATCAAATGAATTAGTCTTTTCTATTTCCCTGAAACAGCTAAAACTCTCATTTAGGAGGGGTAAATATAGGTATAAATCTCCTCTCATTGTTTTCAAACTCTGTCTTTTGAGTTAATATGATATTGCTTACTTGTTACCTTAGCAACACAATTAAAAACATATTTTTAAAAGGAAAAGACACTTTGCTTTCTCTTGAGTAATGAGCTGAACAACCCTTTTTTGCCATGTTCTTATTTTCAGTGAAATGTTCACTTTCTTTTAAATAAGAAAACTATGTTTTGTGCATTTCCCTCTCTCAACATTATGGTTGTTTCACCTAAAGTAATTGTGAAAAATGTGCACCTTTGACATAATTTGGCTTTCAGATGATCTGATGAGAAGAGCTGTAATTGTGGTCCTTTGCATGGTTCTGTTAATGTAGACATGGAGCTATGGCCTGATGTAAAAAGTGTATATATTGTAGGGGGCTTGGTCTGGAAGCACAGTTCTGCCTCCTTTCAGTCATGTGCCAGATCAGTATCTTTCTGTTTGAAGATCGAGGCTACTTGAGTTGAACTCCAGAGTCTGACAGTGCTTGTCTGTTCCTGGTGGATGTGCTACAGTACCAAGATACAGGGGTACAGGGCTTGGCTCCATAACTCCCTAAATAGTTGCACCAGCAGAAGGCTGTGTCTTGCATTTTTACCCATGTGAGGATAAATCAGAAAAAGATCTCTGAAGTGTACACTCTGTGCACTGTGGAGGGCCTTTATATGTTTTAATAATTCTGGTTTTACCTGAACACTAAAGCTGTGTGATCAAACTTTACACTCTGGGAATTATTTGCAGCTGCAAATAAGCAGCTTAGCTTTCTTGCATGGTCAGGGAAAAAGCCACTCTCTTCCAGGGAGCAGCTCAGAACCAGTATTTCTCTTAGTGCTCCAAGGACTGGTCTCTGTCTCACTCTTTCTCTCACTCTCTCTCCATTGCTTAAATACAAAGCCTAAGAATACTACCTTGCTAATAGATATCTAAAGTGATGCATAAGAGTAGTTGCGTGGGGCCATTGCAAACTGCCAAGTGAAATGCCGTTGTCTGTCTACAGAGTGGAAATGGTCCTTGTGTCTTTACAAGGCAAGCACGGAAAAAACAGCACTTGATTTCACAGATCTGGTCTCTGTGCATATTCAGAAGCAAGCCTGCTAAATAAGTGACTTAATGGGAGTTTACTGGCTTACTCCTATTATCACTGCACAGCAGCCGAGTAGGTGGAGTAGTCTGATTTTGTCACTGTACCATCAAAAACCAGGTAGCCACTTATGAAGTCCAAATCAGTTATAATCATAACACAACAGAGAGATGCCAGTGTGAATATCATTTGCGTATGACATGCTCTATTAAGAAACTGTGTGGTTTTAATTATTAAAGCCTTTTATCCTGCTAAATGGTGCATGTAAGGCAGAGGACCAGATTAATTTTAGATTCCAGTTAAGACTGGAAGGCTGAACTGAGCTGATCTGATGAACAGCCAATAAATATAGACAATCTCAATGTCATTTAACAGCATCTCTGTAAAAATGAATAGTCTTTTTCCTTAAATGGCTGCTCACAGCTTATCACCAGAAACACAACTCAGTTTTACTTTTTATTTCATGTGCCAAAGTTGAGAGTGCATGCTTAAAAAGAGAAGTTTTACAAATAAATTCATAACATTAGCACAATGCAGTATGTCATTAAAAAGAAAGGTATTAAGGTTTGGGAATAATTGGACTATTACTTAAGAACTTGAAATGTGAGGTGTATTAGAGTTAATGAAACCCACCCTACATGAAATAATGATACAACATAAGGGCTTTGTGCCTTTTTATCAAGCACAGTAAAAGCCAAAAATACATGCCACCCATTGACTGATCTCACATCACAATATTTTGATTACTATTAACGGTCACATGGCTCAGTAATCTGGAGGACTGTGGTACATCAATCCTTCACCCCCTGTGTTTGGGGGCAGAACTAAGCCTCCTATAGGTTTTAATAACTACAAATTGTATCCTTAAAAAGTGAACACAGAAACAAGGATATGTGGTTATTTACTGAGCTATCTATGTTACTACAGTAGCAAAGTCCCTTGATTCTTAGTCAAATAAATTTTTTATCCCCATTAAATGTAATTTTGCTCTGTGAGAAACTAAGTTTTGGAATTCTATATTTAGAAATAAAGGATTTCTATATTGAAGAAGGGAGAAGGAATTGCTTTTTGTATGCAGAATTACTGCACTCACCTGTAAAGTGGGAGTTGCAGCTAAGCCTTGGAGTCTGCAGCTTGCAGCTGGAAGGGGGTGCTTAGTGGGTGTGAAACTCTCTGCTAGCAGATTGAAAAGGGTTATCATCTCAGCATTTGTTATTTTACATTTTTGGCTGATGCTATCCTCTCTATCTATTATGTTTTATACATTTTAACCTCAGCAGCAGGAGTCCACTGCTGCTTTCAGTGCTCTGCTGACTTCCTTTCTCATCCCATTTTTCAGACCTGCAGCTCCCAGTTGTCGCCCCAGAGTGTTCTGGCCAGACTGGACCATCAAGGGCCAGCACCACAAGCAACATGTCCCAGGGCAGCAAAAGCACTGACAAGACACGTACCTCTCATCTGCAGCACCAGTGGAAGCAGCGCACGAGTACAGAGCTGTAAGCTCGTGATACCCTGTCCTCAGGAACTGGCAGTGCTTCATCATGCAGTTAGCTGGGAGTCAGGGATGCAGAATGTAGCAAAAGAGAAGACCAGAGCAGATGGAGCACTTGGATGTATTGCATCTCATACTTGCATAATGTTTGTTTCTGTACTAGTCAAGTTTTCACATGTTTTGAGTGTAAACATCTAAGACTTTATGTTGAGAGCATAGAAGAACCTAGAAAGATACATACAGACACAGAGACACCCCTGAATGTCTCATGGTGGCTGAACTGTTTCCTGCTCCCATCCCCACCTTGCCCCTCCCACAGACACATATACGTGGTCCTTTGCACAAAGATCCTCCCTTAAGTGAAGAACCAAGAAGTACTCGATAACTTGTCTGTTATCAAGTGCTGTTTCCTATATTACAGTATTTCACAAATTTTATGCTCTGAGGACCTACTATTCTGCAGAGGGAAGAAGTTCTCCTTCAGATAAATGTTGTTAGACGTCCTTAACAGATAGCAAAACTGAGATCTGGAAAGGCCACATATTGCCAAAAGTTGCACAAAAATGGGAGGAGAGCCCCCTGTCTTTTACCAGTAATCAGTCTTAGAGACCCAAAATTTGAATAGTCATCTTCCCACTGCATTTGCTA
>JAYRBT010000042.1:22276616-22293710 GCA_036023395.1 Myiotriccus ornatus | reverse complement strand
ATTGTGCTGCAATCCAAACTAACTACTAACATTACAAATACAATTTAATTAGCAAATTGCTTTTATTACCTATTACAAGAGCCCCCTGTCTTTTACCAGTAATCAGTCTTAGAGACCCAAAATTTGAATAGTCATCTTCCCACTGCATTTGCTATGAGGTAAATTGATACTCAGAGTTTTTAACAGACAGATAAATAACGACATTTGTGAATATGCTCAAATACAGCTCATATTTCCCCAAGTAATGAACTTTTAAATAACAGATTTTTTTCCTTGAGTTTGTTTTTTTTCTGTCCTGCTTCTGTGGCTCATTCTTTTTGAGTGTACTATGGGAGCTGTAGGCCAGTTTTTAGAGAGTCGTGTCACTTCGCAGATAAAGTTAGCTTGCATAATTCTTGGGTTAACTGAGATATTATGGGTTATTTATAGGTATCCTAGTCTTTCCTAATATTTGGAATTATTGCATATGGCTTTCATTAGGGAAAGTATGCAGCCCCACATTTCTGTCCTCTTATTACATTGAGGAAAGTGCTAACAATATTGCAGTATTTCCACAGGGTTTGGTGGGGTTTCTGTATTCACTACTAATCAGTGTTAAATCTGGGTACCTTGACTATGCACTTCTGTTATTTAAGATGTTTGGATTTCTTTAATGTTTAAATTAATCTTAATATTTCACTCGGAATGTCTTGGGTTTGCAACAATTATAATATTCCAAAAATGCATTTACCTATAGGTACTCTCAAAATTTACTCCCTCCTAATATAGTTGCTTTATATGTTTAGAAATTAAGATTTAAAAATGCTAAAAGCAATGAAATGATTTCATGTAAGCTTTGTTCCAGGCTGCTTGATTTAATCAGGGAAAAAAGTTTAGATTCAGGGAAAAAAGGTTAATTTCCTATTTCCAACAATTTCGCTATTTCACTATTTTCTTAGAACTCATTTTCAAAAGCACTGCATTAATGCTACATATTTTTATTACTTTTCAGGAACCAAGTATCAGCTTCATCAGAGCACAAGGACATCTTTAAAGCTCAAGACCTTTCTGTCATCATCAAAGCATATGTGCTTGTGACATCCTTAACACCTCTGAGGGCATTCATTCATTCAACCACCAGTGTCTGGCATCCACCCAAGAAGAAGCATTTTACCATAAAGGTCAAACATTTTGTTTCCAAATTTTTCTGTCTTTCAGGCAAAGTACACAGACAGAAAATCAGATAATATCTTTCTTCTCTTTTACCTCTTCTTTGTTAGCAGTCCACAGCCTACAATGAATGTTCTTGTAATGTACTGTTTTCATTTCTCAAAACGAACTGGATTTGCTTCATGAAGCAGGGCACCATTGCCCTGTGCACTGGGGGCATTTGCATGCCTCAGAGCCCATTTTTATTGGTGACATTTGACAGCAGTTGCAAGGTTGTTTTCTCTAAAGCACAGCAGTGTGGGTGCTGCCGCGGAATAACTGCTTTTTTGTGGGATATTGACAGTGTTGTAAAACAGGAAAGTAAATATTTAAAACAGTTTGTTTAGATTCCTTTTTTAGGTGCAGTAAAACAGACTAGAGGAAGGTCAGGGCACTTCTAAATAAGGCGAAGAAAGTATACCATGGAGAGGGTGGGATTTGAAAGGTGCAGAGGCAGCAATATGGGGGCTCTGCCATGATCCCCTTACTATGCATTTTCCAGCCCCGGTGTCCATGGGGCTCTAGGCTCTTTCACTCTCTCAACCCTAATGCTAACCCTAAACCCCACTATGGTCTCGATTTTATGAAGGGTGTGCCTTACCTGGATTAATTCTCTCCAAGTGCCTGGAGAGACCCCTCTCTCTACACATTTCGTTTGCTCAGCAGACCTATGAATCTGAAAGTATGCCTTCGCATTCCTTTCTTCTTCCAGCAAGGAACTGTGCTTTCAACGCATCAGCTCTTTGTGAAGAAGCTACAGTTGTGCAGCTTCTTCTTTCCTTTTAATGATTTAAGATCACAAAGCAGCAGTTATTTCTTGAGGTCACATAGATCAGCTCCTGCAGCAGCCATCAGAGGATGGGTGCACTTTGCCCATTTAGTGTTCTTGGAGTAGGAGCAGGTCTTGGCTTTGGATCAGTCCAAGTGTTGTGGTGTCACTGTCTGGACTCTTAATGATGTCAGCCATTTGGTATGTTCCACAATTGTAGCTCTCTTAAAGTGAAGTGCCTAGTTCTAAGCTCTTTATTTAATTCTAGAGAATTCCACCTAATTCACCTCTAGAAAACAAATTATCCCATCCAGATTAGATACTAGTTTTGGAGTGAAGTGAGTTTCCAGGTAAAAGTGTCTGCTTCCTTCTGTGGGCTGTAACATTCTTAGAGAACATGCCAAATTCTGGATTACCAAAATTAGGTGAGTTTAACATACTTCTCTCTTTCCCCCCTCAGAAGCTATGGAAGCCAATGGAGATATGTTACTTTGCCATCTATTTTCCTCTATTTACATTTATGAAGAGTAATGGTCACTCACTTTCAAACCTTGGGTTTCAGTTTTGGTTTATGTTTATTAAAATAGGACAATATCCAGCAGCATCACTATTGCAGCTGAAGCAGTCATTAGTAATTGTGATATAGCTCTGTAAAACAATTCCCACTGAGGAAATTCTGCTGAACAGGGTGCCAGCCACCATTTACAGAGCACTTCGGCAGCTGAAGAAGCAATAAAAATGATAGCAGTGCATCTGAATAGTTCCAATCCGTTTACTGCTGGTGTGGTGTTACACCTTTAGACAAACTTGTCAAAATGGTGAGAAATAAACAGAAAATAGGCACCACAGAAAGAGCATTTGTAGTGATGTAGAGTGTGTCTTACGAAGAACATGGAAGGGGGAAGGGATTTTCCAGGAGAAGTGAGACACTGGGAATTCATGGAGTGGCAAGAAAGCACTACTGGGAAAATCATAAAGAAGGTCTGTGCTTGAGCAGAGGCAACAGGCAGATCACCCATCAGAAAATAATACTTGGGAGAAGGTATGAATTTAACCACTGATACCCTTTAGGATGAGATTACGTCAAGTTTCTCATAAACTCCACGGAGCTGTCATTTGCCAGTGGGACATACCAGCAGAGTGATGTGCTGCTTCCAATAATGCTACACAATAATTTAGAGACCTCCTCAGTGTACAGATCTCTGTTGAGGAATTTTTGTCTCATACCGGTATAATTCAATATTATCCATGAGAAATTAATCCATTTTGTGGTTAACTTGGTTAAAGCATTGCTATCACAAATGCAGTATGTTAAGTATGTTTAAAGTTTGATCTCCTGTGTACAACAACACTTTACGGTTGCTAGTAGTCACCAGAATATGGTGTATATGGAGAGATATTTAAGAAAACTGGACGGGGTAGCAGATGATATCAAACGATAAAGAGAAACCATGTAAAGAGAAAACAGGAGTTTAATGAATTAAATAATACTGCATTCACCACTGCTTTGTTTTTTCTTGGTAAACTATTGTAAATTATTTTTGCAATGCATATTTACTTAGCCTAGTCATAGTGGCATGGCTTCAGAATGATTACTTGAATAAGCCTTGGTCAAATGGAAGTTCAGCAAGAGTTCAAGTGTGTTTTGCTCACAGACTGCCAGGTTTTCTCTGGATTATACATATTTTAGTATCTCAGTTCAGAAAGCAAAAGAAGGTAAATCCTGAGCTGGCAGGATGATTTTGTGTATAGTCAATGGGTAAAAAAAGTGCAGCTCTAGATTTGGTCCCAACATGGGAACATGCAAGGGATGCAGGGGAGAGAATGGCTTTCTGCCACACAGATGTTTTGATATAAGGCTTGCGTAATAGCCCTATTTCCTTGAGGGAATTTGGAAACCCCTTATTTAGACCATCTGTGTGTTGAAAAATTAGAAATAAAATAGAAGCTTTCTATTTTGCATATGGGACCAATTAAGGGAAGGGTCTCTGTCAATGTATGCAATAATTTCCTTTGTGTTAATTGACATTATGCATGTGTATTGAGCAGAATGCTGACCCCTGAATAATTTTCTGTTCTGTAGAAGTTAGTGTGCAGAACAGTAATTTATGATTAATTATCTGAAGGCTTAACACACTGTGAAGTGCTTCCTTTGCCCTGCCATTAACCTTTTCCAACCTGATCCCAGTTCTTAATGAAGGGATGCACTTTTGTAGACTGTAATAGCACATCCTGCGTCATCAGGGAAGGCTCTTCTGTGTTGTTGGCAACCTCCTGTGGCCCCCTGGCTCACCATCCCTTTGCTCATCCAAAATAGACACGTGCCTCCTAGATTTGAATTGCCTGACTGGTGTTTTTGCATAACCCTTAATACGCTCAGATGAAACAGCTCTGAAGTGATTTTCCAGTTGTGAACTGAAGTAAACAAACTTTATTAAAGCAGTTTGCTCTTAAGCTTGCTGTGGTGTAAGTCACTGTAACTGTTGCTAAAATTCTCTCTCTGTGTATTAAGCATTTGGAAACGTGAATAAAGAAAAACACTTTTTTTTTTTTTTTTCCCCTACTTAACATATATGCAAATACAACTGGACCCTCACTTATACAGGAAATCCATCTTTTGATATGACGTGGAGGTCTGGTTTAGAGCCGAGCACGATAGAAATTAGGTTGCAGTATTGCCCTCAAGTGGCTGTTTTTGATACTACCTCAAGTATTAACCACACGTTGTAAGAGAGATAAAATGCAAACATATATGCAAATAAAGAGCAAAATGTTTACAAACAGCAGAAAGGCTCTGGATTTTTTCACCCTTTTTTTTTATTTTTTTATTTAATTGTCTTGCCCTGTCACTTCCAGGAGCAAATACAAAAGAAAAATTACCATCAATTCTTAATCAATTAGATTGCAGGGTTATTTGAGACTAAAATTAAATTTATTCTTTAGGTTCTGTAAGAATGCTGTAATTCTCGTCTTTCTGAGAGAATGAACATAATATAAGTCCCATCTCTGTTTTCTGTCCTCATGATATCTAGAGCCCTATCATTTCTCTTTTCACTGGTTTAGAAATGAAAGGCTATCTGGACTGGGGGAGATCAAAGACATGCTGTTTCTGGCAACAACCAGGGAAGTGAGCATCATAAAACTGTGTAACAGGACAAGCATAAATTGGTTCTAGGTGTTAGCATAAATTGTTCCCTAAGCAGACTATAGATATTTCTGGTAACCTGCAAGGTTAGAAACACAAAACTCGAAATAGAATATATAACTTGATGTTTAATAAGTTCCAGTGAACTTTTATGCCATGAAATTCTCTTGATCTTTCCAATGTCTTCCAGGAATGAGACTGTAGAGATTGTTTATGTGTTGCTTGAGAAAAAGTTTTTGTTTGCTTTAAAACTTCTGCTTGGTTACTTGATTCCATACCCCTAATTCTCTTCTTGAAAGGATAAGTAATCCTTCCTTATCTTCTTCATCTCTGTGTAAACCTGTCATGCAGTGCACAAATACAGTTAAAATTCCTTCTGGAGTTCTTTTCTGCTCTTCTCATTATGAACATCCCAGTTTAGCTAAGAGAGAGCTCTAGACTGATGGTTCTCTACAACATGTGAATATGTCATAAGTCTTTACCCTGTTACCCTGGCCCTTAGATCTCCGCTTCTTTTTCCTGGTTCGCAGATCCTCTTGCTCTGGCTGTTCTGTAAGCTCTGTAAGCATGCTCCACTGTGGCTCCCAACTTTCCTAGACCTGTCTTGCCTTCCCATTATCCTGATTCTTCTTCTCATCTTTCCATTTTTTGATTTACAGCTTCCCTTAGTCAAGCTGATCCACTTTTGTTTCTCACAGTGAGCTGGAAAATGCTGTTAGTAAACCACCTTTACTTTCCCACTAAGAAGTCAGTGCTGGGTTGAAAAATCATTCTTTGTTCAATCTCAGTCAAAAGGCCTCATTTAGTGGTTGCTGAAGCTGGTGAGTGGCTCTTTGTTTCTAGAATTAGTCTTAAGACCAAGGAGTTTTAGAGGAAACCTTTCTCAGATGGCCTTTTCTCCTCCATGTAGATATGAAAATGTTAAGGGACAAGAGACTGGGCGTTCTTTGTTAACAACTTTTTTAATGAACAATTAAGTATTATATCTTTAAAAATCTTATGTAAAGAAAAATATGTGCATAAGTGGGAAATTTACTGTAGAAAACAGCTGAATACTACCATGATTTCCCCCTTCATCAAGTCCGATGATAAAACTGCAGAGAAATGGCACATCATAACCATAAATCAGGAGTGGAATAAACAGACCTACTTTAAGCTAGTGCTATAAACTTCTGATAAATTACTGCAGTGTTTTCTCTCTGATTTATTCTGGAACCACTGGCACATGGTTCATGCGTATATTTTTATTCCATTACACATCCTGTGACCTTTTCCTATATACTGTGATCAGTGGAGAGGTCAACCTGTGATAGCAGACAATATAGGAAGGAGCTTTATTGCTAAATATCCTGGCCTTCTAAGTGAATCAGTTTATATTCTTGCAGACATGTTAGAATCGTGGATAGTTCCATACATATAGTCAAAGAGATTCTTGTTTGTGTGTAAAAGAGTATTTTTGTGCCTATGAACAACTACTTACACACACAGGTATTCGGACCTGGTGAAGAAATTTCACCAAAGATAGAGCCAATAAGAAAAATGAATAAACAAAAGTGAACTGTGAGTACAGAGCCTATGCTGAAAGTTTTCAGAGATTGATTGAATTTATTCAATCTCTTTTCAAGAAGAGGCAATTACTGTCATTGAGACAGACCTTGCAGATTCAGCTGATCAGGAGTGCAAAAGATCTGTTGCATAGCAGAACAATCTGGAGAGGATTCCCTTTGTTACTTCAAAAAGGTAATTTCTTGAAACCAAAGGTCATGCTTTTGCACATCAGATGTAAATCTTACTTACAACTCTTATCCTGATAACTTTGTCTGCCATGTGGTTTTGAAGGCTACAACTAGGAAACAGCAAGGTCCTTTCAAAATCTATTCATACAAATACTGTAAATTGTGATGCACCAAATCCCAAAATGTAAACCTCAAAATTGTATTACTCAGTAGCCACAGTGGTCTATATTTTCTTCTATCTCCTTGCCTCTTGGGTAGGTTCAGAAGTGTCTGATTGATGATATACATTTAACTGGCAAACAGTAATAATAATATACATTTTATCAATTACAGTAACAGAAGGGGTACACCATGATACCAGAAACTTCAAAAATTTTAATAAACATTGCACATTTCTAAACATCCTTCTTTGAATACTCTCTGAAGCTCTAGTCAACATCTACCCCCTCACCCATGTTTATACAGCCCAAGCACACAGGCAACACAGGTTACAAACACGGTCCAACTCTCCTGGGGTGCAGCTTCCCTTCTTTCATGCACCTCTGCTTGGAGAGGTGTGGGCCCCAGGTGTGTGCCCATTTCACATGTACTCACACAGGACCTGTGCCCATCCTTATACCCCAGTATTCTCTGCAGTCTAGGCACAAACTGTGATACCAGCAAGTTGACGTCTGGCAGTTCCTGACCAGGTTTTGAGTGCTGCTGTGTCCACCAGGAAGTCTCTCCCCCACAAATTTTCATGCTGCTTTTCTATTATTTCCCAAACTGACTCCTTCTTTGTTTCAAAAGTCACTTAGTGATTTCCTGGTTACTGTTTAACCTGGCTGATGGTCACCTTCCTCTTTATCATGGTAAGTTTGGTCAAACATAATCCCAGACAGTTCTGCGTATTCCAGGCACACAGGTGGTGTTGTCCGTGGGTGGGCTGTATGAGCACTCCGGTGATGTATCTCCTACCCATCTTCAGTGTCTCGTTTAGATTCCACAGAGGAACTGAGCAATTTTAGATTGCAATTAATGTCACCAATTCGAGGCATCTATCTTAGGATGGCATAAATTATGCTCTTCAGGTATCTGTGTTCCACAGTGAGGTATAAAAGGAACCTAGGCATTTAACTCATACATAGACATAAGCCAGGTAGTCTTGTAGGGTGGGATTCCTCTACAGTACTGACACCTGAGTGAACTGAGTTCATGTGAGCTGTTCTCTGAACACTTGTTACAATCAACCTAAAGGTAATAAATGCAGTCAGTGAAGGGAAGTGTTCTAAGTTTGCATTTATTTTCATTCCTACTGTTAGTTAAGGAAAATCTTTCTTGTTTGTTTCATCAGGAGACAAGGTTGTGCTAGGACTGAGTTAGAAGGCAATCTCAGACAGATCACTACAGGTTGGTTTTATACCCTTTTTCAGGGCAATCCTCAGCTCACTATTCAGCTAGCTGCCACAGGCTGCTCCATCATCTCTCCTGAGAAATTCATTTCCAGAAAAATTGCCAGAGGAAAATCCTCTTGAGGGAATTACAGTCATCATAACATCCAGCCCTGTGAGCAACACACTCTTCCATTCTTCTTCAGGCTCCATGAACCTGTGCATGAGGTCTGAAAATCAGAATTCTTTTGTAAATTAAATGGCATTTTTCTCAATGTGTCAGACCTTTAGGTAATGGTTAAGTGTATTTTTGAGGAGCCAGAGGGATCTGTGTCACTGAGAGTATAAACCTGATTTTAATGACTGCGGATTTTAAAACCTGTCAAAACAGAAAAAGCATCCTAAAAGTAATATTGAGTTAGCCATTGTTTTTTTTTTAAGTGGCTATTCCTAAAGCAAAAGTAGTTATCAGGCAGTGAAAGGTCAATGAGTTTAAATTAAATTAAAGAGTACTTCTAGTTCATTCTGGTTTCACAGAAAATGTGTGCTTGATCCATGTAATTTGACTGCATTTACACACTTCTGTAAGGCATTACATAAATACTTGGAACATCCTGTATGCATTCAACATGTGGATGAACATCTTCAAGCTCCTGAGAAGTCTTGCAATTCTGTCTATAGTAGTGTCATTGTATAAAATATATGTGCATGTCTGCATTAAGTTTTACAGCCTCCTAAAATTTAATCTCTCTTCCTCTGCTTAAAAATTTGCCAGCCAGAGGTCAGCTTTCTCCCAGAGCAGATTCCTGTGATTGCCAGCAGTTTTTCTTACTCTGTCCTCTTTACACTATTCAGTGCTTGTTTTAATCATACTCCAGCAATGGTGAGGTTGAATTTTGCTGGACAGGTAGTCTGTTTCCTCTGTAGGTGAGATGACCAGCACCAGTGGTAATCACCTGAAGGAACCTTCAACTCACTGACTTTACGATTTTGCGGTTGAACACAGATATTTATATACTTTTGTTCAGTCAGAAGAATCTGAGGTTACTGCAGATATTCACACTTTATCACTTTAAATTTTTCCAGCAGTTGCTGAAAATCCTGTGAAATCCGTCAGAGTCAAAGCTAACCTGAACTTGTTTAAGTAGAATTTTTTTTTTATGAACTGGAATTTAACTTGAAGTATTTGTCTCTTGTCTCCACTGGTCCTGAACCAGCCTGACTAAATATTTATTTTCAGCCATTGGCTTAGAAAAATATTGGCATAAAATGTGATATCCTTCAATGAGAACCTGTTGAGCAATGTTTCTTTTCTAGGCTGGCTAAGGAAAGAGGTTTCCTGGAGAAGCCAGTTTTATTTTAATGCCTGTTCTGGTGGCAACAGTTGACTATTATAGCCAACAGCACGCTCTGAGTGCCAGTAGGGGAAGTAAGCCTGGCTTTCATCAATTGTTACTAGAAATGTATGCATTATGTATCCTTTGTGTTGAAGTGCTTGGGAACTGATTGATGGCAAGGGGTGAAATGAGCTAATGGTGCTCTTGCCCTTCATTCTGGTAATCCCCCATCTCTCTTTATAAAACTCCGCAACTTCTTATGTTCCCTGTGCAGCAAAATAACACAGCTTCTCACTTAGTCCTCCAATACCCACCGGAGATTTAGGAAATTAGAGAAAATGTGCAAATGTAGCAGGAATGTGAGTGGTGTGCCAGATCCGGCAGAGGTGCTGGAAATAATTGTCAAAGTTAGCTGAAGAACCACTTTGGTGAAATGAGTCTTCATTTTATTTTATTTTATTTTATTTTATTTTAATTTCAGAATACCAGTTAAATTATTGGTTTTGCCCTGAACAGTTAACTGAAGTGGGACAATTTCACTTAGAAATTAATCTGAATCAGAACTGATTTGAAAAATGTGGAGCTTTTTGTTCTTAATCTTTGTACCACTCTGTGAAAGAAACAGAGCCTTGGTGGTCTTCAACTTTGGGAAACAAGGACTTCTTCTCAGCCTGTTGTGGTAATGAAATGGAGAGTGCTGTGAGGAGTTGCATAATCTCTAAATAGTATTTCCGGGGCTCTTTTGCCTCATAGACCCATGTAACTGCAGTAAACAAGGAAAAATTTCTACACCATAAAAATATAGTGTGATGTAATTCAAGATTTCAACATCATGCGAATATCCAGAGGATAGAGTTGAGGCTATATATGAAACCTTTACTTCACAATTTCCTGGCAGTCAGAGGTTTAATTTTATAACTTTAGTCATATATACTGTTATAATTTTATTCCTACTGGCACTTCAATAGCTTTATTAGAAAGGGAGAAAAAGTCCCAGGCACTGCAAACCTTCAGTCCAGATCTGTGCATGGGGGACATTTCTTTTAGTCAGTAAAATTTGGAAAGACTCGTTGAAAAAAATCAGAGGTGATAAGAACAGGAAGGCAGACAGACCAAATGCCTACCCACCAATTATTTACCAGCACAATTGGATGGAGTTACTGGAGCTGAAGAAAGCAAAAAGCAAAGCAGGATCAGTGTTAGCTGCATATTCAAGTATCTCCCATGGCTGGCAGTAGGCAATGAAACAGTATTTAAAAAAAAAAAGAAAGTGAAAAGTGCTTCTTACATTTGACTGCAGTATGCTGCCTGAAGAAACTGAAAGGCATTCATCCATGCCAGTGCAGACCAGTGTGCTTGGCAGTGTTCATGCTCACAAGGGGAGACTCCAACGCTGTCTAGAAAATGCTGTGTACTACAGTGCACAGAAGTATGCTTAGCATCTGGTGTGAGCACAGTGAATGCATCATAACACATCACCAGGAACCAGCAATGTATCCCAGGGATCCTTACTGGATCCATTCCTGTTCAACATCTTCATTCAGTGTCTGGATGACAGGGCAGAGCTTACTCTCGCCATGTTTGCTGATGACACAAAACTGGGAGGAGTGGTTGATACACTAGGGGGTTGTGGTGCCACCCAGAGGGACCTCTGCAGGCGGGAGGACTGGGCTGACAGGGACCTACCTCATGCAGGTAAGGGCAAGGTCCTGCACCTGGGAAGGAACAGCTTCAGGCACTTGTACATGCTGGAGGTCAGCAGCTGGAAAGCAGCTTTGCAGAAAAGGGTCTAGGACAACTAGCTGACCATTAGCCAGCAGTGTGCCCTTGTGGCACACCTGGACTACTGTGTCCAGTTCTGGACTCTCCAGTATAAGAGGGATGTGGAGGGCCACTAGGATGATTAAGGGACTGTGGTATTCCTTATATGAGGAAATGCTCATAGAGAGAGCATAGATAGAGAACTGGGGCTGTTTAGCCTGGAAGAGCTTTTTAGGCTTAGGGAGACCTCATCAGTGTGTATGAATACCTGAAGGGAGGCTGTAGAGAATATGAAGCTGGGTCCTTTTCAGTGGTGCCCAGTGACAGAACAAGAGGCCATGGGCACAAACTGAGACACTGCAGGTTCCTTCTGAACATCAGGAAACACTTTTACTTTGAGGGTGACCAAGCACTTGCACAGATTGCCCAGAGAAGTTGTGGAGTATTTATCCTTGGAGGTATTCAAAAGCTGTCTGGACACAGTTCTGGGCAACCAGCTGCAGATAACCCTGCTTGAGCAGGGGAGTTGGACCAGATGGCCTCCAGAGGTCACTTCCAACCTCAACCATTCTGTGGTTCTGTGATTCTGTAATCATGCTTTGAAGCCACAAGATCACATTAAACTTTTGCTGAAGTCCAGGCTTGGTTAACCCATCTGCTGTGTATACTTGTTCATGGCTGTAGTAGTCAAAGGTAGCTTGAGATGAGAGATGCCAAGCACATCAGTCCTCAGTAGGGCTGTCTACAGAAGTCTTCATACTTCCATCGTGTTACCCCAGAGGGACATGTATAAGTGGGTGAAAATGGAAAATATATACTGGCATTTCTAGGTAAATTTAGTAGAGAAATTCCTTTAAGTAATCAGAAATTTTTCCTTTCTGAATGTCAATACAAAACATGTTCTACATGTACTTTTTATATAATTTGTCTCAGAAGAGATCTCTGGTAGTACAGGACTACTAGATTATCTAATAGTTTTACATAGTTCAGACATTAGCTGGGTTCTTTGCCATGTGATAACTCTAATGGAAATATTGTTTAAAGGCAGCCCTTTCTTAGCACAGATGACTCATGCATAAAAACCTGCCTGTGTCCCACTCTTTACTGAGTTTCTACTGCTCGTTGTTTCCCTGAATCTCTGACGTGATGAGATGGGTGAATTTGCATGAGTGATGAAAGCAGCTGAGGAAAATGCTCTGCAGGCCAGTAAATATGCCATTGTGAGAATTCATGAGTCTGAAAATCACAGGGTAGGCAGAGTTCAGTCAGAACACAGACTGGGGTGGTTGGTCTTTTTTTCTTCATCTTTCTTCTATATTCTCTTTAAAGTTTGTTGACTGGGGTAAGGATTTGTAATCAAAGTCAAGTGGGATGGCCCTTGGCACAGTGTGTTAAAAAGAGAGAAGGCTTTTACTCTAAGTGTGGTATTACCCACTGCTAAAGAAATAAGCATTTGTATTTTACTTTGCCTAGAACCAGTGCCAGCAAAAGGTTGTACTGAGGAAAGCTTAGACTGTGGCCAGTATTTTCTAAAACCAGTAATATGGATTTTCTGATACACTTTTTTGTAAACAAAAAGTGTGGAGCTTTTCATACCACTTCACTGTGAAAATGAGTAAGAACTGAGGTTGATACTGCGAGGCAGTTTTTATTTCTACCAGCTTTTTAATTTATGATCGTAAGCACTGCTTTACTGTAAATGTTCAAAAGTATATGAATTCTCTTTCACAGCTGCAAAGATTTTTTGAGATATTCTTCAAAAACAGTTCTCCCCAGCAAGCCTTGAATAACATGAAGGAGGCTATTAGCAAACTTCTACTTGTAACTGAGGTCTTCAGTGAATCATCTGCCTCAGGACCAAACTCTTTCAATCAGTAAGTGACTTGCATTGTAATTCTAGTGTAATGCAAGATAACTCCTTAGAGAACAAAATAAAAATTGTAGAGGATACACAACTCCTAAAATAAAAAATACCCCTCTATTTCATACTTCTTTGTAAAGTAAGGACATGCATTTAAAGAGTAAACTTCTTCAATATCCACAGTGTTTCCAGTTTGTGAAAAGGTTATGAATACATAGGACCAGATGCTTTGTCCTGATGAAGTGTTTCAGGCAGCACAAATGAACAGAAATCACTCACAATTCAGCTAGTCTTAACATATATAAAGCTGTATTTCCTTTCAGTGAGCCTTCTGTCATATGTCAAATATTTAATGCTAGAATATCCCAAATGGTTTAGAGCTGGCAACCTGAACAAGAGACACTGCAGAATACCTTATGAAATGTACCTTATGAATACACCTAGACACCAACAGTCATATTTCTGTGTGTAATCACTTCCATTAGAGTGTTATAGTTCTTACATATGAATCAACCTCTATTGTGTAATATTTATACTAATTAAAATGAATATTTGTTCTATATATGTTATGTCCCATCCCTGACATTTTTATGACAAATACTAAATAAGTCACTATTTACTACATTTATGTGTTTTATAAAGCTATTTTGAGAACCCAGGTGTTTCGGTGGCAGTAATGTGAAGCTCATTATTTGCCTTACACAGTTGAGAATAAAGCTTACATTGTGAGTGGAGAGGGTAGCAAGGAGGGGAGGAGTGTAATGGGAATGAAACTATTTTGACAGTGGGCCAAGCTCTCTTTTTTTACCAATGGGATGGACTCTCTTGTTTGTGTAATACATGACGTGCTTAGAGCTCCTGGTCCATGCCTTCAAACATCCCCACAGCTGCAGCAGAGCTCTTTAGCTTCAGTGAGCCTGCAGAGTTTCACCATCAACTACCCTCCAAATGTCTTGAAACTTTTGGAGGACCTCATTCTCTTCAAAAGACATTTCCTCCATTAGCATAATTCACCTCCCTCACTGGTTTAACTGTCAACCATGTAATAATACACTTTTATATAGCACTTTCACATCAGCTCACAATCTGACTCCATATATGTTTAATGCTGCTGGCTCTTGGGAATTTTATTTAGTCTGCATTACATGCTGTCTTTTGACCTCTATGTGCATGTTCTTGTGTGTGTTCTCTGGACCTGTGTGTGTATGGCATTTTACCGTATCTATTGGCCATGGTTCAGTGGTCAACTTGTCAGTGTTAGGTTTATGATTGAATTCAATGATTTTAAAAGTCTTTTGCAACATAAATGACTCTGTGATTCCGTATTTCACAGCAGTACCTAACCTCACTGAATCTGATTCCTGTTATGCTGTATTTCAGATGCAGCCAGTGTTTTCAAATGCTAACCTTCGACATTGGATTCGGCATGTCCGTATACCCAGTAGTTCTTGAGGTGAGAAAATTACACCAATTATTGCGTGACTCCCAAAAAATACACCAAGAAGGACACAGCAGGAAACCCTCTTTGATAGGTACTCTCAAATCTCTGAGAAATATACAAATACTTTAACATAAATTTTGCCTAAATGTGGAGAGTTGCTATGGTAGAAACCAGTTTTTAAGAGTTGGAGTTTCTGTGATAAAGTTCTCTCTACCAGTTTTCATACCACTCTTGCCTCAGAACAGCCTGTCCTGAAACAAATACTGTACTACTTTCCAGCTGCTTCTCATTATCCCTGTATACACACATGAATATGTATTTACCTAGGTATATAAAATGTTTGTCCATATTTGTGATATGCAAATATTTTTAAAAAAATTGTAAATATATCCTTACTTAAAATCTGTTCAAGTTTCTAGCAACAACAGTGCAGTCATTCTCTCCATCCTTCAAAAAAAAAAAAAAAAAAATCCTTTAAACACATAGGAAAAATGGAGACATGAAAGCAACTTTGCACAATTAAAAAAATCCGTGAAGACAATATCCTTAAATAGTCTGAAAGGACTTTTTTAGCTAGTATAAAAAATGTGGCATGTCATAAGAATTCAATAATTGTATACCAGGCTGTAAAAATTTCTTCCAGAAATGCTTTAAAAACTAAACATAAAACATAATGTTTACCTGCCTGTATAGGAGTTTCAACCGTTATCCACAAGCCATAAATGTACAGTAAATCAGTAGGATTTAATAGTTTCTTACGAAAATAAAAATTGCTCTAAAAAATAACAACTGACAATTAATGCGACATTTGACTTTTAATAGTATCCCTTGGAAGCTGTAGCATGTACACACCCTATGCATCTTGAGGTTATATTTGTGTCTATGCTAAAATAATGACTTAGTCATATTTTATAAACATTAATTTTTTCATTTAATTTATATTATTTAAATTTTCATTTTATCTGTAGTAACCCTAAATACCTGAGTTTTGCAAGAGTTATGTTAACACAAAATTTTTTTTTTTTTTAAATAAACTTTTAAGTCAAACGTACGAGAAAGCTCACATGGCACTGCAACACTGCACTCTGCCCACTGGAGGGCAGAAAACATTGCGGTATGAAGTTGTGACAGAAAATGTGGCACGCGTTTATTATCTTATAATCCCGTCAATTGTGTTATTATTACGTTTTTTAAATAAACAGTTCTAGTGTAGTATATATATAGTTATGAGGAGACTGGACTTGTTATTCAAACTATAAATTCTTATATTGTTTTCCAACAGGTGCATGAAAACTTTGACTTTGAAGATGAGGCTGAATCGACTATTCAGGATCAAACTTTCAAAGAACTTATTTTTGAAGATACTTTTAAATTTCTCTTATCTAACGAATCCTCAACATCCAGTTTCATTGAAGCTTTGCAAAAAATATACGGATCAACTGTGAGCAAGGTAGTTCATTACAGCTTTTACTTATTATTGACTATTTGAAAACATTTAATTTTAAATTGTATGCTTCTCTGAAATTGCTGATGCCTTATAGAAATGATATAAAGAAGGGTTTCTTTTATCAAAAAGTAACTATTATTGTATTCTTGGAAATTAAACTGCAATTATATTAAACAGTGGAAGTTTCTTTTATTAAAATTTGACTCTCAAAGTATGTCATTCCCCAAAATACTGTGCTTTAAACATATATTTAAAACTTTAATGAAGCAATTTTCCCACCATTTCTTTAAATGGTCTTTTGTTGATATACAGATTTGTGTATTTTCACAATTTCACCCTGAATTGATTAACTCACACAAGTTAGAGGGTTTTTTTGCATTTATAGGGTTTGCATAAGTTTGCATGACTACTGAAAACTGTCTCTGGCAAGATGGGGTCTCTTCTTGCCGTATTTCTCTCAGTCTGGGCATTTTTAAGGATGCATTTCTGAGGAGCATCTGGCTTGAAAGACTTACAGGGACTAATTTATTCATTGCTTTCCATGTGATTTCACCAGAACATGCTGCTCTTTTCTTCATAGGATGGAAAGTACCACAGAGAAGATGAGCAGTGTTTCTCTTTAGAAGAGATAAATTCAATGATTACTTTCATAAAGGAGCTGAAGAGTCTTGGACAGTTTGAGCTGGTAAAATAAATAGGGTTTTGTTGTACTGGATGTATATTTTATGTAAATCTCCTAAGATTTATCCTTCATTATCCTTCATTACCACTCTTTGCTGTCTCTGGCACATGTATTAGGCTGAATGGGCAGGGAAGCAAGGAGATAGAGTTTACACTGATTTTATTTTGGAGGATCATTTGCATTTAATTAAAAAGCCATAAAGAAATACAACAGAGAATTTGAGCTAAGGATTCATTGAAAAGGACAGTTAAAGCAGAAACAGACATGAAGGGAAGGGAAAGGAAGGGAAGGGAAGGGAAGGGAAGGGAAGGGAAGGGAAGGGAAGGGAAGGGAAGGGACGGGAAGGGAAGGGAAGGG
>JAYRBT010000042.1:22256912-22275995 GCA_036023395.1 Myiotriccus ornatus | reverse complement strand
AGGGGAGGGAGGGGAGGGAGGGGAGGGGAGGGGAATGGGGAGGGAAGGGGGAAGGGAATGGGGAGGGGAAGGGAAGGGAATGGGGAGGGGGAGGGGGAAGGGAAGAAAACTATGTAAATGATCAATGAGTTGGTAATAAAGTAGAATGATAATAAAGCAAAGCAGGTGTGATTGGAAGAAGTGAAGACAGTGCAACATTCAGATCATGACCCAAGAGTAGATACTGATGAAGAAGTAGCAGCACTTCATGTTGATTTTTGGAGAAGAATACAGCTAGAGGAATAACAGTCAGTGTCTGTGAATAGGCATGGAAGTTAATGAGGGAAATGCTGAGTATTTGGGAAATAAAAGATCTGAAACTGAATTTGTTGTTCAGAAAGTCTGCATGATATCAGGATTTCTATGAGACCTCCTGAATGAGTTTCACGGATGGAGACTAGTAAGGCTTTCTGAAGAGAGACTGAGTTTAATAGATCCAGAAGTCAATACAGAGGCAAAGGAGTTCAAATTCCAAATCAGGAATTCTGATTTGCAAGGCTGAGCATTATTATATAATCATCCCTATGCTGTATATACTGTCTTATGATAATTTCTTACATCTTGGCACTCTTGAAATATTATACTGTGGGGTTTCTAATCAGTGTCTCTCTTCTCAGCTTTTCCCTTCTGCTGCACCCAAGATTCAAACTTTACTGCACGACCTTTATCGCATGGTAGACCCAGTGAGGCGGTTTGGATCAGTCCTGACTGTGCATTGGCTGCTTTCCAGTTTACTTGAACAATTCCAGTTCATGACTAAAGAGGCACATACAAATATTTCAGAATGGTAAGATAGCTGTTATATATATGAGGGTAGTTTCTCAAATTATGTTAATTGCAGTATCTCCAGTGAGTATTATAAAACTTAACCCTTCAGTAGTTGCAGGTGGACTTGCAAGTCTTGAGAGGAGGGTCCATCGTGCCGTCACGGAGCAGTGTCAGCCATTCTGCCATTAGAAATGTAGCTAGGTTTTTACAAAGGACAGTGTTTTCTTCTCTTTCTAATATGAAAGACTCTGGATTAAAATTTAATTGGAACTACATTAAATTTTTTTAGAAGAAAGATGAAGTAAATTAGATAGGTTGGTTCTGAAAAAATGTAAAATCAGTATTAGGAACATTTATCAGGGTTAAGATTGTCTTAATTTATGCACCAATTAAAGGCAAAACTGTAAAGAACATATAAAATTTCTGGTGAAGATTTTTCAAAAGGACAAGTAATTTTGAGTGGCTCTATATTTTCTGTCCAACAAGAGGACAGAAGAGGCAGGTCAAAGACCATAATACTCTGAGAACCTCAGTTTAACTCTTTTTGAAAAGCTGGAAAAAATACTGCAATGACAAGGTTAGATCTACTGAACTTCTGGCAAGAAATTTTAACTTCTATAAGGAGGGAAGAGGGAAAGGAAGGAAGGAAGGAGAGAAGGAGAGAATAAAAGAAAAGAGGGAGTAAAAAATGAATGGAGGGAAGGGGAAAACTTGCAGTATACTGCATCTTTAGTAAAAAAATTTGTCAAAAGGTCTTTTCTGTTTTCATTATCTCTTGGCTAATGATGTTTTATAAACATATGTGCCACACTTTGCTGTCTAAAGACATTTATGATTTTACAAAGAAGGGCTTGGGTACAGAGGCACATTAGACAATGTGTGTGCTCCATTCCACTGAGTCTCAACTTGAATGTTTGAATGACACTATTTTATAAGTTTTGCTTGGAGAATGCTGCCATGACTGTATAGGACATCAGTAAGATTTCCCAAGTTTTAGTTTTGCTTCTCACTGAATTGGGTGGGGCTTTGAGCAAGTCGATACTTATCTGTATCTTTGTTTACTTAACTATAAAGTCGTTTATCCTTTCACACTGTGCTAGGTAACTGTTTATTAGTGTTTTGAAAATACACAGTTTCATAAATGTGCTAAGTTATTGTTGTTACTGCAACCACTCCATAAGAAGTAACTCAAAGATGCAGCTGCTTGCATTCATGTGTAAGGCCTTGCCCTTTTGCAGAAATATTTAGGTTTGCATATCAAAGCATACCAGCCTTTAGCAGCTTTCTGTTCTAATCTAAGCTGTGCCACTCACTCACTTCAAGTAAGCCCCTTGGCCTCATTTTTTCCTTCAAGCCAAACATTATTGTATGCATATAAATATGTAGAAGTACCGTGATATTTCTCCAGGGCAAAGGCCAATCTGCTTCTTTGCACTATATTTTCCTGTAATGGTTAAGCTAATAACAGCATTCTGTTCATTCACTGTATAAAAAGACATGTTCTTTGACATTGCTAAATCATAATCTTCCTAGCTACATGCATGTGATGGTGATGCATGTGTCAGACAGGCATGTAATTATATTTAATTGCGAGGAAGAACAAGCGTTGTTGTACTTACTAACTCAGGTATGCATTCTCTTTGAGCTTTGATTAATCTTTTTTTTTTTTGCAATTCCCAGCTTTGATGAGTTTGTATATCAGAACACTTTTCCTAAATTTCTTCAGTTAAGGCCAGGTAGTTCGGTTGATTTATTTAACACTTGATGAGATATCACAGAATATTCTGAGCTGGAAGGGACCTAAAAGGATCATTGAGTCCAGTTCTGTAGTGAATGGCCCATTCAGGGATTGAACCTGCAACCCTGGCCTTGTTAGCACTGTGCTCTAGGCAACTCAACTAATCCTGTGGCAGGCAGTTCTTATTTCTCTGACTATGCAAAACTGGTATTTCCATTTGTAAAATCCAGTGATTGCATACTGTCCAACCAGACAAGATATTTACATGAAAAATAGTGGCTTCTGATTCAGGTCTTGTACAGTTACTCTGTTCATTCATCATGAATCCGTAGGATAAAGACAGGATTTAAAGGTGTTTCCTCGTCTACATTTTTTCACCCATTTCATCTACATGAGTAGTTCTGAAACCTTAAATGGTATTAGTGAAGAAGAACTCCAGAAACTCATCTCAGACTATAATTAAATTATTACAGCCTAGATGAAATGACCACCTCTAATGTATTGGTATAAGATATACAAAGTTCTTTGAAAGTGATGGAGTGGTACTACAGATGCACTGAAATCAATTTTCTGTATTGTTTGTGCACTGTTTTTCAACTCTGCAGTTTCAACCTGTGATATGACTAGAATGTGAATAGCTGCTGTCTTTTAAAATAGGTGCTATGAAGTATCATGGCAAGTATGTTTGGCTATGTCACACAGCAGGGTATCATGGAAGAATCAAACTAGTGACTGAAGCTAGCTCTTCTGTATTTGCAAAAGACAAAAGCCTAAGCAGATCAATAAAGTTGAAAATGTTTTTGTGAAATCAACTGATATATTTGGAAAAGTGGTTCTAGCTTCCAATATACAAGCCCTTTTTTAGATCAAAATAGAAGCAGCAGCCTTCAGACTGAATTTGGGTTGAAAATAATTTCTCAGAGTTTAACTTGGTGGTGTCAATTACCCAGGCAGTTTGAGAAAGTAACATGGTTTGATCTATGGGACAGAAAAAGGCAACAAGTAGGAAGTGTAGTTAAGATCACCGACCTACAATAGGAGGAAAGGAGGGAATAAAGGAAAGGAGGAAAGGAGAGAAACAGTTGGTATTAAGTGCCAGGAAAACATTCCCACTCTTGAGTCTGCAACTTTATATTTCTCTTCTGAAGATCAGCACAAGGTATTTCATTCAGGGAACCAAATGCCCTCATGGCAACTCTGTGACTGAAGCCAAGCAAACACTCTACTAAACAGAGAGCTCGCACTGCCAGTTAATCAAACAGGAAAAAATTGTTAGTGATACAGTCTCACAAAATTACCTCCAGTTTGAATTACCTTCATTTTGAAGAACCTATAGCTGATGTTACCTATATAACATCAGCTAAAGAAATAAAATTCATAAATTTGCTAAATACTGAAATATGTTCTCAATCTTGAGTTTATTACCCATTACAAATTGTACCATCCACAACTCACATATCCATCAGAGGCACCAAAAGCAACTAGATTTTTTATTTTCTTATACAAATGAAATATTCTACTTCTACACATCCTTCATTGCTTATGTCTCTGATTGCTTAGACCATCAGAAATATATTACTATTGCTGCTGTCAATCCTTTGGCTTTCTCATTTGCTGAATCAAAGAGATTCCTAAAGGACAGGTTCACAGTCAATGGTTTGTGATGTACACATCTGAGATCTTTCAAAAGGTACATTCATAAGCATGCAGTCACCAAGGGTACTGACATACAGTCATTAGTTTCATTAGAGCTAATTGCAAAGTGTGTGGGCAAAGCACACATCTCTACTTGATAGCTCCTTTGAGATACTTAAGTAAATAAGGGGCCACTCATACAGATAAAGGTCTCTTCTTGAATACCAGCATGTGAAGGAAAGGACTCTGCACCATCCAGGGTCTCAGCTGGTGCCTGTATTTTGAAGAGCTTTATAACTGCATCTTACCTCAGTTTGCTGACTGCAAGGAGCTTACACAAAGGAAAACTTAATGGTATTGATGATTAAAAAGCCCAGGCTTCAGCAGAAATAAATCATGGAAACACAGACTCATTTAGGTTGGAAGATTCCTCTCGTCCTGTCACTTATTAACTGGGAGAAGAGAATGACCCCCACGTGGCTGCAGCCTCCTGTCAGATAGTTGTAGAGAGCGATAAGGTTTCCCCTGAGCATTCCTTTCTCCAGACTAAACAATCCCAGCTCCCTCAGCCGCTCCTCAGCAGACTTGTGTTCCAGACCCTTCACCAACTTCCTTGAGCTTCTCTGAACAGACTCCCGCACCTCAATGTCTTTCTTGTAGTGAGGGGCCCAAAACTGGACACAGGATTTGAGGTGCAGCCTCACCAGTGCTGAGTACAGTGGGATGAACACTGCCCCTGTCATTTTATAGAGTTAAGACATCTTGTTTTCACCTTGCAGTACTGTTTGGGACTGGGCAAGCAGAAAGAAACATTGGAGAGGAAAAATGTATTTGACAGGTGTTAGCTGTTACCTCTTTGGCAAAGGAGGAGGAGGGGTGAAAAATTACTTAAAACTTGGAAAACAAACTCTCTAATAGTTTGTTAAGTGCCTCCTTTGAAGTAGGTCAAGAATGTGCATGAAATTAGGGTGGTGTCTAGACACTGCAAGCTCAGAACTACATTTTTATGCACACACAGAGACACATTGATCTGCCAGCGACTTCTTTCGTAGCTCATTGACATAATGCAAAAATATCTGTTTTATCATTGAACAGTTTACCTTTTACCATGATTGACCTCAATATTGCTCTCAGAAGCTCCTGTTGAAACATTAGTGATAGATGATTGCCCAGAACAATATTGCTACCTCCCTTTCTTTTGGCACAGACAGTGACTTCATGTCTTTCAAAATCCAAACTGCAGTATGAAGCTGCTTTATGAGAACTTCTACGGAAAAGACTGGGAGGAAAACACAGGAATGCTTCAAGAAATGGTAGTAGACCTCTGAAAAGGTGTTATTACCTAGAGATCCAGTACACAGATTGAAAAGAAGCCTACTCCCTTTCTTCTGTTGTGCTACTCTCTTCAGTTATGCTCCCAAAATTCTATTTGAAAGAAGAATTCTGCAGAGCTTGTAATACGGTCACCACTGACATGTTGATGAATTGTTGCAAATCATTTGTCTTTTTTTTTTAATGAAGGATTTATTTGTATATATAATTTGGATTTGTTTTGAATTGGCAAACAAAGCAAAACATATAGGAGTTCCATTTTAGGAATTCATGCTAATGCTGGTAGAGATATTGCCCTTGACACAGGTCTTCATTTATGTTTAATTCTTTTTGAAACCTCAAGTATATACAGAAAACCATCATACAAACAGTTAAGAGATATAGTTTGGGTTATTTTATTCTTGGCTATATCAACTCTTCCTTTCCCCAGCAATGCGACTTTGTTTTGGAATTTATTTCTTGTTTTCTATTTTGATATGATATGCTACCATTTATTATGGCATATGTTCACTCAGGTAATATTGCTAATGCTGGGAACATGAATCCATAAGGATCATCTTTCCATGGAGAATATTAAAATACCATGTACACTAGGATACCATATAGAAATTATTGAAAAATGTTTCATGGTTTCTATTCCTTCCATTCATGTAAAAATATGTCTGCTATTGAACTGACAGGCTATCTTCTCAAGAAAATAGGAGTCCTAAGCAGAATGTTCCTTCTGACTCCAAGAAGAGTCATAAAGGTAAGGGATGAGGTCTTTTATATAAAGTATGTTTTTCCTATTTGCATTATTTCTGATAACATGCATGACTTATATTACATTGTTTTGCATTCCACCTGAAAAGTCTTGGCTTACTACATATAAAAGACCAGTTTCTTCCTTATCTGTGTAAGTCATTATGCTGAGACCATGAACTGTGTTCATGGGCCTAAAACACAGATCTCACAATGTAAAGAAAAGAGTACAATGTATCTTTTATAATTAAAAGATGTTTTCTTCTCCAATAGGATTGTAATTTGGCTTAGAGTAGAAAACTATTAGGTGTTTCTGTTTATCTTTCAGCATTGCATTATTCAAGTAAGACTAAAGAAAGACAGTGCAGTCATGGTAAGTCAAGGTCTTTCTAGACCACTATGGGGTAAGATGAGAGATTTCTTGAACAAATTTCTTGGGTTTTTCTTCATAACCATTCAGTGAATAGAGTATCTGCAGACTGTAAAAAAAAAAAAAAAGGATTTTTTAAGTAGCAAGAATGTTTATAAACAACTCTCAGTCATTGGGCTATTATATTAAATAAGCCTCAAGCACAAAATTAAACATTGCTGTCTGTGCATATTAATGTGAGTATTCCAGGACTCATTGTTCCCTTGTCACAGTTTAATAGACTTTTGCCCCCTATTTCCATTAACTTCAGCATGTTTGTTCTTGTGAAAAAACCTTTAAATTTCTCTGGGGTTCAGTAGTGGGATATTAAGTAGCTGCTCAAGAGATGAATTTTTCTAAAATACATATGCTTGTTGGAATATTTAAAGTACATTTAAAGAACTGTAAAGATTTAGAATATATTTTTCTTTCGTAAGCAATGCTTTCTGCTGCCTCCCTCACTGACATGTTATCTGAGGGGTCACTTTGTAACTGTGAAGCCATTGCTCTGTGGTGGAAAGGCGTTGGTACCCTCTGAGCCTTCTGTCCTCTCTTACTGACATGGTGCCTCCAGGAACTACTCTATCAACTGAAGGCCAGAAATGCTCCAGGGCTAGCTGACTGGCATCACTATTCTGATTTTATGACATTTTAGTTTGAAAATACTTCAGTTAATTTTATTTTTAAATTCCTCCTCATTTTTAAGCTAATTGTGAGACAACATTTCTAAGTAAGGCATACAGGATGTGGGGAAATGTTTGTACTCATCTGTAAGGAGTTTTTTTAATACCTTCCATGTATCAATGTATAGGACTCTATTCCTCCACAAATCTAGCCCAAATTCTACTCTTCCACTGGAATAACTTCCTTTGTATTTTAATCCATGCAAGAAGGTGCTGAAATTGCTCTGTTTTCTTTCTCAAGGCAGATATTTCAAGATAGAAAAGGTCCACATAGAACTACTTACATCCTTTGTGACCCTTTTAGACCAGGTTTTAGGCTATAAGATTTTTCAGATATTATAGTTAAAGAGTTTTCTATCTGGAATATTTTCTGAAGTACCCAGTTTTAAACATGTAGTAATGAATGTATATGGAAAGCAGTTTTGAATGTGTAATTATACTGTAAATCTGAATCCAATAGGTTGGATTAAAATATTTGTCATAAGTGGGTTGCCAGCAAATAATTATTCTCATGAGTAATTGGGCAAACACTACAAAATAAAGGATACATTTGAGCAAATAGGATTTGATTGTGGAGATTTCATACAGAGGCAAGAAGCTGGAATTTGATTTAGGAATTTTAAAAAAACATTCTTCCAGCTGTACTGCAAATGACCCCATGGGTCTAGACATCTCCATGTGACTTGTTCTTATGAAGAGTAAGAATATGTCTAACTTATTTTGATTTTTATTGGAAATTACATTTGTACATAAACCCTATACACAGGCTGGTACCTAAGTAGGTTATGAATTTTGGCCTACCTCTTCTTTATGTTTCAGTAAACCAACTGGAGACAGATCTCCCAGACTTAATCCTTGCATTTTCAAAGGCTTACTCAGGCTTTGGGTTTTGTGACTAGGTCTAAAGTGATTGGGCACTGAATGATTAAAATCCCTCCAAGGTTTAAAAATTTCTCTCAAGTGCCATTAAAAACTCCATTAAGATTTTGCAGCAGGATTATCAGTCTCAGAGTGACTAGGCATTAAATATCTTGCCACTGTACATGTTATCAATCTGCCAGAAGTTGCATGTTACTCAAAAATGTTCATACGTTTCACAGTTTTTTCTTTGATGCCTTCTTGGAACAGATAAAGATACCCTATCTCATATCAGGCAGATCTTCACCAGTCCACAGCTGGACTTGAACCCTCAGTTTAACCCAAAGATCAAAGAATACTATGCAGAAGTCCCATTCGACATGGTGACAGTGAAGATAGGAGCAGAACCCTCTAACTGTCAATGCCAAGTACACCTTGACGACAAGAAAGGGCCAAGGTATGAGCAACAAAATATGAATGTAAAAGCTTAATTTTGGAGATATGTCAGAATATTCCAGAATAGTTTTGTGTTTCCAGATACCCAGAACACAGATAGATTAGTCACAGGAAGGTCAGAGGGAGTTCAACACTGAGAAACTTGTATTTGTTTTCAGTGTCCTGAAATCAGTGGTAGTATGTTCTCAAGTCATAATTAACCCTAGCTTTATGGAGGGTACAGTTGCTAGCACCTCACCCAGCTTCTGCAATCTCTGACAGCATCAAAGCTGAATAGGAACAGAACATCACTACACTGCACACAGTAGACAACAAAGAATCTGAGCTTTTGTATCCAGGTGTTAATTTTGCACTGTGCCCTAAGCTGCTGCAATTGGTCTGCTTATGTGGGTCAGAGTAGGACAGCTGGGGTCAAAAGAAGAAATAAGTTCAAGTTTCCTAATTTAGAATGATCCATTTTCATCAGAGTTATATTACAAGGGATTGTCATATAATCATAGAATAATTTACATTGAAAAAGACCCTTGAGATCATCAAGTCCAAACGATAACCCAGCACTGCCAAGTGCACCACTAAACCACATCCTTAAGTGACCCATCTACACATCTTTGAAATACCTCCCGGGATGTTGACTCGCCCTGGGCTGCCTATTCCAATGCTTAACAACCCCTTCAGTGAAGAAATTCTTCCTAATATCCAATATAAAACTTCCCTGGTGTAACTTTAGGCCATTTTCTCTTGTCCTGTCACTTGTTACTTGGGAGAAGAGGCCAACCCCCACCCGGCTGCAACCTCCATTTAGGCAACCACCTTCTCTCCAGGTTAAACAACCCCAGCTCCCTCAGTTGCTCCTCAGCAGACTTGTCTTTCAGATACTTCACCATCTTCATTTCCCTTCTCTGGACACGCTCAAGCACCTTAATGTCTTTCTTGCTGTGAGGGACCAGAGCTGAACACAGGATTCAAGGTGTCAAGGATTCATCAGTGCCAAATACAGGGGAACAATCATTACCCTAGTTCTGCTGGCCACACTATTCTTAATACAGACCAGGATGCCTTTGGCCTTCTTGGCCACCTGGGCACACTGCTGGCTCATGTTCAGCTGACTGTCGATAGCACTCCCAGGTCCTTTTCCACCGGACATCTTTCCAGCCTCTCTGCCCCAATCCTGTAGCTCTGCGTAGGGTTGTTATGACCCAAGTCCTGGACATGGCACTTCACCTTCTTGGACTTCGTACACTTGACCTTGGCCCATCCATCCAGCCTGTCCAGATCCCTTTGCAGAGACTCCAGCAGATCAGCACTCCCATCCAATTTGATGTTACCTGCAAACTGACTGAGGTTGCACTCGATCTCCTTGTCTCTATCATTGGCCTGGTCATCCAGCCAGTGTTTTACCCAGCAAAGTTTATGCCCATCCAAGCCATGAGCAGCCAGTTTCTCCAGAAGAATGCTGTGGGAAACAGTACCAAAGGCACTAGGCAGACAACAACCACAGCGTTTCTTTCATCCACTAAGTGGGTCATCTTGCCATCTGCAAGTTTCAGCTTATCTGATCTTTTAGAGAAGTATAAAGCTGGATAATAGAGAAGAGAGCAGAGTCATCACTAAACGTTAGGATTGATCACTGACACACAATTATCCGTGATATTTAATTGCTGCAATGATCCCTGGCACAGTTTTGTTTTTCCCAACTAGCTCTCTCTGAGACAACAGCATGTGCCAGGGACAATGCCAGTTTATTTATTTGAATCAGATACCTCAGAACCGGCCTATTTACATACTAGCTGTTAGTGAGTGGTTAAATAGGAGAGCATGAACAATTAATTACTTGGGAAGAAGAATTCTTAACCATTACAGAGCTATCTTTGCTTCATGACATGAAGTGCTTGTGCAACACACCATCTTTTGAACTATGAAGCAGATGCTTTGACCTAGAATGTCTTCTAATAACTAGACAGTCTGTACAGTTCTTACTGATCTAATACTCAGTATGTTTCCTGTATTTTCAATAAGAAGTCAGTCTTGATATATAATTTCAAAAGAAACTGCCGAAAAATTCTTCCACTCAACATTTTGGTGCCTTAATGTTAAGTCCCCTGGAAGTCAGTGTGGATTCATGTGAAAAGCTTGGAGATTTCTTCCTTGTAAAAGGAAAACAGGATACCAATATGTCCTTTACATTGAAAAGTAAAAGCCTTTCATGTGCAGGTTCTGTCTTTCAGCATTTTTTGTTTCCCTTCCAAGGGAAGAAGAGCACAGCTCAGCATTGGTCCTGTCTGTTACTCTGAGCAGTTTGTCTACTCATCACTTTTGGCTAGTGGACAATTTCAGTGGCTAACTGACACCTCTGATCATGTTTATCTCTCTGCTAACTTCGTCACAAACTTGGACCTGCCAGGAATTATTGTCCCTAATGATTTCATTCACAGATTTCATGTCAGAATATTTGCCATTGCCACTGAAGCTGTTTTCTCTCAGTTTTGCTCTCATTATTTTATCTTTCTGAAAGAACTATAAATTGTTAAAAATGTTATTTTGCACTGCTTTTATTTAAAATCGCATGTATTTTTTTTAAGAAAAAATGTCAGAAATAGCAGCCTCAAGGAGCAAGTAAAGTTTAGCAGCCATAGATAAAGAAGCATAAATATTTGTTTCTTTAGGGTTTATTCCTTTTTTTTCCTATTTTGTTGTGCAGCAGTGCTAACTACCCCCTTGGCCTTGGATTGAACAAAGTCATCATTCTTGTAACAGATGATTCGCAGCCCAGCCCTCAGGTTGTGAGCAGCTACAAAATCACAATTTATCGAGAGGACCGCCCCAGTCTGCCTTTGTTTGATGACTACATGATGTGTGGGTTTGTGCAGGTATTGCCTCTGCATTTTTTTCCTATTCAAATTAATAGTGATATTAGCTGGGTTCTGTTCATCCAGTGCTATAAATTAGGGCTCATGGGCCAAAACTGTTGTAGAGTTTGTTTTTGTTGAGATTAGAATCTGAGTTCTAAACACTACGATTGTATAAAATTCAACATTTACAGAAAGTTTTGGATATAAAAGGTAAGTTCAGCATAAGTAGCTATTGCCATGTGTTTGAGAGCTCTGGGTTAATTAATCTTTACCTTGGTCAGGCAAAACCTCCTCCATCAGAGAGGTGTTGTTTGCTTGTGATAAAAAAGTCTCTCTGTAATACACAGTGGGCAGTTTTCATAACTCTCTCTCTGTGACATTGGACCCATGGAAATCCTTTTCCTGGGAAAAATATTTATGATGACAGTGTGTTTATCAGTGTTCAAGAAAAATGCTGCCAGATAATTTATGAGTGAAAACTGTTTAATCTCAACCAACAAACACAATGAAAAAAATCCACTGATAATTTTGAAGAGAGGGATGATTGTTGCTTACATCACATTTATCCAAATAAAACTTTAGGAGTGAACATAAATTACTGCTGACAAATAACAATCCTTAGGAAGCAGGGGGTCTGTTGAGGGGAAGAAGGATGGGAAGGCTAAATTGGGCCTGGGAAAGAGGATATCAGGCTGAATTATACACAAAATTGGAAGAAAGGTAGTGAAAGCAGGTAACAGTGAAGATTTCAGTTAGTGAAACTATGGTGATAAAGATATTCAACATAAGAGAGAAAACCTGGGACACAGGCTGGATCAGAGCTGTTTGTATTCCAGATTTTAAGGACTAAATGTCCTTGATATGGTGGGCAAAGATAAACCAGCCAGTTCAAAGAGGGAAGTGATGTTGTAAATGGTAATCTAGAGCAGTGCTTTTGTCTGTGGAATTTTAGGCAGATTAAAAGGATTGGTGCCTTCATTCTAATTATTAGAGCATCCAGGAGTAGGATATTTTGTCACAATTAATTCTGCAACCAGGAAGAAGGATTTTCAAAACTACTGTGTTGAAACTGTCATCCGTGTTCATGTCAAATGTCTAATCCTATCTTTATTTGTCTATTTTCTTTATGAAGATATTTATATATTAATATATCCATTAGTAAAACTCCCTTCCCATCTCTAGTTTCTTTCTATATACTCCAGAAGTGGTTGGCAGACCAGGATGGTAGAAGGCAGAACATTTCATTTGATGGGACAGATCAAGAGGGATTTTTTTTTCTTCTGGAGAAATAAAAACTGGGACTTAAAACAGGAGCCAAAGAGATTATAAATGTGGATAGCAAATTGTACGTTGACAATAATTATTTCAATCTGCAAATTAGAACTATCAGAGAAAATATATGTAATAGTCATAGCCTACTGACTGCTGATCTGAATACTTGATTATGGTGTTGTCTGGCCTTCTATCTATTCTTTGTCTCTTCTCTTAGACTTCTCGTACAAACTCAAAAGGTCAAGGACCATCTTCTTGCTCTTTTTACTGGCTCAGCACTAGCTCTAGTAGTTGCTACAGTAAAATAAGAATAAACACATATAATACCTAAGATTTCAGTTCAGGTGTACAGCAACCTGACTAACACCTTAAGTGTGAATTAATATGAGGACAACACACTGGCTGAAAGATGTGAGAAAAACTCTTCTTTTTTCCTTATTTGGGGCACATATCTCGGTATAGGAACAGGAATTCAACCTCATACACATCCTCCCACATTTGAAGTTTACACTGTTGTTAATGTTTTATGATAGCATTTTTTTGATTTGCAAAGGCAAAGAGATCTAGAATGATAAAAATTAAGAGTGTTTTAGAAGTTTCTTTTGATTAAGCTCATTTTTTTGCTCCTCTGTGAATAACTACTCTCTAATTAATATAATTGTTCAGAGCTAGGGACAGCTTCAGGAGTTTACAGTAAAAATAAGATGAAAAGCATACTTGTGGTATCTAAGGACTGCTGTGAAGATACAGTATGAGATTCTAAAACAACTTTTGGTTATGTTAGAGGCAAACTTATCAGGGATTGCATTTAAGAAACAAACAAAGACTGGAGCTGGAGATAGAAATGGCATTCTAAAACACTTAAAAGCCTGCATTTTTTACTGTTTTTCCTATTTACTAGAAGACCATTTATTGCCTTTTGATTAGAATGATGTTGTTGTATCGATACAGAACTCAGGTCTTAAATAATATCATTACATTCTGCTTTTCATACTAGAGAACATTCTGAGCTCTGGCAGAGTGGGTAAATATACCATCATCAGTGGCATGAATGCTTGTTCTCTTTTAGTAACAAAGACACCTGTTTTAGGAGCAAAAGGATAAATAACCGTGAACTGATGGAGTATCCTTTGGGCACTTGACTAGGCACAACTGGGATCACACATGAGGAGAGGAAGGTCACTGACAGTGGTGTGGTCTTTCTCACAGAAGGCTTCACTTAAAATTCTAATCCGGCAACTTTTTTTCCTGACTTTCTTTTATGTTTAATCCCATTAGGATATTCAGGTTTCACTGCAAGATGATACTATAAGGAAGGTTACAATAAAAAGACAGAGTGCAGGATGTTATTTGCAGTCTTCTAACAATTCTCATGCAGTTGAATAATCCTGGATTAATTTCAAGGCTATTGAATTCAGAGGTGTGTGGTTCCAAGTCTTGCAGCCCCTAAAAGGAGAAAAGATATTGTTGTCTTTACTTTTTTATAGCAGCTATAATATCCTCATTAAAACCAAATTAGTAGAAAATAAACTGTTGCATCACCATAGCACCTTCAGCAGATTTGGTTGTCTTCCATTGTGTGTTCTGCATATTGACAGGATTGTTCAGACTGCAAACTGAGAGGTTGTTGATTTCTGCTTGGACTTAATTTTGTGCAATTAGTGACAATATTGAAATTAAGTACCCTGAAAAAAGTGGTGCCATTTCATTATTATCTCTGAAGCTATGATACCAACTCAGGATTCAAAGCAGGCAGCAGGAAAGTCAGTGAGCTCTTGAGACAGGGTTATCAGCATCTCTCTCAAGTGAAAGATCCCAGACTACAAACAAACTGTTGTAAAGGAAAAAATATTTTATTCATTCTTGCAATGCCCATTATCTTCAAAACGCAAACAGATTTATCTATGCCTCACTTGAATTGTGTGGATGCTATCTCTTTGATTTTTAATCTTTGCCTAGTTGCAATCATGGTGAGTAGCTGGTGATGTGCTCCGGGAACCTTGTTTGACACTGTGAACTTTGGAGTATTTTGGAGTGGGTAATTTATGGTTTGTTTGTTTGTTTTTGTTGTTGTGTTTTTTAGATTTTTTGGGTTTGGGTTTTTTTAGTAATACAGTTATTGATTTGATTTTGCATGTATATTGTGAGCAAGGGATAGCTAATGTTATATTTTATAACCTAGTGGGTTTTGTTCTCATCATCATTCTTTTTGGGCATTTGCACAAAATGTAAAAGAGTGGATTCCATAATCAATGCAGTGCAGAGGGCTAATGTGGCTGACCTACAGCTTTCTCAGGTCTGAGAGAATGGACTTACAGAACATCTAAAACTTTCCTGATTTTTATAAAAAAACCTTACTCTTAAGTACTATTATCACTTGTATTTTTTTAAATCCCTTTATAATATTTTTCCTTAGAGTCCAGATAGCATAAGAAGTCCAGCAGAACTGATAATGAGATACTGGCGTAGCATTGCAAACTGGATAACACCAAATGGCTGCAATGCAGGTGGCAACAACATGCCAGCAACAACATGTTGATTTCTCTGTCTACTAAACTTCTATTGATGACAAAACAATTATGACCTAGGCCTAGTATAGTAAGTATATTTAACTTTACTATAGACTTTCAGCGGTAGAGAAGAAAAAGCTCTCATTTTTGTGTTAAGGAAGATATGAGAATACTTATATTTTTTTCAGCTCAAGTTATGCATTTCCAAAGGAAAATAAAACAGTTTTACTTCATTTCAAACTGTTGGAAAATAAAATGGTTTTATTTAATTTTAAACTGTTTGCTATTACAGTTACAAAGCTTTTCATACCAGACAATACAAGTAAAAACTATCAATTATAGAAACATGTATTAACTCTTTGCAGAGTACTTCCATACAATGATGTCAAAGAACCTTGCAAGTATCATATGATGTCCATAAAAGGAAAACAAAACGAAAGCTTAGGAGAGGAACAAAGAATTTGTCTTGTAGTAGGACAGGCTGGAAGCACATTATTCTCTTCTGTATTTCCCAGTAGCTGCATTAGATTCAGCGTGACCACCAGTACAAACCACATATCTCTTCTGTCCTCAGGACACTGCAGATGCCAAGTGCGGGCTCACAGGTTTTGCAGTGTTTGTTGTAGCAGCAGCTAACCCTTGTGGCACTTCTGGGTTTGAGTGTCTTGCTTGAAAGACATGGAGAGTGCATCTCCGGAACTGAATGCACAGCCTAATTGTATCAACAACCAGACTGTATCTTATTTGCAAAGTAAGTGTACTTCCCTTTCAGAGAAAAAACAATGTCCATTATAAGAGCAATCATGTGTTGTTTTCTTCTGCCTTCTCAGGTATAGAGGTAGTGAGAATTTTTTTCAGTGGTTTTGAATTTTTCAGAACAACAAAAAAAAATGCCCTAAACTTCAAAAAAATAGTTGGAACTTTTTTCCCTTTTTTTTAATTGTTGTTCAAAAGAACATGTTTGATTCATTGAGGATTATTTGACTGAATGGGTATAAAATTTGAAATTTTTGTTGGTATAACTGTTAAGTTAGATATTTTAGTTATTGTGCAGTTCAGAATGCTAACTCTCTTTTCAAGGAGGGAGTGTCTGGGACAAGCAAAAGATCCCACTCATTATTAGATCTAAAACACTCAAGCTTATATTCTAAATTTTCTTCAGAAACACTAGTGAGAGCACAGTATAACAGTCATTCTTTCCAGGAGCAATGCCAACTTAAGCATCCCTTTCACTGCCTGCAGCTACTCATGAACTAGATGGAAAAGAATTTTTTTTTTTTTTTAAATGAACTAGTTTCTAGGATAAATTACCCAATCTCTCTATGTGAACACAAGGGAAGGGGTAGATGCAGGGGCAGAAATGGATAGCTGGGCACAGAAGGGTGGTTAGTGGGTGCTGGTTAAGGCAGATTTTTCTTTCTTCTTTAAAGAAATTCACATCAAGATTGGGTTTAAAGCTCTTGCTGGTTTTAAATGAGGAGGAGCTTGATGTTCAGGAATTGTAGAAGTGATTTAAGGGTGAAAACACACAAAACACTAGAAGTACATTTGCGTTGCTATTAATCTATTGAGTAAAGCATAAATTATTTTGGTACTGTGTGACAGCAGTCCACTCCCCAGGAAAAATAGAGCAAGGTTCACATAGCCTTAAGGAACAAATATGTATCAAATTGAATACATGTTAAATTGTCGGTGCTTTAGGTGAAAACCACAAAATAGAGAGTTAGTACAGAAAGACTACCATAGAAAGAATTCTGAGGGCTTGTATCTTCAACTGCTCTATGTCAGCATGGTTCAATTAATTTTAGGGGAGCAATTCCAAATTGGATTGTATGGAGTACCTGTCCTGACAAAAACATGTGGCTGAATTGTCTTCGATTATGTATGCTAGGCAATGTGTGTGAGCAAATTCACTTGAATAAAACTGCTGAATTTCTTAGATTTCCTAACTAGATAGATATCCTGTTAGATATCCTAAACAAAATTTTTTAAATTTCCTAAATATTTATGGTCAAAAACCAGTTTAGGATAATCTAAAAAACTACTTGAAGAAGTTTTAAAGTATTAAAGATCAAGGGATGTATAATCACCATTCACTGTAAGTGTAAAGTGAAAAAGCACCTAAATTAAATAATACAACTTTGTGCTTCTAAAAACTGTGTTTATGATGATAGATAGTACAGATGTAAATAGTAAATATGCTTAGCTAATTTGCAAGTAGAGGGTTAATTTGTGTGTGTATCTCAGAACAAAATGTTTTGTAGAGTGAGTCTTCTGTCTTTGTCAGCATGTATACCACTGGGGAGAGAAGGCTTGCCACATTTCCTTAATTATACCAAAGACTTTTGTCATGATTTAAAGCACTGTAGATGAGTCAGAGGAACAATTAACCACTGTGATGGGTATTCCTAACATTTATGCTGTTCTGTACTGAACTCCTTTAGGATCCCAGAGTCAGAATATAGCTGTTAAGACGGCATCTTGATCAGTGGCTGTTATCTACTGCTTTAAGGAAAGGTCTCAAAAACTCAGCAGAGCATAGATCCATTATTTGAAGGAATTAATGTAATGCTCTGGGTTTTCTGTAGAAGGCAAACATTCACTTCATCCACCTGCACAGTTAACTTTTCATACAGAGTCTGCACTATCGTTTTGGTAGTCACATGTTCCCAGAATCACTGTTAGCTGTCAGACATCTGCTGGGCTCTGAAGAGGCCATAAACAGAAAATGAGCACAACTAGGGCATAAGATGGGAAAAAACAGCAGAAGAATGAGCACAATGTCTATGCTTCTATTTAGGCATCCCTTTTTCTAAGCACGGAAAGAAAATTTTTAGTTTTGTCTTGTATTTCCGGTAGGCTGTGCCTGAGTAGGACCATCATCATACTCTCCAGCACATTGGGGATGCCACATTGAGGCTTAAGTCCATGTCAGGTCCAGCTGTCTTCCAGTTTACAGTATTTTGCTTAAACTCCTGGTTTTATATTAGTTGTGCTTAATCTTCTCTGTGTAGCTAAGTTTCCTGTTTAACATATGATCGAAGCTGAATACCAGAAACCCTTCAGGAAATGTTTCCAGAAGTTTCAGGCAAAGACTGAAGAAAGCGGATCTGTCTATGCAGCAGATACATTTGTCATTATTACGATGCACTGTACATGGGAAATGGTGTTGCACAGATCACTAATGGAGAAATTGGCCACCAGTGCTTTGAGACTACCCATAGGAATACTTATTCAATGATTCAACAATTTTAAGCCAGTAATGACTGAGATGACACCAATGAACTAATTTGGTTAATCATAGAATTATAGAATCAGATCGGTTGGAAAGGACCTCTGAGATCATCAAGTCCAACCCTTGATCCACTACCACCACAGTTGCTAGACTATGGCACTAAGTGCCACATCCAGTCTCTTCTTAAATACCTCCAGGGATGGAGAATCCACCGCCTCCCTGGGCAGGCCAATCCAATGTCTGATTACTCTCTGTAAAAAATTTCTTCCTAACATCTAACCTAAACCTCCCCTGGCAGAGCTTGAGATTGTGCCCTCTTGTCTTATTGATAGCTCCCTGGGAAAAGAGACCACCCCTCACCTGGCTACAACCTCCTCTCAGGTAGTTGTAGAGAGTGATGAGGTCTCCCCTGAGCCTCCTCTTGTCCAGACTAAACAACTCCAGCTCCTTCAGCCTCTCCCCATAGGACTTGTGCTCCAGGCCCTTCACCAGCCTCGTTGCTCTTCTCTGGATCTGCTCCAGCACCTCAATATCCTTCCTGAACTGAGGGGCCCAGAA
>JAYRBT010000042.1:22233686-22256812 GCA_036023395.1 Myiotriccus ornatus | reverse complement strand
CTCTGTGCCCAGCCTGTAGCGCTGCAGGGGGTTGTTGTGGCCAAAGTGCAGGACCCGGCCCTTGGCCTTGTTGAACCTCATCCCATTGCAATCAGCCCAACTCTCCAGTCTGTCCAGGTCCCTCTGAAGAGCCCTTCTGCCTTCCAGCTGATCAACACTCCCCCCCAGGTTGGTGTCATCTGCAAATTTACTAATGGTGGACTCAATCCCCTTGTCTAAATCGTAAGTAAAGATATCAAGCAGAATATTATGATCATTAGTGAGAGGAAGTATTAGGTTGCTATAATAATTAGCCCCTGAAGAGAGACAATTTTATAGGAGCTTTCAGCTTTAGTTTTTCCAATGCTCCCTTTCCTTGGTTGGCAGTCTTGTAGTTAAGAACTTCTTAAGTCAGGAATGATATCATTCTTCAGCACCACTGAATTTATTGACACCAGCTAGAGATATTTGTAGAACCTCCTACCTCAACAATGGAAAATTTAGTATTTCCTACCGTTCTTTGTGTGTTCTATGTGTTTGCAATTTAGCACAGTTTTACTAGGATCGTTTCACCATCCTAGAGACTCTGTTAGACTCTTGACTGGAATGGTTATTTTGCTGTTATGCTGCAACAGAAAAATGTCATAAGTGATGAACAAAATGAAAAAGATAAACTTCAACAACCTGAGAGATTAATTCCATTCTTTCGTGTGTTCAGGCTGTTCTCCCCTTTCATACAATTACTGATATCATCTCATGGGTGTGCATGACACATTAAACATACAGAAGATGAAGATCTGCCCAGAAACTAGCCAAGCAGAAACTCTTGATTGCATGACTAAAAATGTTAGGGAGTTAAATTATGACACATGTGATTGCAACTGGTGAACAAGATCCCACTGGTGCTGGTGGGGTGTATGACTGGACATTTCAGCCTGACAGTTGCTTTGCAATACCTGCTCCCTAGGGTGCTGCAGGATGCGGAGATGCTGAGGCAGATACAGTGCTGTGGATGCAGATTCTATAGATATAGTGCTATCTCTGAGCCCATGAAGGACTGCTAGTATAGACTGGAATAGATCCATTTTTTTTCTGACTCCTTGCCTTTAACCAAAGGATTGAAATGTGTTTTTAAATAATAACAGCAAACCGTTGTGGGTGGCTGTGAAAGGAGACAGATGGATGTAAATGCTGGGTAGGCAATTCTGTTCCCGGCAGAACACTGTTCTCTGGAAAAGTTTATCAGAAAACCTGTTTTAATATAATTCTTGTCAGCTATGAATTTTTTTGTTTGTGCTAAGTTATCAGGCAATCATCCCACATATTTAGAAATAGATTTTCACTTATAGTCCTTCTTTGCTCTTATTTTGGATGTTTTCAACACAGGCCCTGTAACACAGCTGGAATCAATTACATTTTGCTGGAGAACTGGTAGCAGTAACTTCTGCAGAAGACTCCTTGTAGCACAGACTTTTTTTGTGCTTACTCTTGCTTCTTCTCCCTGCCCAGCACAGTGATCCCTCCATGCATTGCTGCACCGGCTCCAGTTTGGGCAGAGAGGTACAGCTTGATGAACTGATGGCCTTTTAGCAAAAAGAGGGGGCCCATATGTTCAAATCACCTCAGCCAAGAGGTGTAGTTTGAGGGATCCTGAACCAGCCTGACTAGTTAAGTTGCTTCCTTCTGGCTGCCTCTGTCTTTGGAAGGGCAGCTCCTACCATGCAGCCCTGAGCCAGGCACTCTTGAGTTGTGCTCTGTGTACTGTACTGATGATAAAGCCTTGTGATGGCACCTGAGATCTCTGGAGAGAAATAGATAATGTACTTGAGGACTCTCAGTCACCCTGTAATAGCTGTTGTTTTTCCTTGATTCCACAGGGAACCTAGCTTAGCTCTCTCAATCACCATGGTGGATCAGGCTTTGCATTGCCTACGTTAACTGTGCTAAATTAGGAAGGTAGAATGAAGCCCATAATTTTTCAATACTTCCATTTCTAACTGTGCAATATCAGGATATAAGAATTAACTTCCCAGTAAAGTGTAAAGCCTTACAAGTCTTTGAATGAGCCACATAAGTACAAGAACTGCAAAGTCTGAGCTAAGCAGTTTTTTACAAGCTCCTGGAAGTGCAATGCAATGACACATTTAAAAGTGCAATGACACATTTAAAAGTACAATGACTGAAGAGGGTGGGGAGGAAGAAAAGGTCATCCAGAGTTTCTGAAGCCTTACTGAAATATTTAGCTTATGTTTTGGGTAAATACTGGTGTCAGTGTTTACATTTTGTCAATGTACCTGATTCATGGAGAGAAAGTTCATTAATTAGAAATAACTCACACTGTATGACAGCACACAAAGTGTTACAGCTATGATCAGACTGCCAGTTCATAAGTCACAGACACATCAGTACATGGATATGGGTGAAGTATTTGCAAAATATATGTTGCACGTACATCTGTGGGTTTCTGGTACCCAGGCTTACTCCGTCTGCAGGACTGTCTGTCATACTAATACACATATCATGAGAGATGTATGGTAAAACTATCTAGAGCCAAGTTTTGGGCACACAAAAGTTGCACATTCTTTAGTATACAGTTGTACAACTCATCTCTTTCAGTTCTGAGACTCTGAAAGCAAACTGTAATTTGGATTTAGTAACAGCTTCTGTGCCCATTTTTGCATTGTGTATAACAGTAAAAGAAGAGAAAAATATCCTTAATGGAAACTCTTTCAACAGGGAAACAGAGTCCCATTGACTTCCGTGTAGTTTGGATCTGACTTAACTAGACTTATTTTCTTACCATGTGAGGTCAAAGAATGAGTCTGCAGGAAAGAGTATGCTTACTATTGTCTCTCCAGAAATAATAGCTAGGTTTTGATCATCTCAGCTTTTGATGCTAGTGGAAATTACTGATGGCATTTTGGCATTGAAAAGCTGTAATGTGAAGTAGAGGGTATAGGTTGTTATCAAGATGATATAAGGGAAAGACTAATGAGTCATAGTAATGATATCATAACTCATCATGACAATTTGTCTCATCTTTTAATTACAATTTTATAATTCTTACTTGGTAAAATAAAAGCAAAGAGGATAATTCTGTAAATCAGCCAAATGGTACAATAGAACAATGAAGAGTGAAGTGAATTAATGCTGCACTGCATAAAGACTGTCACCTCTTCTAGCTATTGGCTTACAGTACATATATGAAATTCAGATTGTTTGCTCTGTGCACTGTTTTGGTAAAGAGGAAATCTGAAATCCTGCTGTGGGTTTCATGATCTGGCATTTTGGCTATTTTTGTTTTCCTTGAAAGAGGCACGGATACTGTGGCTCCAGGAGTGGGTAAGTTACGCAGGCTGCCACACAAAAGCTAGGAAACAGGATAATCCCATGTCTCAGTGAATACCTGGAACAAAACTGAGACCTGAAGGTTTTATCACTATATGCAACAGTCCTTGAGTTCTGGGCCTGTCACAGATAAAAGTGGAAAATTTTATCGTTGTTTAGAAGCTTGAGAAATGACATGCTTTCTGGACTGGAAAATTATAGAAGTATTTAGCCTAATTCATGTCTGTCTCTAACATCACTCAGAATTAGTTGCACCTAGGTCACAGAAGCATGGATGTTTCATAGTTTTGTCTATAAAATCTTGTGGAAAGTCAGAATCCAACTTCCTTTCTCAAAGTTCAAGAGATATATAAGGAAGTCGGTGTTCTAGATTATTGTACTTTGTTCCTCAGTGGTTTCTTCTTGTAGAATGTTCTTAATTGAGACCAAAAATAGAATCCTAGCTGGCTTGTCAGGTTCTTTTCTGTACAGAGCTATAAATGTATGAAAAGGTTTTACTGTTTTAAAGAGTTCTGGAATTAGCCTATGTTGCTCCTGAGTAAGCTTCTTGTGTGGATAATCATAGCTTAATTGGTCTGATTTTGTGTTTATTTAACAACTTGATAAAGAGATTAAAAAGTATTTAATATGCAAGATAAGCCAAACAACCTAAGGACAAACTTCTGCCAGAATCAGGAAGCCAGTTCTCCACTGCTCGTTTCTTTTGTAATCAAGGTAGATATAAAACACAACCACCAATACAAGACAAAGAAGAGACTCAGATTTGATACACTTGGCTTTGCTGAGAAAATCAGGTTCACACTACAAATCCGTCCATTGCTATTTCTGTCGCCATAAAATTTTCTGTATCCTACAGAGAACTGTTATTCTCTTTACCTAGCCATCTACAGTTTGTGTTTCAAAGCTGAAATCCAGGGCATTCATTATTGACAGTTCAATTGTTGTATTCTTTTCAGTTCACCTCATACACTGCTCTCAAATTAATCAGAAAATGTGAAATAGCCTGTTGAATTTTTCCCTTGATGATAGCACAATAGATGTGAAATAAGAGCCTTCAGCATAAGGCTTCCTAAGTGTTAACAGATCATGAAAATTGGCAACAACTGTTGTGTGAGTATCATAATCTGCAAGAGGAGGGCCAGCAATTCCACAGTGATGAGAAGAGAGTGCTTGGTGTTTGAGCTGTGGTCACATTTGCCTTTCAAGTCATTTGGGCCTCCATGCCACACTTTTTGGGAGAAGAAAGCTAATGCAGCTGCCTTTGTTAATCAGTCAGTATGACCCAGGCCCTCGGGGAGGCAGGCAAAGGCAGATAAGTACTGAGACACACAATCCTTGCTGATTAACAGTGAAAGCTGGTAAAGTTACTCTCTAAGCCTGTCTGGCCCATCAGCTCCAGAAATGTAATTTAGATGATTATCTACATGACCATTAAACCTTGTGACCAATCGCTAGTCTGTTTGAAGTTTGCCTGCTTAAACTTGCTAATAGGAAGAATAGAAGGATTAACTCAGAGGTCATGAAATAAGAGCAGCAAAGAAGATGACAAAAGAACAGAGGAAAACTTCCTACTGCATGTGTTTCGTAAGGAAAAAGAACTACAGTAGCACAATCATCTCAGCAGATACTGTTACTTTATGGAGCGAGCAAACCATCTGGAATTCAGGCCATTTAATACTTGTATGTGTGCTTTCCACCTATTTTGTTTAGCTGCACAAATAAAATGCGCTACCTGTGTGATGAATGTGGTCAAGTGAGGTGTTTACTGTACATAATGCAACATGAAAGAGCGTGGAATGCTGATGCATAATAAGTGTCCTGATTTTGCTCAGGGCTAGAATGTGTAGATATAAACAAGGAAACAATTTAAATCAGTCACAATGGAGTAGTTGCAGTCAGGTCAGTGCCAAGTCCAGCCTTGTTCCCTTTAGGGTGAGAACTTCCAGCCATTACAGATGCTTGTGAACTTAAGGATTATCAATGAAAATCTCACCCAGTGAATCTAGTTTTATTTGGGCGAATCAGAATAAATATAAACATGTATAATTATCTGCATAAATTATTCATAGGATGTTGCAATGAAAGCAGTTAAAATTAAATTTTTGGGTTAAAGGTGGGATTCACTGCAGAAAATGAAATGCATAAGTACCTCAGTAAGGGTGTCCTGGGGGTCTGACAAGCTACTGGAAGAAAATGAGCTTGAATTTTAAATGAAGTCTGAAGATTGTTTACCTACTTTTGCATATACCACCACTCTTGGAGTGAATCCTTGCCCTTTTGCTAAAGACAACCAATCTACTTGCTGAAAAACATTGGTTGGGGACATATTTCACTGCATTTCAAAGAAGATGAAACTATGAGATCTCTTGATGAAGAATTATTGTGGTCTATTTTGCAATATTTTTGGTGCACTTATTTATTTAGATATCTTAAAAATATAGTTATGATTAAATATAGCTCTGTTTCTCATTTTATTGTGTTGAATTAATCATATTTTCTAGCTGGAGTTTGTACATCTCAGACTACTTTCATTTACATGCACAGCTCCATATGAAAGACAGCAATATGCTACTTGGGGGAAAAAAAAGAACAGTATGCAGTGCTGTGGCAATTCATTTTAGAATCTGATACTCTTTTTTTAGTGTTTTTTAGTATTTTTGTTTTTTGTGGCTGATACTGGAAACTCAGATACTTGTTGCTCTGAAGATGATGCCTGTATTTTGTACTAAAATGTATAAATTTTAAAATTCTACTTTAAGAATCGCCTGAAGATGCCTTGTACCTTAATCTGTTTAAAAATACTCCAAATTAGTGTCAAAAAAGTTGATATTTTCTGTGTAAAACTTTTGGCCTTCATGTGTTGACCACACTGGCAATGGTTCTCACCTTGAAAAATATAAAAATTTTAGGAAGGAAACTAGCTTCTGTTGGTGATCCTGAGTCTTCCATTGAGTGGCATGTGCTCAGCTGTTTGCTACCAGACTGCTTCAGAGGACAGAAGTTATTCATAAATCTCATTCCATTGGTGTTGTCTGAAAAATAAAGTAGATGCCAATATCTGCCGGGAAGCCTTGTAGAAAACAGATCAAAGGCTTCTGGAGTTTATTTAAGAAGGAGCAGTTGTGAGTGGCTTAATGTCTGAGCATGGCATGAAAAGTGAAACAGCCATGACAATGAGTCACCATGCACAGAAGTCTTCTGAGTTCCAGTAAAGAATTTGAGTAATATGTGGTACAGGTGGACTGCTGGCTCACCCTGTCATTCTGTTATTCCTTTGTCTCTAAATAAGCGTTGCCTCCTCTGCCTAACCCCATAAAAAGGGGAAAATTTCTACTGAAAGTCATTGCACAATAGAGCCGCCTTCATTCACACAGAGTGTGCAATAACTAATTTTTTTCTTCTTAACTCTGTTATCCCAGAGGCACTACCACCATCCCTAACTGGTTCAGTCTTGGCCAGGGGCAGGTCTATTTTTGGAGCTGACTGGCACTGGCTCTGTTGGACATGGGGGAAGCTTCTGGCAGCTTCTCACAGAAGTCACCCCTGTAGTCCCTCCCCGTGCTACTAAAACCTTGCTGCACAAACCCACTACAGTCCTGTAGGAAGCCTTGACCTACAAAATACCTTGGAACAGCTGCAACATCTTCAGTTCTTACCACTAATAGGTTGCAATAGAAATAGTGCCTGTGCTTTCCTATGGATTCATTGCTCTTGTGTTTTAGGGATTTCTTTTCCATTCTTTTTTGTCCCATTATTTTTTTCTTCCTTCAGACATCTCCCATGTTTTCATCATGGATGGCACATACAACAGCAAAAAAAAAACCCAACCCAAAACCTTAGAAGAACCCCAAAACGCCTATCCTGGTATCTCAAGATGGTCCCCTTAGTCAGCTTTCTATTGACCTCAATTGAGTACAAAGACACAAACCTTTTCCTGGGCATATCATGGTCTGCTGGGATCCCTCAGTCAGAGTTCCTCCAAGGAAGGGAAAAGCTTCAGCAGGGAAGTTCCCAATTTGAGTTTTTAACAATGAAATCACTTTAGGAAAGGATCAAGGAACCTGCCAGGAATTGCCATGTGAAAAGGATCCAAAGAGAAAGGGAAAAGGTATCAATTGCCTTGATATTCCCTTCTTATCACATCAGAAGCTCAGCATCACATCTTCCTCCAAGCTGATGATCCCAGGCTGTGCATATCTGCCAGTTCTGTGTAAGTGGTTAGTATACTGAAAATCATTTTTACACCTTACTGCATTCAAGTGGCACTGGATACTCACAGATACCCGTGTTCCGTAGCTATACCAAACCCTGAATGTTTCTGGCTGGTCACCTGATGGTTTAAGGTAATTTCCACAATCTCTTCTTTCTATATGATTTTTTTCTATGAAGTATATTGACACAACTCAAAAACCCTACTGATACTCCTGATACCTGTTCCATTGTGCTATACCTTTCCTGGTCCAACACCCTAGTGTTCTTAATAGTATCAAACTGCAGCCAAAAATTTAAAAGAAGGTATTGGAAGAAAACTGCTTGAGAAATTGTCTTCTTTTAATCAAAATTAAAACATTCCTCAGTAAAATTATTGTGTAATTTGCCATAATATCTTTATTAAGAGATGTAATGCTTGACAGAAAGGTTGCACAATTTTTGTTTATTAGTACTTTTTTTTTTTTTTGAGACAGACATTTGACACATAAGCATTTTATTTTGAGAGAGCAAGGATATGCTGGAAATTGGTTATGATGTTACCAAAAATCTCTAAGAGCTGCCAAGTAAATTCTAGACAAAAGGGAATACTAATAGAAGGCAGAAACTGAAAAACAATACAGTGACAGCAAAAAGACACAGAAAATACTTGAGGGGAGCTCTAATCCCTATGGCTTGATGAGGTTTCAGGGGGAAAACGTGGAGGTTTTAGTGCATTTTTCTGCAAAGGGATATGCATGCTTCACTTCACACACTGGACATTTCCACCAAAGTCGGTGGGTTAACTTGTTCTGAATAATACCATATGTCTCCATCTTTGCAGGTCCAAAGTCTTAAGCAATATTATTAGGTCTGGAGTGTGTATAATTGTATCCATGTTCACATTTGTCCTGTGCTAAAACAGGACAGTCAGAATTTATTTATTTCTCAGACAGAAACATATTTGTAGTGTCTATCAACACTCATGACTTTTGTGTTCTAATCCCTTTTGCTCTTTTTCATGGTGACATACTTTGATATTTATGAAAAATAACCCTGTTCTTTAGTTAGGAAAAGACAAATACCCTATTTAAATTTTTCTGTGAATTATTACATTATTAAGTCAGAGAAGCAGGTTTATTGATTACACAGAATCATTGATAAATATCAAGGAGTTGCCTATACATATGGACCAGGATACTTCCTTCTGAGCTAGTTTTTGCAGTGGGATTTCCTGAAGTCTTTACAAAGTGCTGGAACATAATCTGCTGCAGTAATCAGAATGAACAACGAGATAATATATCCTCTTATTCTTTCTTTTTGTCTTTCTGTCTTTCTTCCTATTTATATGTCCATCAGTAACATTCGATCCCTTTGTCTGGGCATGTTTGTGGAAAATATTTGTTAGATCCACGATCAATGTTCATTTCAAAATGAAAACACATGCTAGTCCTCATTGACCTGTGAAGTAATAGAGCTTGATCAAATGTTTTGGGGGAAAATAGGTCAAAGATGTGCAGTTTTGGAAATCCTCTAGTGGATTTATGATGTGTTTGTCCTTAATTCCTACTGTGACAGAGTCTTGGTAAATAGGACAAGTAGTCAAAGGAGAGAGAGAAAATTTAATGTTATGTTTGGTGCTGGAATGGCTGCTCTTTTATCTTATAAGCATCATACTTGGGTAACTCTTCACTCCTCAGGTTGTGAATATCTTTTCCACTCATTTATGAACAGAGTAACAAAGGACATAACTGGCTATAGTTACCTTGCTTGTATCTCGAAAATTTGTCCCTAAAAATATTTTATCAGCAGTATTAAATCAAATCTTTTCAAGTATTCTGTAGCTGGTTTACTCAAGAGAAAAAAACCCAACAACACACAATGGAAGCTTAACCTAATTAAGTGATATTTGAAGCACATTTTATTTTTAAGAGTAAAATGCCTTGAAGTATTACACAGTGCACATTATGTGTTTTGGCAAATATGATTTTATGTTCTTCCTTTCCTAAATTTATTGGCACTTATTTTTATTATCAAATCACCCAGTTCTCTGTTTCTTTATGTTTGCAGTTGAATACTACAAGTTTTCCCTTTGTCAAATCTTCGTATTCTTTGTACTGCATGAACTGAGAAGCCAATCTAGAGTAAACACACCACCCACAATCCTCTAGCTGATTGTGCAATGACAGCAGAGGCTAAACTGAGGTCTTCTTGAAAATCTGGAAATCCCACAGTAGAACTTCAGAAGAAAAAATGCAAAAAGGATTCTGTATTAGTTGTTGATCTTGGGAAAACATCAAGAAGGTGCAGACACATGATGCAGGATTGTCTTTTAATCTTCTTATTAAAATCTGGGGATGTGGCTTTTCCATTCTTAAAAGTGTGGAGTTGTTAGAGGAGTTGTTAGAGGAATTGTTTTGGGTTCGTTTTGGGGTTTTTTTTGAAGCTAAAATTCAAATCTTGGGGCTGAGAACTTGAAATCTAAATGAAAGCTATAGGCATGGCCAGTGATGAGCAGAGTCCCTGCCTGTGGCTGCAGGAGACAGAGATCTGCGGTATGCATACTGTATATGACTAAACAAATGGCAGGAACACGTGACTAAGGAATTTTATTTATGTTTTAGTAGCCGTAAGATCAAAATAATATAGATGGGTTACAGTGACCAAAGAAAAGTGCTACAGTTATCTCTACAAGCAGTAAATCCACTGAATTGAACAGCCATGAGAGAACAGCATCTACGATAGTAGCTCTCAGTCCCTGGCAGGTGCACTTACACTGGTATTTCAGTATTTCATTTCTGGTATGCAAAGTTTCTCTTCTGTAATAACCTCTGCCCCTGCTGCTCCCTACTCAGCTGTGTATTCAATTTTCCACTACTATTTTGACTGCTAGAGAGGCTTGGAGAAACTAAAGCTAATGTTTAGAGCAAAAGTAACAAAATAAAATTAATAACTCTACAAGATTATGGTACTTTGATTATCCCATCCGAGGGTTTATGGGTCTTAAATTTTCCTCTCTCTTCCTCCTTTTTCCTTTCAACTTTCTCACTTTTCTTGTTTCCTTTGAGAATTCTGCTGAGGATGTACATAGGCTGAGGAGAATGAGGTTACAATTTGTTCTGAATGAGCTGATATTCTCAATCATCCACCTCCCCTCAGGGACCAAGTACAACATTTGACAGCTCAGTCACTGTGAAAGTTCACATACAGGTTCCACTCTCACAAACCTTCCAGTTCCCCAGTTGTAAGAGGAAAGTAGGTGTCAGTAAAATGCTCAAGCTTGAAAATAAATGGCGTATTTGTTTGCAGTAATCCAAGCAGACTGGATTGCAATCCAAGCAGAACTGCAAGACGAGTATAAAAGACTGTAAGGTCACCTAGGTCGGGTGGTGAAACCCAGAACAGAGTGCAGCCTTGCTCTTTCCCCCTGCTTGCGAACAGGGTTAAGCACTCAAATATTGCAGCAAATCACTGAGCTCTTTAGGGGCTGTTGGTGAACCATATACCAAGGACTTTGAGATCCAGAATGTAGTACATGGTCTGTGAATCCTTGGCAGGGCAGATACATTAGCTGTCTGGTTTGCTGGATGGTGTAGAAAGTACTCACACAGAGGGAGCCACTCTGGTTCCATTCACCTGAGCCCAGAGGAGGCTTCTCCACAGTTTGGCAGGATGCTAAGACTCAGCACTTGTCCCAGGCGCACCATCTCCTGATAAAGATAGAGGAAATGCATTGTAAGCTTTTATAAATAGGCACTTCCCAGTATTGCTTATTCATACATGCAGACAGAGAGCAGCTGGTGTGATAAGCAATGCTACCCAACAAAAAAACCTTTAAGAGGAAAATGTAAAAGACATCCCTACTGAAGGTATCGGATAAACAGCAGGAAAAACACTGTAGATCACTGTGGGAGAAACTTTCATTATGTCTCACTATGAGCAGTTCTTGCAATAGGAAGGATAAAATGCAAATTTTTTTTTTTTTTTTTTTTTTTTTTTTTTTTTGAAAGAGTGTGTGCTGAGGAATGAGAAGACAACCTTCTTCACTGGTTTTGAAAAACACACTTTTGCATGTATTGATTTAATTTGCTTTGGCCACACATTTCAAGGAGATTTGGGCATCTGACTAGGATGCATTTTCAAAACCAGTATGTTTTTTGGAAATATGTGTGATAATTAGCACATATTCCAAATGTCATGAAAACAAATTCAGACTGTGAGACACAGGACCTTGAAACGTCCAGCAGAGCAGTTGACATTAAACTGTGTGAAATTCTTGTATGTCAAAGACGGGAAATATTATTCTCTTTATATTACTAATGCATTTCTTTTCAGATAGATTGAATACTTTATGTGACAGTATGAAACAGTGTAGTGTAATCCATAATAAACTTGATTTTTTTTTCTTAAGCTGTTCAATAGTTTTTATATTTTATTGTTGCCAGTGAGGACTGAGCTTGCATTCAACTGCTGCTGTGCCAGCCTGGCATAACCCCACCAAAGTAACTGAAGCTGTTGTAACTGAGTACAGACTGTAGGTTTGTGCATTTTGCAAAGCATCTGGAAACTACAGTGGATCAGAGCCAAAGCAATAACTCATTGCTATTGATTTGATTATGTGATGATTTTATGACATATAATATCCCATTTTCTTAACAGCAGTCTTTTAAATGTAAACCCCTGGGAACTGATGTGTTTCTGTCTCAAACTTTTGTTTGCTTCTAGCTTGGGTAAGGGTGCTATATTGGAGACTAGGTAAAATGTACTTCCTTGACTTTGAATGTGGTGCTTGAGTATGACAGACTTTTAACACCTTACATAAGCAGTTTAGACATCCAAGTCAGCTTCCAAGGCAAGACTAAGAGCATCATAACACACCTGATGTTAAAACAGAAAATATCATGAAGGACTGAACTGTCTGAAAGATTGAGATAGCCTCCTTAATATAATTTGCCTGGCAACCTCAGAATTCCTGTTTGAAATGAGCACACCAGAAAAATGGAATTAAACAAGTTGAGTAACTCTTTTTATACCTTTGGCTGTCTTTAGGAGTATGAAGAAATTTAACAGATATTTGCTGCTTTGAATATTCACTAGCCTGAGGTCTGAGACAGGATCATTTATTTTCATTTGACAAGTAGGTTTTTGTTCTTGGATTTCCAGAAATCACAAAATTTCACATTTGAATATTGTATATAACTAAATATTAAATTTTTTTAAATGTGCTAAAGCAAAATAGGGGTACATGGAAGGCACAAATAGTTTTATTATCACCTTGGCAAGTTCTACAATAAAGCATGAATAATTCCTTTGCAAGTTAGTTGATGTATGTGATAATTAAGTTCAGAAATACTGATTCATTGTCATTTCAGGCTTTCAGTTTTCCTACCCCTACTTTGGTTATTGAATGTCCAAAGAGACTTGTTTGGGAGGCTGATTCAGCACACTGGAAGTGAAGCGACTTGGTGTTTTTTTAATTAAAACAAACTTTCAACCCAAAACTTCTTTCTACTTCCTCCAGTCTTACCCCCAAATAAAAAAAATGTCAGCTCCTAATTTCTTTGTCTTGTGCCTCTGACCCAGTTGTTTCCCATCTTCCTCATTCCTAATGACCTTCTCCAGTTGCTCCCAGTCTACTCCGAGTTCTTCTGTTTATATATCAAATAGGTAGATTGTTCCTCAAAAAGCTCTTTTCTCTGACAGGAGAGAATTGGCTTCCTGGCTGATGATTTCACTGATGAGGTGAGATTCAGATGGTGTGAATGCATGATGACACTGCTGTGTCCTCCTCCTGACTGGCTTTGCTCTTCATGAGAAGTATGACACCATCTTAAATAATTGTAGTAACTCCTGCTGATGGCCTTAATGGTTCCGAGTCATATTCCAGTGATCATCCTGGATCCAAATGTGCGACTAGTCAGTTATCAGAGAAGCTTTCTGTTACTAGTTTATTCCCAGTCCCAAATGAGTACAGTTGTCCTAAGGCAGCTGCATTTGTGATTTCACCTCTTACATAACTGGATGATGAATTGATGTATAAAAAGATGGTTCTCTGTCACCTTAAATGTCATGCAAACCTAATTTTCCAGTCCAGAAAAATTCCACTCATTTGGAATATTTGGTTTCTGCTAACAAAAAAAAAAAAAAAAAAAAAAAAAAAAAAGGTACCACTGGAGATGGTCCAGCACAAAGACAATCAAAGGACTGATCCATCCTGTGAGATGAGGAAAAGCTGAGAGAGCTGACTTTGTTCAGCCTTGGGAAAAGAAGACTTAGGGGAGACTTTAGCACCATATTCCAGTATTTAAGGGGTTGCTACAAAGAAGATGGAGACTCCCTTTTTACAGGGAGTCACGATGAAAAGATGAGGGGTAATGGTACAAGTTACTCTGGGGGAGATTCCTACTGGACACAGAAGGAAAATTTTTCACATTAAGAACAATCAGCCATTGGGATAAACTCTCCAGCAAAGTGGTGGATTCCCCAGTATTGGACACTTGAGATTCAGCTGGGCAGGATGCTGGGCCATCTTGCTTTTGACAGAAAGCTTAGACTATGATTCTTGATGGCCCTGCCAACCTGATTTTCTACAGTTTCATGGTTCTATGGCAACACAGGTAGAGGCTCCAAGAAGGAAAACTGGGCAAAACTGAATTGAGAAGGTTCATTCCAGAATAGGTTCAAATCTTTGACTGGAACATCTTTGACTAGAGGTGTGTTAACCAAATGGTGGGATGCACCAGCTCTCTGCTGTATCGCCTTCAGTTGCTGCTGGTCAGCTGTTTGGTACTCCCTCCTCAGCAAACAAGCAGTCACTTCTTGTACAAATTCTCATACACTGTTTCAAAATAAAATTAACCAGGTTTGCTAGACTGCAGTATCTGAAACTTAAAATACTTAGGAGCCCTCAAAAAGTGAGTTATCACATTTCTGCCTGCTTTGAGTTTCCTAAATTCCTAAATTCAATCTAAATTCTTTTGTAAGTCCATGAGTGTTGAGTCCATGAAACATGGTTGAGTGTGAAGGCTGTTGAGAATACCTCAGATACACGAATCACTTCACAATTCAGTTTTCAAGACAGAATCCATCCTGTAATACAGTATTTTTCCCTTTATTCCTGTACACAGCTTTTCTCACCTCCTTTGTGTATGTGTCACATGGAGCAGGGCAGGAAGTATTTCCACACGTTTAGCAAAATTTCACTTGACTTTGAAGGTTTGAGTTGACTGTAGCACTTCGAGTTTGCTAAATATCACAAATAAGACTGTGTGCCTGCCAGCTGGCAATCAGACATTCAAGAGGATAGAACTAATTAGCAGAGACCTAGTCCTAGCTGGAGATTGGACTCACCGTGTATGTATCCCACACATAGCTGCAACTAGATTTTAACCTCTGGACCTTTGGCACTGCAAGGCAGGGGCGTGATCTGCCAAGTCAGAATGCAACTCCCCAGTCAGTAAGCTAGAAACTGTGCCAAGTTTGCCTTAGTGTGAAGCTAAGTACGAGTGAGACAAATTATGTCCTAGTACTCTCATGCAGGTTAGTTCATCTGAGAAAAGGGAACACATTCACTAATACTGTTTTTCTATTCTCATACATGTTATTTCTTTTACAGTCTTATTTACCATTTTGCAAACCAATGCTTATTTCCATCACATTCAATTAAAAAACTAATCTTGTTTCTCTACCATTACTTTGACATTTTGAAGGAGTGAGTTCATTGAAGTCCAAAGAGTACAATGTACTTCTTCATATCACATTTAATCAAAAACTCAGAAGAATTTGATCTTGGTCATATTTATGTAAAAGTAAATGGGATCAGTAATCAGTATTTTAGATGAATTCATATTTTTAATCTTTTTAATTGAAATGAGCATAAATAACCTGGAGTTTTCTTTTCCAGTCTTTTGGTTCAAAATTCTGGAAATCTCATTCATGCCAGTGTCTCTTCTCTATTGCACTGTTTTTAATTAACTTGATAGTTGCAAATCTCTAGAGAAATGCTTTTTTTCCTGTGAATAAATTTCTTTTTACTAATGGTTAGTTATAGATTCATCTATGGAACAAAGCAAGGTCTTATAAAGAAGAAACAATAGATGTGAAACAACTATTTGGCAAAGAACATTACTGCTCTTTCCTTTCACCCGTTGCTTTTTTTTAGCATTTCAGGAGTGGTAGATTATGTGGCTTCTCCCAGACTGTTTTAGCCATGTTGTGGAATGCCATTTACTGGAAGACTTTAAGTGAGATTAGTAAAACTGCTGGTACACTTGATCTTACCTCAATATGGAGGATGAACTACATGACCACGTGGGCTTCTTTGCTTTGGGTTTCTATTCTGCTTTGTGTGCCCACGATTCTTGTGACTCAGATTCTTTTTGTAAAGAGTTGTGCCATGCTACATTTAGTTAGCCTAAACTGGAAATAAAATAGATTTGCTAATGATTTGCTGACGTATCGGAGCTTAAGAACTCTTTCTGTTCAGTTTTAAAGCAGTGAAATGAGAGAAGTATAATTTAGAGACTTTTATTGCCAGAAATCTTGCTCACAAATGCTTTGCTCTGTAAATTAAAGGTCAAGAGGGTTTTAAAGCAGGATGTTCCTTGCCAACAGAGCAATTTAGGAAGCAATTATTTGTAGCTAATATGATTTGGGATGGATGCCATCATTAGAACAATGAGACTTTTCCCTTGTTTTTGATCCAGTAAACATTCTGTTATGGAGCGATGTCAGCATACATATGGACATTAGGGAAATGAAGACAGAATTTGAGAAAAGAAGTCACTGAATTGAAGACAAACTCATAATACAGATTTTAACTCAAAATGAAGCTGGGTTTTAGAATAAAGACTTCATTTATGATTGCTGAAGAATTATGAGGTTCTTGGAGGTCAACAGAACTGTGGTGTTATGATTTACATGAAAGTATAAAAAGAAAGAAAGCAATTACTTAAATCCATTGTTCAAAGCAAACTATTATGTCTACCTGGTTTAAATTAATGAACTGTGACATAGTAGAAAACAAAAACATTTTCAGGCAACATATTTTATTTGCTAGAAAAGTAATCTCCAATTATATACTGCTGCTCTAGTGCTTTTCCAGAAATTCAGCTTAATCAATAATCAATAAAATTTCCAGAAAAATTTTTGTAAATATTTGGTTCATAACACAAAAATGAGACGATAGAGAAAAGTTTTTTTTGTTTACAATACTCTTTTTTAATCTGAATATAGCTGCTTTGCACAAATATGAGAAACGATATATGGTCACAAGAGGTAACGCTCTAATATAACTTAATTTTTGCAGCAGTTGGAAAACATCTTACACTTTTTCTGCATTTCTAGTCAACTGTGCACAATGAAAGAAAATTATTATTTTTCCTGTTCTTTCCTATGATATTGCTGGTAAATCCAACTGAAAAGAAGATACATTTGCTGAACAAACCACATTTTAGCTCCTATTGTATCTGAATTAGAGTCTTGTGGAATGGCCAGTGTCCAAGGACAAAAAGAGGTAAAACATCTGCTCTAACATAAATATGGAAAACTACTTTAGGGGACATTTATGTCTATTAACATCAGCTGTGTTACACATGTTAAACTTATACTAAGTTCTAGTGTTCTGAACAAAGCCAGAATATCTAAAATTCTGTTCTTCTGCAACAGCAGAACAGAAATAAGACAGAAATGAAACAGTAAAAAAAAAAAAAAAAAAGCAGCCACGAAAAGAAGACCTGTGATCACATGCAAATAATGATTTTTTTTTTTTAATTTTAATGATGCTACACATAGAGCTGACCAGAAGAGATGACTATATCTTGTCAAAATCCTTGTTGATTTGTTAGAAGCAGAATCTATCTGGTTGTTTCTGAAAATGAAATATGAACTATGATTGCATACACATCAAGCTGGAGTATGTTAGGCTGCCTTTTTTCCTCTTGTAACACTGTGTTAAAGATTTTACCTAAACACACTTCACTCTACTGATGGTGTAATCCAGTGAAGGAAGGCTCAAGGCTTCTATATTTGTAATAAGTAAAAGAACAGTCTCAATTGTCAAGATTATGCTTGGTCTAGCCAGCAAAAATTTTAACCTAAATTACAAAAATTGTATGTGTGTATTTAAGCCGAGGTAAGACTTCAAAAATAACCATAGAAAATTAAAGTTGTCCACTTAGTCCTTCTGTATGGGAAGATCCTGCTGGCAAAAGCTATGGAAGGCCAAAATAGCAGTAGGCTTTATTGTGCAACTTTGGTGTTTGGTCCAGGTAGGTGAAATCATGATGTCCTTAGCCAAGGGACATATTCAGAGATCTCTTCCAGGCACAAATCCAGAAAAGTAGAGTCAATACATCACCCACACCTTCTTTATTAATTCTTTCCAACAGGGCGTAGGTTAGGAAAGAAACTATTTCCTATTCTCTAAGTTCGACAGAGTTTGAATGCCCGATTGGCCAAATTAGGGTGAGGCATTGTAGACCAGGCTCTGTCTGAAGGGTTCATTAATAAATACAGAGGCCTCTGCTAGAAAAAATAGTGTTTCAGAAAAAAAAAACAGGGGCAGTGTAGTTGTTTTGTTCTACTTCAATATTTCTGTGTTTTGTGGCTGGTTTCAGCAAAGAGCAGATGGAAAACTGAGTTATAAATCAAAGGTATATCAGAATCTATAGGACTGTGATTTTTCTGTTTTACAATAAATTAAACTAATAATCAATTTTACACAGAAGCACAGAAAAATATGTAAATCCACCAAAAAAGAAATATGAAAGTGCATCATCTCTTCAAAACGCATTTTATTCTTGCCTTTGAAAGCCTGATATTGAAAATAATACAGCTTTCAGTTTAACTTCAAAGCTGTGTTTTACATTGTTGTGGCTTATTGCCCACTATTAGCTTTTCCAAGCCCATTTGAAGCTTGTGTGTTCTTTGACTGCTTCTCTTACAGATTGTGAAAGAAATTGCTGTCTATTGTGGACCGTTAAGTTTTATATTTGGGTTGCTATAGAAAAAATATTAACAGTATCTTCTGCTGCCTACTCTTCTTACAGAGGCAAGATGAAGACAGATGTGTAGCTTTCCTCTGTGCTCTGTAGCAGCCTTAAAATACATTTGTTTGACAATGAATTGTCCAAGAGCTGACATGGTACTTGAAGAGCTACAGTGTGCATTTTTGATGGGTGCTCTGGGAGTTAACAGCTTACACTGACCCCCACTGCCAAATATTTTGCTTGGTCCCTGCTCTCTGTAAAAATGGAAATATGATGGTGGGATGGAAGAGAAAGTCTTCTATGACCCAAGTGTTTTCTCAGTCTGTACACCGTGCATGGGATTCGGCTTACCTGACTTCTGTTTTCAACAATGTGAGCTAGTTCCTTTGGAGTCCTATATAATAAACTGGGAAAAATCAGCAGTTTTAAGGCACAGTTCAGCTGATCTCTTTTGAGTATCTATTTTAGTTGTCTGACTGGCTTAGCTGTAAAGGAGTAGTGACTGTGTTACAGCTCTTAATATTTGACCAGATGAAACCTATTCTCTGTAACTTACATCCTGAGCAACCTGGATAAAATATGATTGACAATAACAAGTCATTCATGCAAAGTTATGTGAGTCTCATGTTTTCACAGGAGGTAGAAAACATGGTGCAAACTCCTTTAGCAAGATGTTAGTTGCATTCGCTAGCACGTGAGATACGTGTAGTTCAAACTTAATGTCATAACTGTTGGTGTGACTTTGTGAATTTTGAATATCTGATGATGTATATAATTTTCAGAGGTTGAGGACATGTGGGGTGCTGAATTCATATACTTCAGCAGAAAGAAAGCATGTTATTCTAGAGGATTGGACCTGTGTTGGATCAGACTCTTTAGCCGCTGAAAATTCCTAAAACTAACAAACACAGGGTCAAGACATCATAGAGGTAATATGATGTTTGCATGAAGGTTTGTTTTGGAAAAGTAAGTGAAAAAAGAGAAAATGGAGCAGGAGTCAGAGGGAAGAAGACTGGTGATGAAGGAAGTTGAGCAGCAAACCCACTTTTCCCATGATAATTTTATTTGAAAGTATATATTTGTGAGGGGTTTTTTTACTTTTTCTTTATATGGCTTGTGGTTTTACCCTTCATCCAGGGTTTCATCATCTGTTAGGAATGCGATGTATAGTTTAAATAAATGATAGAGAAATAAACCCACTAATGATAAGACTGAAGGCTCTGTCTCTAGTCTCTATGAAATAAAAATTCAAAGTGTTCACTCCTCACCTTATAAAGTTATGAAGTTTTGCTCCACTTTTGTGACTGTTCCCTTTCTTTAGGTGTGAATGTCATTATTAGTTGTTCAAAAGCAGTTGAAATACAAAAGCTGATCTATAAATATTATTATTTTATTTTATTATTTTGTAATAGAATAATATGAATAGCACAGCAAGTTAATATACAGTATAGAAGTTCAAAAATACACTTTTTATTCTTTTGAGTTTTTAAGTTTTAGCCTGCCAAAAAGGCTTTTTCAAAAGTGTCCTTTAATCTATAAATACCAAGTTTGAAAGGAAGTAGGGACCATCTGGAAAAGTCTCTTTTCTGGGAAGAAGAAAGAACTGTATGGTGTCTGAGTCTTACTTGTAGATATCTGTCAAGATGGAAAGAGCATATCATACACTTAATTTTGGATGTGTTTTTGACCCTCTCACTTGATGAGCAAATGCTGGACTTTAAGAAGCTTGGAAACTTAATTTATAGTGAAAAGGATCTAGATTAATTTAATTCCTCTTGATAAGAGCATTCTCTTTGCATTAGCTCTTCCTGGGAACATCTGTGTTAAGGGGATACTTGCAGTAAATTACCTCTGTGGCAACTGGGCACTCTCCTGGTTCCTCTAGAAGAATATTTATTTCTGCACAATCCAAATCACCTTCTGGAGCTGCTTCCTTCAGATCTTTGACTCAAGGTGCCTGCAGTCGTTGTCACATAACTTAAGCAGGAATATGGGACAAAGCATCAATTCACATGCCAAGATATGATACAATATTTTTGTGTCAATAGCTTATCTGTGTCATACAATCTCACAGTTAAAAAATTTAAGACAACTTTGGATTTCATAGTCATCCTAAATATGTCCATATTTGTCTCAGTTCCCTATATCTGCAGTGTGTTTGAAGATCCCCTGAACAAAATTGAGAGAGATATTCATCCCTTTCAAATCTGAGCATCTCTCTCAGATGCCTCAGCTAAAGCATTAGTCCTTCAGAGTCCTCAATGAAGTGAATGGAGTAACATAACCCTCCAGGAAATGAGAATCTTACACATGCCACCATGACATTACAGAAAACAGCTTTTCTTGAAGTCAATAGCAAGCCTATTCTTCTCCTTCTCAAAGATCAGAGATAAAGATCACTTATAGTTGAGGTGATGATGGGGAAAAATGGCATTCACTGAGCTTGTACGCTGCCTTTCTATATTTTTGCAAATTGTCTTGAAGCTTCAGAAAAGAGCAAGTTTTGTAGATACTCTGAAAAGGGGTTCTTATGATAAAAACAGTACAGAGAGAGAAGGCTCTGTGCCTGTAACACCAGCAATTGCAGGAACTGAAGTGGCTGTTCTCAGTCCAGCAAAGTACCAGTACAAGTGCTCAGCCTTAATCCTATGATCCTAAATAAGGAAGATATGAATGGAAAGTATGTATGTGCTCAGTGAGAGCTGGATGTTACCGTACCTGCTTGCTCCATCTCCTGACACTGAACAGGGAATTTTTGTCACATCTCATCTCTCCATCATGCTGAGGAATCACATCTACCATACTGTTAGTTACTCCTTGTAAGAAAGAGAGGATTGTCTGGAGGAAGCAGTTCTGGGGAGTAAATAGACAGCCAAGGAGCCTACCCCTCTGTTATCTGCACAGCTACCACATGTGGCTTTCCATGAACACGCTATTGATTAAATTACTGGGTCAAGTTCTAGATGAAGAGACACATTTTTCTTTGATGCTCTTACTATTTAGGACACTTTGGTTGTAGTGACTGATTGGTAAGCCCTTTACTGAAGCTTCAGATATGTTTGCAGTAGGTTTTTCTTAATGTGTGTTTTTGTAAAGCTTCATGTCACTGCTAGTTTCCAACTAAGAGCACTTGATGTCGTACTATACAACTCAGAATGATTTGTAAAGCGTGGAGCTACCATGTCCATTCCTACAATGAAGCAAACAGAAGCTGACATAATTGAATGTGTATTTTGAGTTCTATATTGTGAAAAATATAGTGTCTTTATAGACCAGAACTGTGACTGATAACCAGTTCATTGTGAACTCCAAGTAAGTGCTAAATTACATCTCCTTGTTTAAATGAAGCTGTGTATTAATCTAAAGAGTTTAAAATAGTATTAACATCAAATAGATGATTTGCCAGTCTTGCAGTCACTGCAGATTTTTATTGTTTTGTTGTTTTGTTTCTTTTTAAATCTATGAAATAGTTACCTAAAGTGGAGCAGAATCCCCATGACAGATGAACCCCTGCTTTAGAGTTAGTCACTCCTTATCCCGCTGTAGATTTTTTATTTAAACCACTAACTGAACTCACATCAATCAGTAAATAAAAGATTTGAACTTGCATCTCCTATGTCTCAGCACTTCTCATGAGCGTCATAGAATCATCAGTGTTTTCTGCTGGGCTTAGTCTGGCATATCAATTCCCAAAATATTTACTAATCAACCTGACTACTACACTGACAAAACTAGAGGAGTGCCTACTCCTAACTTGAATCTCAGCACCATCACGTCTCTGGTGGGTGTGTGCATGCCAAGCTGCAGCACAGGAAGCCCTTAGAGCACATTTGGCCTGCAGCAGTTGCCTTCAGAGGAGAGGCTGAGGAAGATGGTCTTTTTTAACCCAACATGCAGAAGGTTTCCATGATAGTTAATAGCAGTCTTCTTGTGTAAGAGGAGATGGACAAGAAGAGGGAGCCAGGCTCTTTATGAAAGAGATGCACAGCAGAATAAAAGCTGATTAATTGAAACAGGGCAATTTCTGTCTAGGAACATGTAAGGGAACATTTCTCTCTTTAAGGAGTCAAGAGATGCAGTCTGTGCAGGAGGGTTATCCAGGCTCCATTCTTGAAGGTTTTCAAGAATAGCAAAGCAATCTGAACAACCAGGTCTGATCTCATAGCTGAGTCTGCATGGAACAAGAGGTTAGATTAGTGACCTCTTGAGGTGCTTTTGTAGAGGAATGATTTTGTGACTCTGTAATTCTCTGAACTGTGTGGAAGAAGATGCACGTTTTTAAGAGTTGTAAAACAAATCAGATGTGCTCTTTGACTGTGGCAAATTGTTATGATGTGAAAGATTCAAAGCTATATATGTTTGTTTGTACTAATGATTAGAAGTGCCTTTTCATTTTTAACTTCTGTGATTTTACATATGAAGTGACTAATATAATTTATAAAATATGAAGAGTGTTACAACTGTAACATACAAAACACACATGAACATACCACAGCCTCAAGGTAACCCATTTCTTGCTTTATACATCAGAAATACTTGTGGGAGTATCATAGAATCATAGAATCATAGAATTAACTGGGTTGGAAGAGACCTCTGAGATCATCAAGTCCAACCCTTGATCCA
>JAYRBT010000042.1:22205355-22233586 GCA_036023395.1 Myiotriccus ornatus | reverse complement strand
CCTATTGCTGATTGCCTGGGAGAAGAGACCGACCCCCACCTGGCTACAACCTCCTCTCAGGTAGTTGTAGAGAGTGAGGAGGTCACCCCTGAGCCTTCTCTTTTCCAGGCTAAACAACCCCAGCTCCCTCAGCCTCTCCTCACAGGACTTGTGCTCAAGTCTCTTCACCAGCCTCCTTGCTCTTCTCTGGACCTGCTCCAGCACCTCAATGTCCTTTGTGAACTAAGGGGCCCAGAACTGGACACAGCACTCCAGGTGTGGCCTCACCAGCGCTGAGTACAGGGGAAGGATCTCTTCCCTGCTCCTGCTGGCCACACTGTTCTTGATGCAGGCCAGGATGCCATTGACCTATCGTAATGTTCCAGAGTGCAACACTGGGCAAACAGATCTCTGGTCTTAGTTGACAGATGTGGAGCAAAAACATGTGGTTGACAACCCTTAAACACTGCACATGTGGATGTTGGAAGAGCAAGTTATTCCAGATAAAATCACGATAAAGTTATGATCAGCATGCTTTCACTTGTCCTTTTTCTGATAGTATGTCGTAATTTGACATTGCATATTCTTTTAATACTATTACTGTCTGTGTGAAGAAAGCTTCAGATAAGGAGCTTGTACTTCAGAAAAGATGGACAAGTAGATCTGAAGAGTTGCTCTGTTGGAAAAAAACTCCTTATATATGTGAGTTGTATCTGGTAGGGTGCAAACATGAGTATTTGGGGAACTTAGACTTTGCATTAGCTCCTGGCATCTGAGGCATTCACTATTAAGCATTGGGAAAGGATAGAAATTACTTTTGGAACTTGCTGCATCTGCTGTGGAGAAGTGCTCATTAGTCCAACAGACCTTTGAGATAATTACACTCAACAGCTGCTTCCAAGGTCAATCAGAAGACAGGAAAAAAATATCTTGGGAAATGTCCAACTTCTTGTAAAAACTGGTTATGAGTGGCACACTGCCAGGGGACCACTGGCACTCATAAATAATGATAGCACAGCTTTTGTTTGGCTTTAGCTCAGAACTTCAATCATTTACTGGAGGGTGAGAACAGGCAAAATAGGACTGAGAGAGATTTTCTTGCTTTACATGAAATGCCTTACAGCACATTCAAGTCTCATTTAATCATGGAGTCATTAAGGTTGGAAAACACCTACAAGATCATCAAGTCCAGTGTTCATTTACATGAAGCTTTGCTTTTACATTCTGATACAGTGAAGGGGTTTATGCTGTTTTACCAGGAGAAAGCCAGATCATCCCTAAGCCATTGAACTTGGCAATGTGAAGGCCATTTGGAGCCTCTGCATGTCTGGGATTTCATAACTGCATTGAGGTAATTTGTTGGACATTAGTACCTTTCCATTCCCCCTTATGTTAGATGCTGAAGTTCATCAGCCTAGAAGGAGATTATTTAATTGCTATAATCTTTATGTGGGGTTCTATTAAGATCAGTCTTTGTATGGACATTTTTCAGTGAAAAATGGTAAGCTATATTTCATCTACTACATGTTTTTTTTTAGTTCACTCTTTTCTATGAAGATAGTAATGCAGAACTTTCAGACTAGCAGTCTTGAGCTGTTTTCTCCTATGTTATTCTTTCAACACAATAGAAGGTAGGTTTAATGTTGCAAAATACAGGCATTTCAAAACATTTCCAAATATATTTTAGCAAATGCAAGCAATTATTTAAGCAATTCTATTCAACTGCCATAACATGTCACATCTAGACAGCCATGTGTCCAAAGAAAACTAGTTGCTGTTCATTTAACCCATATCATTGTCTTTTGCCTTTCCCCATTCTGACCTTCCCTCAAGCATTCTTACTTTCTCATGTTGATAATATAAAAAAATAATTGAAAAAAACCAAGAAGTTCTCAAACATGAATACTTTTCTGTAAGTATCCTCCCCTGATTCAGTCATGCAGAAGTGCAATTTTTATGAGAGAAAGGGTTATTAACAGCTGAGGGGTAGAATCAACACAACAAGAGATTACTCCACATCTGTGCATTTCTATTAAAAAAAAAAAAGACTGTAAAGTTTATACAACCGCTCCTGTTGTCAAATTATAAAAAGGTTGTAAAAAGGATGCAGAAGGAGAGTATTAAAATGAAGTAAAAGCAAGATGACAACATCCTTGCACTATAATTAATTTAAACTTTGTTAAATTACTATCATGTATCTAATATAGATTACAGTATACAGTATATAATGGTATTTAATATATGCTATATCATAATACACTGTAGTCTAATATTTGCTGGAATGGAGCCCTTCCATAATCTCAGTTCTTTTGTCTGTAGTACATCCTCTAAGTCTGATTCAAACTGGAAATATTTCAGTTTTCTGCAACAGCCCAGTCTGCTGAAAGGCCAGGGTCTCAATGTCCACAGTAAGTTCTGTCAGGCCTTTGTCATACGGAAAAGAGCTGGCACTGAAGGGAAGCTGGTCTGTGTGATTAGTTCAAGATTTGTATGCTTTTTGCTGAGTTACTACTCGGCAGACACTGAGAAAAATTTCTGTTCAAGGTATCCGGCATCTTACTGAGGAAGAGTAGGAAAATTAAAAGTGGCTGGTTAATGACTAGGAGTATGGGCAGGTGGAAGGCAATCCGTCAGCTAAACTGTTCATCTATCTGAGGGAAAAATACTGAAATCATAAGATAATATTGAATCAATAATTTTAGAGCTGCTCAGAGAGCATTGCCTGTAATGTGATAATGTGGGAAGGTTTGCTATCCCTGCCTACTTTGCTGAAAGAAAACTTGTTCCATGTCTCGAGAAGCCTAAATTTACAGTAATTCATTTTATTAGTGGATGCAAGAAAGTCAAACACGAAACACTTCACAGGCTGATTCAAAATACACATGAAAGGTGGAGGAGTCTCTAGCTCTATACAGAGTTATTTCTTTGAAGTGCTGAATCTTGGTGAGTGGGTTCCACCTGGGCCTGGAACATTGCCCAGATTTAAGTGTAGCCTCTGTCCTTGCAAGAAAAAACAGTTGTTAACATGTTTCTGACATTTCAGTGAAAACAAACTGAATCACTTTGATTCAGTTATGTTTGTGGTGCTGCACTGGCTGCATTATCTGCCTCCTCATTGCTCTTCAGACCCGAAGTGAATCACAGAAACCTTCCAGACATCTGTCTATTAGGGAGAATGAATTACTGTATAAAAATATTTGTGTAGGTCAGGGGAACTTTGGTGATTAATAAACTGTAATTCACTGCCTTAATACATTGTTGAGGGAGCCTAAATTTCAATTTTTAAGTGGTTTTTTTTTTCTATTTTTATTGTGCTTCATCTCTGGGATAATGTGATCTCACTGTTGATCAAAGTAAGGCTTCAGCTCAACATCACTTATTGTGCCTTGTGCGGTAGAATAAACATCACCATTAAGCCCATTATTCAGGTTTCAGAAGTAATTAGATGCTTTTTTGAGGGCTACCTTGTTCAACTAGTGGCTGCTTGATTACTTTAGGTGAATGAAAAGGATGTGTATTAGTAAATTACTGCAAGCAGGCTGTTGGAGAAAGCGGGGCGAATTCTAACTTCAGTCTGCTCATTTGGCACTAACTGCATGCAATCTGTTTCTGTCCATGTGTGAAAGCTACCTGCATACAGTCTGCTGCTCAATAAGCCATCAAGCTGTAAGGAGACTGCATTTTCAGTCTGCTGTGCACCAGAAGGCAAACCTTTAATCAGTATCTTTTGAAAAAGATCATGCTTAATAAAAATCCGTGAAATTCACTTCTGTGATTATAGCAGCCAGTGTGCTGCACATTCATTAGAGTCAATTTTGACACCATTATAGTTTATAAAATAAATCATTACATGGCTAGATTTGTAGGTGTTCTAGAAAAACAAATTTGCCTGTCTTGCTCCTGTCTCCCAGCTGTGTATATTAAACAAGTATCTGGGGATATGTGAAATTTACTGCTGGACATAGCTATTAGACAGCAAGGAAAATATTCTAACTGAAAGGCTCTTTTCAATTAAATACATATTGATTTTCAAAGTCACATCAGTCCTCCAATTACTTCATTCTTTTTATGGTAAGCCACAGTGTCGTATATAAATGATAACCAGATTCTGCCTGTAAATACATTTATCTTTTCTGTTTTGATAGTCTTCATTATGTGCATTGTCCAAGAAACTTTAATCTCAAATGATGTTGATGGATTTCCTTTCAAGTATTTTTATTTTTACTGAAGCTTTAAACTGAAAAGGAAAAAAGGAGAAAAAAACCCACCACTTCTTAAATCTTCCCATTGTCTCACTCTGTTTCATACATATAGACAAAAGGAGTAGTCATCCTTTCTGCACTACCATAGGCTTATACATCACCTTCTGAATATGTGGCTTCAATGGGAGTTACAGATAGAGTGGAATGCAGACCTATCCATGCGCTGCCCATGTGTTCTGGACATTTGCAAGAATGCTTTCTCTAGTGTAATTTACACATTCTTAGTTTTAGCCCTCACATTTTGTTGTGTTTGGAGAAAGTCTCTAAACCTTACACCAGTAATAGATTTTTTCATAAAGCATTTACTGGTTGCAATTAGAAAGATTTGTCTAAGTGCTCTCTTTCTAACAATATACTTTCTCAAGGTCTCTTAACTCATGTAAACAAACAGCCTAATGTCTTAAAAAGAGAAGGGTCTGATATTTGGCCAGAAAAGCCTCAGAGGTTGATTCTTCAGAAATGGGACCTTTGTCAAAGGTCCCTTTAAAAACAGAGCCAAAACAGAAGGGTCAGGCAGCTGCTTGCAAAAACACCAGCCACTATGACTTGTCTCCCACTGAGCTGCTGGGAAAGCACAAGGTGTAGGGATCATCCTTGCCCAGAATGGGGGCATTGCAACGAGCGCACACCTGTTTCAGACGTTTTTCCTCTTAGCACCATTGAGATGAGAAGCAGTAGTTGCTGAGATGGCCTTCTGCAGAAAGGACCTCTCCAGCTCAGGTCTGACCCAATGGCACTGCCCTGTGTCCCTCTGACCTTCCATAGGTGGGTGATATTTTTCAGTGCGCTCTTGAGCAGAGAAACCATTTGGAATGCTCTCATTTGAGGGTGAGTGTAGGTCCTTTCACCAGGGATATATTTTTCTGAAATGGAGGGTGTTTGGCTTTGGGGAGTTGATTCGAATGACTCGAGTATTCAACACGACTCCTCTCAGGGTCTGAGCCCGCGTGTTCCCTGAGACACAGGGAGATTAAAGACAGCCAGCATCAAAGCCCATGGCTGCATGAAGCTGACCATGTGCTCTGTCTCTTCAAACGTGCATCAGTGCAGTCTGTATGTATCCAAAGGGAAATACCTCCTGCTGTCCACCAGATACAAGTGTGCTTTCCATTAAAGTGAAGCCTTCATGCATATGTAGACACTTACTTTTACATGAAAGACAGGAACTCGCTGGATTTTTTGCCATTGTCTAGGAAAACAGTTTCAGAAATCTCCTACTTGGTGTTTCTGAGCCTATATTAGTGGCTTCCTCAATGTTCCCGAGACCATGCACGGCTCTGATGTGTATTCCAAAACCTAGTATGCCACAGAGAACAGAATTTCTGTATAAAACAGTGTGTGCAGTAACTGCTTGAACAAAAAACATTTTAATTGCCCTGAAGCCAACATGACATAAATAAATCAAGTAACAAACTGTTCTGTTTGTTGGTTTTTTTTTTTTATGAATATATTTAGTCTGTGTATTTACTATTTCTTTATCGTTGTTTTAGTCTACTTCCCCAAGGTAACAAACCTCCTGAAATCTTGCCTGCAGTCCATCCATGGCTCACTAATACCTTTTCAGTCCTTTGGGCCAATTTAGAATAAGCAAGGAAATCCCAATGTTTCTTCTTCTTCTTTTTTTTATTTTTTCCATTTTGTTTGGCAGTCACCAGCTTACTATTCATCATTAATATTTTGCTGAAAGAAAATAGTGTTACATTCCTTTTCTGATGTTCAGGGAATGTCCAGGAGAATGCAGAACAATCAGTTGGGGAGAGATACATTTTAGCATCGTAAGGCCTGTGGAAACAGGCCAAGTCCAGGCCGTGTAACAAAGGTTCCTTATGCACTATGTAGGGAGTGTTAGTGAGGTAAAGCTTGCAGAGAAAGGTTTAATATGTTTTTTTAGTAGAGCATCTGATATAACTGAGAGGAAGAAAGCACACACCAAGAGAAGTGTTTGAGTACAATGCTTTTCAAAAATTGAAATTCAGCTTGTAAAAACAAGATTCTCCACATGCCAGCACAGTGATTAGGGAGTCAGATGTATTGCTCTGCAGAAAATAATACAGAAAGAAATATATGTTAAATTTATGTTTCTATGGGAGTTATATATCCTGTCTTGGGTTACAGGAGAATCTGTCCTTCAGTGTGAATTGCCACATGCTCTCTCAGGGATCTAAGTACCTACTTCAGTCAGCCCTTTCTTATGTAGCAGTTAAGAGGGAGTCTGGTGTGGCTCTCTTCATCCAGTTTCACCCTCTTTACACACATCTAGTCTACAGGTGGAACAGGTTCAAGGCTCTTTACAAGTCAGTATTTAATTGTATATACAAAGCAAATGCAAACAGCTTCTTTGGGAGAGACTGAGACAACTGCCCAGAGTAGCCTGTAGCCGTCTGACTGGAAGGAAAACATTGGGAGAGTGAACTGAAATCTCTGTTGCAAATCAGTTCAAAGAGGGACTTTATACTGTGTTTGCTGTATCATAGGGAAATGTTCTCCCAGGGAAACACCAGTTAATATTTTATGTACTGCCTACTCCCACTAACGTCCTGAGAACACCTATAAGCTCAAGTACTGTTGGCAGAGGGATTTTTAAGCTCTGTTAGTGCTAAAGGGGCTGACTCAAATAGCTCTGTGAGCTGTGGGTGGCTTTGCCTATGCCCACTGGAGGAGAGTAAGCACTTAGGAGGATTGTGGCAACTCGGACTTTTGAGATGATACATTACAAGGGTGAGTAGTGTTGGATGAAGCTACAAGATACAGAAGATAAGAGGCAGAGTTGTGAATTGGACTTAAACATCCTAAATCTCTCCTTGGAATCCTAACTCGCTATACCCCAGGCCCTAAATAAAGTTAATAGATGTTCTAAAGTCTAAAGGATTTGGTACTAGAAGTGAGAAGGAAGTACTTCTGGTACAGTATACCCTAAACACTGAGTTCATCTCTGCAAGCCTTAATACTGCAAATAGCAGCTTTAACAGTAGTGCTGGCAGATGCACAGCTCACTGGACTGAGCCCTTGGCTCACATATGTTTTTTCAATGCATTGCATTCCTTGTCAAAGTATTTCAGTTTCAGAATTCATGAAGGAACAGTAATGCTTTTCAATTCATTCTTTCTTTCATCCCCTTTCATACTTTCTGAATGTAATGATAACTGTTCAGTCTGAGAAGTTCTGCTGTGTTTTTCATGGCTGTGATGTAAAGGTCTTAGCCTAAAATCAAAGGGACAAGTTTAGAGCTGAAGCACCTCTTGCACAAAGGAAGGGGTATAGATCTCTCTGCAATGTGAACTGTGCATGCCATGTAACAAATAACTGTGATTACTCCTCAAAAATAGCCACAAGGCTGTGGGATTTCCCAGCTAGTATAGTACATTTTTTACTTAGCAGGGAAAACAGTCACGGTCACATCAGCACTTTATTGAGAAAATCATAAATACCTAACAATTCCTTTGGTTATCACATAAAATATTTACTTCCTGCACTGTCAAAACACATGGTTTTCTCAAGCTATTCCCCTCTTTCAGATAGTGGACTTGGCAAACTTCAAGTCCGTTCCCATTCAAAGCTTGCACTGAGAAAAGAGAAGGATAAAGAGGAGGACTAAGTGAAAATCCAAAACTAATGCAGCTCTTAAAGTCTTCAGGTCAGCAGTACCATATCACTTTTTAAACTAAAAACCACCAGTATGTAAACAGCCAAATGCCTCTCTTTATCTGCTGTTACTTGTCCCTTTTTATCTTCATTTTTAGGGAGGAAAAAATACTAAATTCTTTTAATTCCTTTTTTTTTTCTTGCTTTGTGTACTTTGTTTATAAAGCATACAAGCTGGAAATCATCACTGTTCTTGCTTGGGAAAAATAGTATTAACTGCATGAGGAAAACATGTATGCTAAGAAAGCACTTGAAAAATCCATGCAAATGGTACCAACCAATACTGGAAAAAAAGTCTCTAATTATATTTAGGTACAGTTTGAAACATTTTGAAAAATTTAAGTTTATATTATTCTATTCTTAATGGAGTTGGAGCTTAAATTCAGTTGTCTTACTTCAACTAATTCTGATGGATCTCTGAGCAGTTCAGAATCACAATTCACAAGACTCTGCTAGATTAAGAGTTGTGGATTTTAGCTCACAAATGCAGAACTTGGAACTATTGACTGTTTGGAAGGAGGAAGGCAGACAGGGTCTAACTGATATCATGTGCATGTAAAATGAAATTGAATCAAAATCCTCCATAGATGAAAAGGATCCTATTATATTCGCCATACACATAAAAGATATTTAAAAAGTGGTATGAAACTTGTAATATTTTTTCTTAATAGGTATGCTTATTTCTCATAACAGTTTCTTAGCTTCCTGTGAGGTTGGCATTCTCAGTGCAGAGGAAGCCACTGCATCTGCTTTAGTACCAAGATAAAATTTATTTGTCCATATAAACTATAAGTGCTTTGAGTCAGTTGTCTTTGTAGAGAGGCATCTACTGGGATTTTGAAAGTTTTTTAGCAATCAGTAAAGATACTGCGTAGTTATGACATTCTTCTGTCACTGGTTAAAGCATGTGACATTATTCTCAAAGAAATTTTGTATGCAGAAGTCTGTGATTGAGAGAAAAATCACATAGTTTAGGGTATTCTTATATTCTTAAGAAACAGTAATATTAATTATAGCAACAACATGAATAGTTCCATTTAGAACTTGAAAGCAATTTTGACTGATGTCTGTACTTTGTCCACATTTCAAACTGTTCTCTGATGTCTCCACCATGCCTGACAATATGGTCAGTATCTCAGCTTTTCAAATCCTTCCCGGACTCCTGCTGATGTCTGTACACTGCTTGTTCCAAATCTGTGAGTGCCCAGACTTCTTCTCTGAAGTGTTTTTATGGTCCCTACCAGATTTGTGTGGAACTGAGCATCTTGTAGTCTTTTAATGTGCTATTTGTGACAGTGTCTTTGGGGTCATTGGGGAGCTATTATCCCATTTTTGCAGATGGAACATATTAGGTTCCTTAAAAAATACTGTGGTGACAGTTTCTTTCCTTTAAAACATAGTTGCAGCACATGGACACATTACTCCATCAGTTCGTCCCATTAATCCTATATTCTCTGTTTTATGACTTTGTGTGTGTTTTGATGTAGGCAATGTCTTCATCTGTGTCTTAGACAGTGCTTGATGGCTAACAATAGTCATTATTTCCCAGTTAAAAGCAATAGTGAACTGAAATTTCTTGTAAGAATGCCTCTCCTTATGAGAGATCTCTAGACCCATTTTGTACACCCATGAGTTTCAGCTCAGGCTGTCAGTTTGGGTGTTGAACTGAACCAGCCTGAAGCTCTGAATCTTTGGAGGTTCATCTATCACTGAATAATGCAGCCAGACAGAGAGAGACAGTTGAATAGAAGTCAATATGCCAACTGTTCCTTCATTTATTACTGCCATATTAAGAAAGTTGATAGACTGGAACTAATCCATCTGCTCACAATTTATTCCCTAGCAATAATATACAGTTTCACTATTTCATGAGCTCACTCTTTGACTAACTTTATTAGAATTCCTTCTATAGTATCATTTTTAATCACTTTTCATCCAGTTTTAGTTATGGGTAAAATAGTAGAAAAAGTTGGACTAAAGAGACATGAAAGGATTTCATGAGAAACTCAGGTCAGCTTAAATAGAAACAGATCAAATAAAGTTAAGTCAGTAAGCCTACAAAGGCCAACAGGAAAGCGTTCTAAATTACCTCTTTCACATGAAGTTTTGTTCTGTCATGCTGAAAATGCAAACAGTCAAAAGGAATAAGGCAGCCCTGGTAGCACCATGAGGAGGCAGGGCTGTGGTGCCTGAGGGGAGGTAGGGTGACCTGCTGAGCTGATAGGCAATGCTGGCTGAGGCACTGCCGGGGCAAAACTGACAGGTGGAGAGGTCTCCTCCCTTCTTTATCAAGAATACTCAGTGAGGTTTATCTCATCCATTTGTTCCCAGACATGCATGGGCTCTGGATGTTAAAAAAAGGCAGGATTTTGGCTACATGTTTGTTGCATGCAATGCTAAAACGAATTCCTGTGAATTTAGTTACATTTCTCTTGTTTGGTTTAAAACATTCTGATATACTGATCCTTTCTTAGACTGGTAGGGGTACTCTTCAGTGATTTGGGCTGGGTGCAGTTTCAGAAATGCAGAAATTGCCTGATTTCAAAATGCTGAGCTCACCACTCCTTTTGGTTGTTTGGGGGTTTCATACAAATGCACCAAGAACTATTGTTGACCAAACTGTAGACTTTGCTCAGTCTACTGTACAGCCCAGATAGTCATCCTGTGTGGGAGTTTCCAAAGCATTCAATTCATTAACATAAATCTACTTCCACCAAAAATTGTAGATTTAGCAACAGCTTTGAATGGACAGAGTTGGGTTATTCCAGCAAAATGCTGAAAATCCTACCTTCCTATTTAAAATACCTTTTTGAGATGACAGGCAGCAGCAGCTACAGATGCTAAAAGTAACTTTATTTTTATTGTGATGCTTTGTCACTGCTGGATCACCGACTGTTCAGACTAACACAGATAGACCATTTTCCCAGGAAAGTCACAGGCTGCTTACCTTTTCTCCATTTAACTGCTTCCAGTTTGGTGAAAGTTTATGGGGTTAGTCTGTAGGCAATTGCTGAAATTTTAGAATAATCACTCTTTCATTACAATGGAGATGGTAAAAAGGTACAACAGTAATTAAAAATCCATTAATAGTTAATTTAGATTCCTTAATCTAAACCATGACTGCATCTACAATGGTATTAGCTATATGACATTCATGCCATATCAGCTGCATGAATGTGGGTCACCTTTATAATGCTTTGTTTACCTCTCTCTGTCTCCCCCACATGATTTTAAAACTGATTCTGGGTTTTGATTTTTTTAAATATTTATGTCCACCTGAGTGAAACTACGTCTGCATTATGTTTATGTATATACATAAGTATATAACTGAGAGGAAATATAGTGTGTGGTTATTGAAAGGTGAGCCAAACAAACAAAATTCTTGTTAAATCAGGCACACAGACTATAAATAAATGAAATAACATTAATTAATAGCTCCAAATATTTTTGGAGCTAGTAATTTGAGAAAACTGTAAAGTAGCAGGCTCAGAAATCTGTGTGATCTCTCAAAGGCTAAAACTTTATGAAGAATCAGGTTCACTGTACTGTGGGCTGAAACAGAAACAATTGTCATTTCACACAGCAGAAATATTCACTCTCTAAGTATCAACCGATGATGACTAAAAGCTACCCACATATAGAGAAGAAAGCTTTATTCTTCTTTTATTTTCTAGTGACCAGAAAATCTTCCATAAAGATAAAAGAAAGTTTACTAGTGAAATGCCAAATCAATTCCCAAATCAATCTTATAAGTGTCATTCTAAATATGCACTAAAGTACGTAATGCAGGGGAATTTTTCCTTTGATTCTAGTCCAGACATTGCAAGGGCCTTTTTATGTCTCCCATCCAAATATGAAGGTTTGCAGGGAGAACAGACAAAGAGCAGAACTATCATTTATGTTTACATGTCTTGCTCTCATCTTTGCCATGAGTGATCTTTTGTAAACATACTTAAGATCACAAGATGTTTCATCTTAGGGCAAGGCAAGAAGAATTTCATGTCATTGCAGCACCTGCAAAAAACCAATAAAAAATCTGCACGCGGTTTGAAAAGCCCTTAATGTGCCATACATTGATGGAGCTGTGGTAAAATCTGTAGCTGCACATTATATTAAATATGTCAGTGATGGTAAAGGATTGGTCTCCTACAAAGGTTAAGGTGAAACAAATAAGCTTTGTTCAGGGATTCACAGTCTCTCATGACCTGATAGTTTAGTTGTGAATTATATATTAAACACAAAGGGTCCTTTAAAATTCATGGTTCACATACTTTGAAAACACAACAAGAAACAGTATATTTAGGAATTTTGGACTTTCTTGTGAAATCCTGTGCAAATTGTTTTACTGCAAGGTAGGAACTTTCTGATGTTAATGTTTTTTGAAGTAATACTGTCAAATAGCTGTACATTGTGTCCAGACCCAGAGGCATCAAGACAGCATCACATTTAACACTAGAAGATACTATGCCATTCATTTTGTCATAACAGCTGCTGCTAGTTATAGAGATTAGGCAGAGAACAGGACAACCCACAAATACCCAATATTTCTCTGTCTTTGTATGCACAAAAATTACCTTAACCCCTTGAAGTCAGTGAGAAGACTTTTGTTTCTGCCAACATGGAATTTAATGACATCAGAATAATTTTGAGACAACTATTTCGCATTGGTTTTTTTGTTTGCATAGTCAAGAACTGCTGGTATTTACTAAATTCCAGGATGTGTTCATATTGCCATCTGTGTCAGTGGCACATATTCTTCTAACTGTCAGGATTCACCTAGATACTACTAGGACTTAGTTGTAATTTTCTCATTGGTGCAATTTAGGTATAATATCCTAGATGTAGCATAATTTCATGGCAATGGTGAATGATATTATATGACAATTGTGAAATTAATTGTAATATCATTTTAGAAAGTAGAAATTGGAATGCTTCAGTGAAGAAAATACTAATGAAATGTTTTTGTTATTTTTAGAGAAATTGCATTTCATTATTCTTTATGTTTCAAGAATGATCCTTCTTGAAATGGACACACTCCAGTAAAAGTGTGTTTCCATTTGTGTAGTTTGTAAATAAGCAGTAGTAATAAGCATATGCAATTCTTTAAAAAGGCAAATTTTGAATTACTGAATATTGTCATTGCATTTAGCCAGAAAGGTGCACTTCATTTTTCATGCAGTTTGTACTCTATATATTTATATACTAAAAGCAGAGACAACATAATATTATGTGAATGTTATATATGTTTGCCTTAATACATTTTCTTATGTCTTTAGCGAATGTAGTACCTTGTATGTTTACTGTGGATTGGGATAATTTATTATAAAACCCTTGTCTGAATGGAAAAAGAATTCTAAATTGCATATTAAGCTATATATTGAAGGGCAAAGGATGAATGAACCGCAGAACCAACCCCAAATATGTTTTTTTTCCTCTTTAAATGTCCTTGAAGAGGATTTCAAAGTCATGTGGATGGGCACACTGCTGTCATTTTCACATATTTTGTTTTAATTCAGGACTGTGGTTCCAAAATTCACCCAGAGGAGTCCTGTGGCTTGCAGCCTCTGTCTCACGAATACCTCTCAGCAATTTCACAGACGGTGTTCAAGACCTGTGAAGCTGGAGACGCAAAAGGTTTGTACTTTATCCCCTTTCTTCTGAAAATTAACTCATGCACCTCATAAAAATAAAACTAGAAGTAGTATTTACTTTCTGCTATAGACATGCACTAACCTATGCACAATAAATCGAACTAATCGCTTGTAACAGTTACTGATTTTTAAAATCAGGTAATTAACTTATGTGAGAATGTTTTGTTTAGTAAGTTTCTAATCAATGATCCACCATCGCATGTGTTATTGTTATGTAGCCTTTAAAATGCATTGAAATGTTTCTATTGAAACCAATTCAAATAAAAATCACAGAATCACAGAATATTCTGAGTTGGAAAGGACCCACAAGGATCACTGAGTCTAGCTCTTAAGTGAATGGCCCAAATAGGTATCTTGGCATACCTTGGCATTGTTAGAACCCTGCTATGACCAACTGAGCCAATCTCAGATATTTTATTCTAACTAGAAGGGATTGTCTACTCAAAAATTAACTTTAGAAAAAGAATACAACATTTTGATCTGTTTGAATTTTATACTTCCATTTATATATCGGAGACACAAAACCAGTGTTTAGTTTTACATATATTGATACCTTAAAAAACAAAACATTCTACAATAAGCAATACAATCAAGACATGTCTTTGGTTTAGTGTGAACTCAGATTACAACAGACTGCCAGGCATGTCCTCATGTTAAGGTCACAGTTATATGAAGATTTATGCAGGTGTACTTTAACTACTCAGGTATGTGGTCTTATTCATAGCTTAAGTTGTTGCTGTATTAGACAGTAAGTAATTTTGTTCAATCCTTTATTAGAGAAATGAAAAATAGCCCAAAACTCCTTCATGGTCTACTGTATTCTTTATCTTGCCATAGACAGAAGAATCTTCCCACAGCAGTAAATTTGCACAAACTCATGGAATAATCAATAAAAAGTTACAGGAATGTTGGAACTGCCTGAATGCATCATTTCATATGAAAAAGAGGCATATATTAAATTTGTGTTATATAGGTGGAAGGCACAAAAGAGACACTCTTGGACCTAGCTGCGTATTTTAATTACACAAGTTGTGAATCATCCTATGCCACTATATCAAGACATAATATTTGTGACTAGAAAGCCCAGACCAAATCCACTCAATCCTTCTGGGGCAGACAGTCTTTCTCCTGATGTATAGCATATTCCTTTTGAATACTGCATCTAGCTAAATGAGGCTGAATATAAAATATCTTTTACAGCCTTATTGTGAATACTATACACAATTAAATTTCAAGCAAACTTCAGGAGATGCAGTCTCAAAGGAAAAGTGTATTACACAGGGAAAGATAATTTGTGATTATAAAGTGAAGACTGTCAAGTGTCTAACGAGCCTAGAATTGGGGTTTGCAGTATCTGGCAACAAGTGGCCGTGTAGTTTTACTTTGCGTCACACTTCCAACTGCAACTGGAAAGCATGTCTTTATGTGGAAAACCATTCCAAATTTGTAACAACCGAATGGTATACCAATCCTGGCTATGAACATTTTCCTAACACGTATGGAAGCAACGGCAAATTCCCTGCTAAAGCAGAAACAACTCTTTCACTTAAATAAGTTAAAGTTTCAGAGAAGCCAAGCAATGTCATTTCCTCTCAGAAGACAACTCAAAACTTCTGCAGAAGTAAGGTGGCACCATACCCTGTTCTTATGCCAGGGAAGAGCTTAGTTTTATAGGGACACTGAGGTACTACCACAACAAAATCTCTCTATGCTGGTAAACGCTTGTGTTTGTGCATACATGGACAAAGGCTGAGGTAGAGCAGCAGAGAGAGAGATGAAACCTTCCCTCCTCTGACAACAATGGTAAAAATTAGAAGTCTGCTTTGCAATTTCATACAACTTGGATTTCATACCTGATTTCTTGTCCTTTGATGTAGAGCAGGGCCAGTAGTTCAGGGTCTAACCAAAGGCAGAAGTTGCTTCCTCCTCTCCTAGTTACCATGGCACTATTCTTTGGAGGAAGCTCAGCACCTTACAAAATATGCACTTAATTTACACCATTTCTTTCTCTCTCTTACTCTCTCTCTAATCACTAAATGCAAATTGGAATATTCGACAGCAGAAGTTTCTTTCCTTCTTGTTCACATCATAGAATGAAATTACAATTTTTAAAGCAAAAAAAAAAATCTTTTTTCTTTCAGAAAATCTCCCTTGATTCACATAGGGTCATAACCAGGCTATCATAGGAAAATTAGCTCTTTCTTCAGGATTGCTGTATTATCAATAATACAGAAGTCAGCAACCATTAACTGTGTGTTTAGCTCCTCAGAGAGAGAGAGAGCTGAGAGAAACCATGAGAACCCCAAGTTGTGCTAAATTCCTACTACTGCTGTCTGTGGAAATGTGGTTCGCACACAATTACAAAAATCTTGTCAGTAAGAGATCACAGATTCACTTCTAATGTTCTGCTCTGCTTCTGTGACATGTATGTTTTAGTTATATTCCACTTTCCACACTTCCTACAACTGTATCCAGTTTAACATAAATCTCTGTGAGCTCTCTGCATTCAATAGCTGTCTGGCTTTGGGTCCAACAGAGACATTAACTGATGTACAACAAAATGAATGTCTCCTTTGGTTACAAGGAATAAATCTCAGTTTGGACATAAGTCCATAGGCCTAAGCAAATAATGTCCTTTAAAAGTAATTTTTACTTTTGTTTTTCATAAATGGAGCTAAAACCAAAATACAAAATATTTCCATAGCCTACTCACAGAGAAAAAGCTTTTTAAAAGTCTTAGGGTGCCAAATAAACACCAAATGCAAAAGTAAACTAGTCATAAATCAAAAAACTATCTTTAGCATCAGTGTAGGTTAAATATTTTGATTTTGAGTAATCAGGATAGAATACTTTTTTTCTCTTTATATGGATGATTGTTCAGCACTATTGAAAAAAATTGATTTTAAATTTGAAAACATAATATATGTATATGTGGCTATGAAAATGGAAAAGGATGAATAAAAATAAAAGAGGCTAAAAGAAAAAACAAAACTACCAGATTAAATGTACACCCTATATTGGTTGAAACGTTTAACTTTAGGGCAATATTTTTAAAATAAGAAACAAACAATCCTGATTAATTATTTTTAAACTATCTTTTCATGTTATGTTATGAGAACACTTTTAGGGAGTACTGGCAATGTTTAATCTCATATCTCAAGCAGATTTATGTTTGCAATTTATAACTGCTCTAATGAGCCAAAAATCCAGTTTACTTTCACTCTTCCTGTGGAAACCTCCTACTTACAGGCTTGCATAAAACTTTGATTATTCCAGTTTTTAATTTGTGAAGAAACTAACAATGCCTCTCTCTTTCCTGCTCTCTTTCACTGAATTGTAGGTAAACTTGCTCTTGCCTGGTAGATGTAATGCTAACTCTTTAGACTGAAGCACCACAACATGCAGCCTGATTGAAATGGTGTTGAAAGCTGCAATGTGTGCTGCTAACTTGTATAAATGGGGGAAAAGCAACTTACAATTGCCCTAGCAAATAAGTTTAATTTCCAAACTAATATTGTTTGCAATTTTTTACAATAAATGGTCTTCATCTTTTTATGTGAGATTCATTTTCTCTTTTAACACAATCCTACTTTTGAAGGTTGAGAATGCATTGACTAACTGTTGTGAAGTTGAAACAGGAAAAGCTCATAATAACTGGTTCAAAAATGCATAAATTTAGATGCATCCTTTGGAAAAGTTGTGTAAATATAAACCCTGCAACTATTCTGTTACTATTAAATGTTAGTGCTTCCTATACGCATCAGTTTGTCTCCATATATCCTTGTTCTCAAATCTTTTTCTATTTAATACTAATCTTTAGTATATGTCAAAAAATGATCTCTTTTTTCTTAATATACCTAGAGAACTATTGAATATAAATCAAGCTATTTAAAAGAAACTTTTCAAGAGGTACTTATCACTTACAATTGCCAAGGTATAAACTTTTATTGTTCAGATATTTTGGCTCCTCAATATTCATTTTATATAGTTCTACTTTTCTAGTTTATTACCTAAAAACCAGATCAGCTCATAAATGTATGTAATGTTAAAAAGAAAATTCCATAAAATAAGGGATCTCATGTGTTGGAGACATTGCCAGAACTTTTTTGTATTTGGTGTGAAAGGAAAATTATAAAATCAGGAAAAAATACTCAGTTTTCATATAATTCTAAAATATGAAACACTGCCCAAAACAACTCTTAGATCATTTATGAAGAACTCCACAATAGCAATCTCAGACTCCAGACTTCAAAAGAAGCAGCCCTTCTGTCCGTGCTCTATTACTCAAAAAAGCACAAAGCAGTGAAAGGTGTTTGCATAGCAGCTGTTGCTGGGTTATCTGAGACCTAGCACTTTTCAATCTCTTCATACAACTGCTATAAAGTCGAGAATGACTCTTTAGTTCATGTTTTGCAAAGTGGGTGCAGAGGGAGCTAAGGGCAAGATCCACAAGCAGCAATAGAGGGCAGCTGGAGGGTCAAAGCATTCCTGGCCCCAGGAATGTGGCCAGTAGACCACAACCTGGAACAAAGGACCTCGAAGCCAAGGGATAGTCAACACAAATAAGGGATTCACAGCAGCTAGCACTGGGAGGCTCCAAGCAACAGGAATTTTCTAAATTCAGCCTTTGGTTTCCTAGCTAAGCAGGACATTAATTCGGAAGAGCACTCGGTGCTCCAGAACCTGGTTATCCGCTTTGTACCTTTAGATAAATATTCAATTTAACACCTTGATAAAAAGTCTACATAGGATCTTGCCCAGGGGCCAAAGTTCAGATCTCTGTTTTTACACAAAAATTACCAGGTTACAAGCATGTTATTTTCCTGTCCTAATGAATTTTTAACTTTAAAAATAAGATTTCCCACTCTGATAAAAGTGGGAAATGTTTTTCCTAATAGCTAGGTGATTAGGATGCAGAAAATGCAAGTTTGAAACTCCTCTGAGCAAATAGCACAGAGCATCTCTATCTTCCTGCTTGCACTTCACCACCACAATCCTGCGTTTCCTTCCTTCCCTCCTTCCTCCATGCTGTGAGCTGGGCTACTTGCCCAGCACAGCCTTCATGAGGCACCCATGCCCATGGGAACCGAGGGAGCCAGGTTATCCTCACTGACCCGCACCATGGTAAAAGCCAGTGTCTAGGCTTTCTTTAGGTTCAGTCTGCCATAATTTGCTCCACATCTTCTGCAAGTGCATCTGAGGCTGGGATGAGCCTGTCCTGCACAGGGCAGGGTACACAGTAGCTAGTTTTGCGTGGTCGTGGCAATGTGGGATGTATTCTGCCCTTAGATGTACTTGTGTGGGCTCCCATACAAACAATTCTTTATGCTTTTTTCTGGAAGGACTTCTTTATCTGCTAAGACAACTCCTTCTGCTACTTTCCAAAACACATTCACTCGGATTTTTGGCTAAGTGCAAGCACAGGCTGCCTCCCTGGAAATTCCCTTGCTCCTGAGGTAGCCGCTGACTCTCCCAAGGCCGCTGGCATCTTTCAGGGTTGCTTTGCTCAGCAGCCCCCTCAGTCCCTCGCCTGATAAAAAAATGTCAGTGTTCAGCCTTGTGGTTTTTTCTGGGGCTTCTTGTGCAGCAGCAATCCATCACACCCAGCAGGCTGCTGAGCTGCTGCCTGGTAGCAGCACTGGCGACAAACTCTAAGGCCAGGTCTACTCTGCAAACATTTGCTTTCGGAGCTATTTTCTAGGCTCTGGTGAGAAACCCGTCTGTGCTAGCAAGGCCTGATAGCATTGACACAAGGATTTGGGGCCTCTGCACTCTTCCTTGTCTAATGCCTTTAATCAGAATAAAAGTAGGTTTTGCTGGCAGAGCTACATAGACCCTGCAAGATGTCAGTACTGTGTACTTATGTGGGCTAGAAAAAGTGTTTCTTTTGTTGATCTGAATATAAAGGCTACTCAAAAGTTTTCTGTCTTCCTTGAGAGATTAAATCATCAGGCTTCCAGTAGAATTTTGGAAAAGCTTAACTTTCGAAAACAAAATAATGAAACCATTCAACCTTAGGTAAGGGACTGTTAACACCCACTGACTTTTGGTAATCCCACTTTATTCTCCTGCAAAATAAGTTTTGAAAATAAGGATAATGCTCTAATAAATCACATACATTATTCATCTCGCCTTACTGTCATCTTCTGAAATGTATATGTGCAGTCTGGGACAGTCCTATGAACTCTCACAAATTAAAGAAGTTAGTTTTTTTGAGGGAAAGTCTTCATCCTGCTTCATTTTTCTATTGGATACTCTCAACCAGCCACCAGCCTTTAAATGTTTAGTTGTAGATGAGAATGAACCTTGTCTTTAGACACTTCTGAATGTGAATATTTTCTTTTTGCATTTGGCCTCCTCACAACTTTTCCCTTTCTTGTATCCCCTCTCTTGAAAAAGGACAAGGTGCTACAAGAAGGCAACATGAACTGAGAAATGAACCCATGAACAGCTGTCAGATTTGAGCATTCACAGCTCTTTCAGGGAAAGGAAAAACTCCCACCCTAGCTAAATGAAAAGGACATGACACAATGGAAGGAAATAGTCTCAAAGGTTTAGAGGGCATTTAATTTTGGAAAAACTCCCATGACAAAATACTCAAAAATATCTTGCTTCCTGCGTAATAAAACCACTCACAAAAATACAGAGGAGGTGCTCACTTCCCATTGCTGTTTTCCAGGGCAGTGGATTGTCCCTTGCCTGAGCTGCTCTGACAACAGGACCTGTGACTGGAGAGAAATAGCCTGGCAGCCCCATGGCTGCCGATACTCTGTGCTAGCCAAGCCCGAGCTCCAGCGCTGTGTGGAGGGCAGAAGGGTATGTAACAGGTTTTACATTTTAGTTAATTTTATTTACCTGGATATTAGTCCTGAAGCTTTAAAAATATTTTTATGATCGATGTGTGAGAAAAATCTCTTTTTATTTTAACTGGAAAAATATTCAGATGAAAAATCCACAGGGACAAAAAACAACCATTATCCATAATTTAGCCTCATATGCAGAGGCAGTTGTCTCCTGTCATTTCACATAGGATCTTAGGTCACCCCAGTGGAGTTTCAAGACCTATGGTGTATGTGGTTACCAGTCAGACCTGCAGTGAGTACACGAGGATGGCAAAATGGATTTACATTGTTGTCACAGTTCGTCTCACATTTGATATGCAAGTTGGTTTTCTTCTTCTGCATACCTAATGCATGGCATTGCTTGTGCACACTAATCTTACCAAGTCTTCTTGCACATTCTTTTCTTTTAGTGAAGCTTCTAAGGTGATTGCTTGGAAATACAAGGTCTCCTTAATAAGCATGCTATGACTGTAAAACTGTTGAGAGAGAGATCTGATCTGAGGCTCAGGTACCTTACTGAGGATACAAGTATCCAGAAAGTAAGTAATTAATTGTTATAACGATGTTAAAGTGTATTGCCTAGTTAAGGAACTAAAAGTGGCATTTTGTTAAAATCACAGAGCATTTCTATATAGACAAATACAAAAATAATAGTTTTTCAATTAACATTTGCTTCTTCATTTCTGGTAATTTCTTGTCCTGCAAAAAGTACTTTATTGCCATTTGGCTTTATTTCTGCCTGTGGTTTTCTCAATTACTATAGAGCTGTGCATTTCTCTTAACATATTTTTCTAAAATAATATTGGTTTATATGACAGAGTAGAGGCTTGATTTGCACCTCATGTATGAAACAAGCACTTCTGGGTTGACCACAGCAAAAATAGACAAGAAATTGATAGCTCTGCTTTGGCCTTTAATTTCCATGGACATCAGGCTGCTTCAATAAGCAAACACCCTTTGGTCAGGCAGCTGAAGGACAGCGGAGGAACAATACGCTACCATGGAAGTGGATTGCCAGGGTATTGCTGGGAGGATTTGCTGATGTTCCCACCTCCTGAACCTGTCCACTCACATTCAACAGTGTCAAAAACATGTGCTAAGAGTCCATTAAAACCAAGTATATGAAATGACTGTGAGCTCAATTTCTTAATTCAACTTCCATGATTTCTGACTCTCTGAGGTCACTGATCTATTCTAGTGTCAGATGAGACTCAGATCCTACATGATTAACACCTTGCAAGAAAACTCCCTGTAAAACTAATTGCACTTGTTTCCCATTCTTTATCTTTTACATAAGTCACCTGACTGATAACCTTTTCTGCTCTGTAGAAATCTGCTGAATCACTCCTGTTACCTTTGCACAGATGTCCATTTAACTGGTTTATTCTTTTAAAGTAATTACTCTAAAGTGTGTTCTCCTTTTGGTACATTTCCCCTATATCTTTCCCTCTCCTATATTTTCCCTTTTTGTCATCATTTTGTAGTGATTTTAACTTCGTGTGATGTTTTGCAATAGCATTTTTACTTTCACCAAATGAATAGAGTATGGGTCAACTCCCTCGTTTCAGTAGAACTTAAGAACTAAGAGAGAATTTTTTCATACTAGACGTAGATGGACAAAAATGGTTCCCTGCTTGGCTGATAAGATCCTGATACTGCCTGTTGTAAGTCAAAATTTAGAATTACTTTACACAGTCTGAGCAATGTAGTAGAAAAAAAAATGTCAGGGGCTCACTGCAAAAGACTTTTGACTGTCTTATATGTTTAAGAAACCTGGATCTTTTATGGATGAGCTACTCAGTAGCCAGCAATATAATTCTGATATATCAGAATTATATCATATGTCGTATCTTAATTATATCATAATTATAGCAAAAGATATAATTCCTGTGAGTAAATACATTTTTATTACACAAGGGATTTTTATAAAGACTTATAAATATTTATATTTCCTCATTTGCGATTTTAGTTTCAATTCATTACTTACCTTGTCTTTAAGTACTACAGACATCTTAGTTTCCAGAAACAGGTTTCAATGCTAGAAATGTAATCAGATAGCAAGAAAGAAGCATGAGTGCAAAACATAAGTGCTAAAGTCATCAGTCCAAGTGAGGACACTGAGATAATCTAGAATGCTCTTTGATTTACATTGTCATTTGCTGAAGTTGCCTAAGAACAACACAACTCATTTGTATGTCCACTTCTCAAAAAGGGCTCAACTAACCTGTGTATCTCTGTATTCAGGGTCTTTGAATATTCAGCTTGTGTAACTGTGGTCTCGGAAGTTCATAATTCTTTAGGAAGGACTCGTGTACCTACATCTGAATTCTTCCTGAAAGTTTATTCTGAACTAAGGCAATAAGACCTCTATAAACCCCAGATAATTACCAATCCTTTCTCAGGAAAGCAGAGACATGTATTTCTGTAGCCTCTTTCGGTCCAATGACATCGTACCTACTGTCAAAAATCTAACAGCCCTCTGTGACTGAATTTCACACTTGAATACCTTCATAAAAATTCAGACATGCAAAATTGCACCAGGAGTCACAGATAAAGCAAGTAGTGACATTTGTGATTCACTGGAGTAAAGTTTCTGATTTTTGTCCCGGAAAAAGGTATAATTTGTTTTCAGGAATCTGATCTGCTGGCTATACTTCTTACAATTTAAAACATCATTTGTGTAAAGCATTGGACACTGTACTGCATGAAATCCTTGTCTTTAAACTGGAGAAGCAAGGATTTGATAGATGGAACATTCAGTGTATAAAAAATTAACTGGGTGGTCGCACTGAAAGAGTTATGTTCAGTGGCTCAGTGTCCGAGTGGAGAGCAGTGACAAACGACACACCTCAGTGGGTGGTACTGGGACCAGTGCTGTTTAACATGGAAAGTGGGATCAAGTGCATCCTCAGTAAGTTTGCCACTCAGCTGTGTGGCACAGTCAACTTGGAGGAGGGAAGGAGTGCCATCCAGAGGAACCCTAACAGGCTTTGAGAGGTGGGCTTCTGTGCCTCATGGAGTTCAACAAAGCCAAGTGCAAGGTCCCGCACCTGTGTCAGGGCAATACCAAGCACAAGTGCAGGCTGGGGTGATGAAATAAGATGTAAACTGAATGTTCTTGTTGTTTGAAATGCAGCATGCTGAAGATCAACTGTATCTTTAAGTGCAATCCTTCTGTTTTTCTCATGTTTCATAGAACATTGATAAAACGCAGCACATAGATATCTCTTGCTCATTAGTTTCTTTTATTCATTTGCCAATATTTCTGAAATATATTTATGATCACCCAAGCAGACCACTTCTTTCCTATCTGCATCATAATTAAGCCTTCAAAAATGCTTTCTGATTTGTTTTCCAACTCCAGGCTGCTTTCATGTCTTATGTTAGAATTTATTTGTTTTCCAAAGCTCATCTGTAAAATGTAATCTCCTTTCTCTATAAGAGAAATTCATTTTCCCTGGCTGTGACTTCCTGTTGATTTCGCATCATCACTAATTTCTATTTTAGTTTGTATGCTTATAAAACTGTGCTTGAGCTAAGTTGTTTCTGTGTGTTGTGGTTTAACCTGGCAGGCAGCTAAACACCCCACAGCCATTCACTCACTGCCCCACAGTGGGATGAGGGACAGAATCAGAAAAAAAGGTAAAACTCGTGGATTGAAAAAAAACCAGTTTAGCAGAACAGAAGAAGGGAAAATAATAATGATAAAAAATATACAAATGAAGTCACACACAATGCTATTTCACACCACCCACTGACCAATGGCCAGCCAGTCCCTGAGCAGAGGTTGTCACCCCCCCAGACAGTTCCCCTCAGTTTCATTGTTCAACATAATGCCATACGGTTTGGAATATCCCTTTGGCCACCTGGAATCAGTTATCCAGGGTGTCTCCTCCTAGCTTCTTGTGCTGCCCAGCCTCCTCACTGGCAGGGCGGAACAAGAATCTGAAAAGTCCTTGACTTAGTGTAAGCAATGCTCAGCAACAACCAAAACATCAGAGTATTATCAATGTTATTCTCATTCCAAATCCAAACCACAGGACTGTAACAGCTACTAGGAAGAAAATTAACTCTACCCCAGCCAAAACCAGGACACTTGGTTTCATAAAAATGTAAGACCACCTGTAGTGAAACAATAACTCTCAGGCTAATGGAGACATAAGAAAGGATGTATGTGCACAAAAACAGTTTTATGAGGTCTTATTTTGCTTTATGATGTGTTAGCAAGAATAGTAAGTGATATGTTTGCATTTCAAACACAGTAAACATGAAAATTTTGAAGTGCTGTGGTTAAGGTTGTTCTGGCTGAATAGATTTTCCTTCAATCCACTTTTCATGTCTGCAGTCTTTTCTCCATTTTAAACTCTAAGGGTAATGAGATGCAGACTATGTCATTCTTAGGGAACTCTACATGTATATTCTAATTGAATCAAAGAAATTGATAGTCATAATAAAATATTAAATCTGTATTATATTGCCTCAACAAAATTGTCTCTAACTGTGGTTAATGACATCTTACTGTAAGACATGATGCTTTGAATTTTGTACAATAAATTTTAAAAATGGGTGGAGGAAAATGAGTTTTAACAGGTTATTATTTACCCAATTAGCAGCATATAGAAAGTTGGCCTCAACAGCAGGAGGGATATATATTTAGCTTATCATTGAGAAATACTACCCAAAGTTTAGTCTTATAATTAAGCACCATTGAGCCATGTGTAATTAAGAACAGGAAATATGAAAAGACAATATTTGCTGAAGTACTTAAAATTCAGCTGTTAAAACAGGAATTTTAGCTTATAATTTCTTTATAATATTTTAGAGTTAAGTGGTGTTTTGAACTTACAGGTGTTTAAGTTTCCCAAGTGTGGTTAATTTATAATGATAGGTCTGGTTAAGAATTGAATTCCACTATGCTTACACAATCTTTCAAAGGCTTTAAGCTATAATGGAATTTTTCACACAAAATGTCTGCAAGAGAAGACAGTGAAAACATCTGTTTGTGTGAAAGCGTTGTTCTTTGTCTTGTGAAATTATAACCTTATATATATGTCTGATCATTTACTCATCCTGCAAACAAATCCTCATCAACTTGAACAGTACATGACTAAGCCTCGTGCCAGTCATGTAAAAAAAAAGAGATATGATGTATTCTACACACCTGAGCCATCATCTTCCTCATTATTGTCATAGTCATCCCTAGAGCCTTTGGTAGAAATCATATTAAATACCACATGGTACATGCAGTTACAGTGAGTTCATGCAACTGTATAGAAATAAATGGGGCTGTAGTTGCCACGCATTCAATTACACTGAATGATTAATTCATCAAAGCTCTTGGGTTAGCTGAAGGACATAGATTTTCTTCCTCGAGCTAAACACCACTTATTTTAACTTTTGAGACTTCCAAGCATTTGCTGAAAATGAAGCTGACATGCAGAACTTGAATTTTGAAAGATGCTTTCTGATGGTTTGCATACCACAACAAAATGTGCTTGACCAGCTCTGCATAAGGGCAGTTTGAAAAGCAGGTAGGATTACTTATGGGTGTTCTCTTCTTCCACCTCATTTCTTTTTTTTTAGGGAGAAGAATTTGTTTACTTTTCCAGGATTTACACGTCTCACAGCATAGTTGAACCAATAGTTAGAAGCAGATTGTTGGATGCAGACAAGGTGGATGGATGCAGTATGTATGCAGATTTGCTAGTGATTTGCTATTCATCCACCAGCCTGGGGTGCATTGCATTAGAAGGAATGCACACCTATCTTTGTGTCTGACATCTTCTCTGGACTTATGGCAGAACATTTCCTTCAATATCCCAGCACACATGGTCTCCAGAGGAAGACTCCTGATACCGTCATGTGATGACTGCGAAGAGACTTTAGAGCTAGAGAGCAGGGACCATAGGTTTCAGATACTGCGGTCCTAGTGTTAATGACATATCTCTCAACAATGATGTAATTTCACTGTGAAAGATGTAGCTGGAGTTAAACAAATTTGCTTGATACCAGTGATACAGTGATGTAGCTCTTATCTACTTGAACACCCAGACTTCTTCACTGAAAGCTCATATTGTTCTGTAATTGACTGACATCTTCGAGGGTCACCAACACTTTTGATCTGCCTTTCTGTACATCCACAAGTCTACTTTGGCTCATTTCTTTCCTCCCCACTTACATCAAGTCTCAAGTATTCTCTTAGTCGACCGGTTTCTGAAAGTCTGTGTTAATTTACAAGTGAAACAACTTGTATTCCTCCCCAGTGTGATGTTGCCATCTGTCTCAATCCTGACTCATCCTGTTCAGCCACACCTTCTCCTAGAAATAAGTATACGTTCCCAGATGGACACTCAGTCACTCAACAGCACTAGCTGTCTGATATAATTTCCTGCCCTCCTGCTTCACCATCTCATAACAAGCTCACTTAAGAGTGAAATGGAGATGTTCCAAGACTCACAACATCCTTTGGAGATAGGCTGTGTGCAGTCTCATCAATCTTGTGGTGATATTTCAAGTACGTCAGGGCTGTAACAGTTACCTGTTTCATCCTGTTATACTGACTATCTAAAGGAATCTGCTCTGGCTCCTGTCAGCTCCATCATGTTCTCAGAACATCAGGACAACAACTATGCTAAAGCCCACCTGATATTTTCATATGGTGCCCAGCATCATGGCATTTATGGACTAGAACTGCCACTTTAAGACATAATTGTACCTAACTTGTCTCTCCTGGTACTGATTCACTAAATGACTGCACACAGTGCCCTTGCACCTGCAAACCTGGCGAAGTAGCTACCCCAGGGAAGGCTTGAAAATTCATTCATGGATCCATGGTTTATATGTGTGTGCTTGTTTAGGCATAGAAACTGTAAAGCCCTACAAGGCTAAATTATTTAGTAGTGTAAATTGGGATGTGTGTGTGTATTTTGTTCTAATTTTACACAACAAAAGAATAGCAAAGAGACCAATGAGTTGATCTTAATCTTTGATCCTCTGCAATGTTTGAGACTGGAAATATTTAGCATGACACTTCACACTTAAGTTGATAGTAAATGCACAGTGTTGGCAAAAAAGATACCTGTGCATCATTTTCATTTGCCTTAGCCATAGTTCCTCTCTCCTTTTTGTCATGAAGGTTTTTCTCCCGCTATTTGAAAGGAGTAGTAGGTGAGATTAGACCAAATACAGTTAGAAGGAGAAAGTATCCATGAGAATCCTTATCACAGTAGAATGAAGAATGAGATAAAAATGCCACATGTTCCAATTTAGTGTTATAGCCAAATATGCTCCTTTGTAATTCCCATGTGCTATGATGAGAAAATAGTATTGTATGTTACTAGAAGAGAAACAATCTTGTATGTTCTACCAATTGCTGTATGTGTGTAACTTGGTAGTGCCTGTTTGTTATTCTGCTAATGATGTGCTGTGTTTTCACAGAAATGTTCTCACCCACATTACAAGCTAATGATATCCTTGCCTGCTATTATCTGAGAACTACTTTTTAAATAGATATGCATCTAGATGCTACAGTGATGGAAATGGAGATTAAAGAGACATGGATATAGGCAGACTGAAGAAATTAGGAGATTTTGCAAGCTAAAAGAATTGTTGTTTAAAACCTCAAGTTAATCTACTTTAGAATTAGGACATATTCTAAGCATGAACTGTCTTCTTAATTGTAAATAATTGTGTGCATGTTTGTGTCTGTCAGAGAGGGAAAGAGAGAATATCCAACTGGTCCTTTCAGGGATCCAAGGATCCTTGACTTCTGTGTGTCCTGTTATGCTTGGTTTAAAGGGTTTTCTTCTGACACAATGTGAAAAGCTGGAAATCACCTTGCATGTGAGAGAAGTTC
>JAYRBT010000042.1:22127039-22205255 GCA_036023395.1 Myiotriccus ornatus | reverse complement strand
CTACAGTGATGGAAATGGAGATTAAAGAGACATGGATATAGGCAGACTGAAGAAATTAGGAGATTTTGCAAGCTAAACGAATTGTTGTTTAAAACCTCAAGTTAATCTACTTTAGAATTAGGACATATTCGAAGCATGAACTGTCTTCTTAATTGTAAAAAATTGTGTGCATGTTTGTGTCTGTCAGAGAGGGAAAGAGAGAATATCCAACTGGTCCTTTCAGGGATCCAAGGATCCTTGACTTCTGTGTGTCATGTTATGCTTGGTTTAAAGGGTTTTCTTCTGACACAATGTGAAAAGCTGGAAATCACCTTGCATGTGAGAGAAGTTCTTGTTTAGTACAAGCATGAACAGCAGCTGTTTAAGAATTTTCTCTAGGGAACAGCTTTGAGAGGTCCAGGAGGGGAGGTAGAAGAGCCTCTATGCACTTGGTGCTAGTTTTAATTTGTTTGCTACCATACATAATCTGTCAAGGGCTGCTCTGCAGCCCACAATGGGCAGGGCATGGGAAGCTGAAGGCATTGGTGTGGCCATTCTTGGCCCCGACACCAGATTAGGGTACATTCATGTGAAACTGCTTCTGTTCTGTGGGAAGTGTCATTGGTACACTGTTGTGACTTATTTTTAATCACAACAGGTTAATAGTGGGAAGTGGAATCAGTTTCTGAAACTGTAACATTCCTCAAGGGAATAGATAAATAGATATGTATTAGATGAGTGAAGTCCAAGATACTTCCACCACATAGAGTCTATAAAAAACCACCTTGGAAATGTATTCTTAAACATGTACTCTTGTGCAGTCTTAATTTTATTTGCATAATCAAATATTCAGTCTGGAAGTGGTGAAACATCAAACCCCAAACCAAATTAAGAAATGAAACAACAAAACACCAGCTTACAGGGTGCCAACTACCCTGAGTGCCAGAGGAGGTAGGAGAAGCTGCGTACTGTTGCGCAGAGAACAGGGCTGTTAGTGTGTTATGGCTCTATGGGGTTTCTGATTCCCAGTTTTACATTTTTGCTCCTCAGTGTGGATTTCTGGCTGAGGTGACTGCGGTAATTGATTATGCACACAGTTTCATTGGCAAACCACAGTGAAGCTGGGTTCCCATACTATTTTGTCATTGCTTACCTGCTTCAGCAGGAGGAACTGCTAGTCCTATCCACTAAAAATAGAGCAATTGCGTTAAAAAAAAACAACACTCTAAGTTCTGTGGTCTCCAAATAGAGAAATGTTTGATTTGTTAGAGGAGTGTAAGAATGAACAGGAACAAGCCCAAATTTGACTTCATTCATTTGCAAGTTCAGAGTAGCCCAGCAAAGACTCCTATACTTCAAGTACTTCTGTCATGCTGACAGCATTTCTAACTCCCTTTACAGAAGGCAGACATTAATCAAGACATGCTGTGTAGGAACAAATGACATGAAAAACTGAAGGAAAAAAAGCAGGAAGCTGTGAGCAATTATGAGAGCAGTTGTGCAGTAGCAATTGGAAGGAAATATACAGATAAGCAAAAGAAATTATCACCAAGGATGAAAAATATGGGGCTAACTGTGCAGCTATAGCCATCTATAACCTGCACTTTTTGTCTTTGAAACATAATATAGCTTTTTATTGATCAAATCACACAGGTTTTGCTAAAGGAGAACTTTAGTATTGAGATGTTAGGTCTGGAGAACAGGCAGCTCACAGAGGTATTACTTGAACATTATGAGAAAGGTTTAAAGACCTCCTGAGTAGCTGTATTCTTTTCTAAGCTTTTGGTTTCTGATTTGTACAACTTCTAAGTCATCTTTTTTTCCATCTAAAGATTCTTTTTATAGGTGACTCAACTAACAGAGGGATGATGTACTATCTAATAGAAAGAGTGAATAAGACTCTTCAGGAATGGCAAAAGACTCATGATGTTAAATGTTATCATAATATCAACGAGGGGAAAACATTTATCAGTTACTCCTATTACCCCCAGTTCTGGATGAATGCAAACCAGAGACCGACTTTTGAGAAAGCATTGGAGCAGCTGCTGCAGAGGTATTGTACAAACTATTGTACCCTTGTTTGTGTTGTTCTATTCACACAAATGTGTTTAACACATTTCAAAATTAAAGACAGTAAACAATTAGGCATAACATGTGCAGACCATGTTGTGTGATTAAAAAATAGTAGGAAATTACATCAGGCTTCTGATCAGGGTGCCAGATACAGTTCAGTGAAATGCAATGCAACGCAGTTAAAATGTTTGCCATCTGTTTTAAAGCAAGATGTGTTGTTTTTCTTTTCTGGGTTTCAGATCACGTCCCCTGGAGAACACAGACCAGACTGTATTAATTGTAGGTGGTGTTCAGTGGCTTAATTCTAATCACCTGCAAATTATCCAAAAGGTGTTGAGCAGGTAATGCTATGTACTTGGTGTTATTCCAAGTTTTGATATAATAAATTATGAAAAAGAACAAAAATTTTTAAACAAAACATTTCATTTGTTTCTCATGGGTATGCACTTAAGTGGCTTTGAAAAAATAAATATACATTGTCTTTTGATGTTTCTGTTAAGTAAATATTCAAGGTGAGGCCACGGCAGTGTCCTGCTCTACTCTGCAATGGTGAGGCCTCACCTTGAATATTGTGTGCAGTTTTGGGCATCACAATATAAAAAAGATATTAAGGTATTGGAGAGTGTCCAAAGAAGGACAATGAAGATGGTGAAGGGCTTTGAGGGGAAGGTATATGAGGAGCAGCTGAGGTCACTTGGTCTGTTCATCCTGGAGAAGAGGAGGCTGAGGGGAGACATCATTGCAGTTACAACTTCCTTGTAGTAGGGGAGGAGGAGGGGCAGGCACTGATCTCTTCTCTGTGGTGACCAGTGACAGGACCCGAGGGAATGGCCTGAAGTTGTGGCAGGGGAGGTTTAGGTTGGATATTAGAAAAAGGTTCTTCATCCAGAGGGTGGTTGGGCACTGGAGCAGGATCCCCAGGGAAGTGGTCACAGCACCAAGCCTGCCAGAGTTCAAGAAGTTTTTGGATGATGCTCTGAGGCACATGGTGTGACTCTTGGGGATGGTCCTGTGCAGGGCTAAGAGTTGGACTTGATGATCCTTGTGGGTCCCTTCCATCTCAGCATATTCTGTGATTTGGTGATTAAAATGTTGTTTTTTTTTTTCTTTTTAATTTGCCAAACAGGGAAAATCTATCAAATATCCTGGTAATTATCAAATCCATAGGGATGGGCTTTCACCTCCCAGTGGATGGAATACATTCTCTATCACAGGTAAGCTATAGTACATTTTGAATGTATTTTCATGGAAAACTTGTAATTTCAGCATTAATTTTGCTGTTTGGTCAAAATATGTTACATCTTCTGCTGAGCAAGCTTTAAGTAGATCAAAGACAGATTTGTGTTTGTGTTTGCTCATACTGCTTACTGATATGGATTCAAATCAATTTACCTTATTTTAAGGATTACATTGCAATCATGTAATGAGAGCCATTGGAGATGCTGTGCTTGGTCAGCCATCCCAAGAACCAGAAGAAGTTCCAATATTAATCCTGTTGTCCAAATTGAGAAATTGTGCTAGGGATAAGCAGATTTCTCCTTGTACCACGTTAAGCATAGGCCCTTCCCAGGCTTCCTCCATGTTTACTGCTGGATCAGGTTTACTGGTCTGGCTGCATTGCATAACTCTCATAAATCTAGCTTAACTCACCTGTGAAACCAGAACATTACAGAGCAGCTGGAATGTACCGGTGAATCCAGCCTGTTATTTGTATGTTAATTATATGTTACAGTTAGTTTAAATCATATCCAAGACCCTCAGAGTAACAAATGGGCTGATTTCAGTGAGTTTTTGTAACTCATTCAATTTAATATTTTTATTTACACTTTGGACATTGATTCTCTATTCCCTACACATAAAATGCATGGATGAGAAGCACTGGAGGGCAGAACAGAGTGAATAATGCCTGCCAGCACTGTGTGTCATGCTCCAGCTATTCACAGGTGTTGAAAAGAGAAAATTATTAGCTTTCTTAGATTACGTACAGCACTCCTTTCACACTGGGGACTGGTGCCCACATCTTTTTGCAACCATAACACACTTGTATTCAGCCTGTGACTAACTGCTACTCTCACCCTTCTTTCTGCTGCAGAGACTATCCTGTCTGATTTTGCCCATTCTTTCTGTCTAACTATTTATTTACATTTTCTCTATCGAATGTCTTCTTATTGATTCAAACCATTTTCTTAATTTATCTGTATGACCACAATAGAATACAGTAGGGAAACTGTTGTCATCAACATGAAGAAACATTTTCATAGCTTCTGCCATAGGTTTCAGCAGAATTCAGTCCTAGGAGGAAGAAGAATTTTGATGCAGTAGAGGTGAGGCAAGGATAGAAAGAGTATTAAAGGCTTCTGAGGAGTACATTTTTCTTTTTTTTTTAATTCAGTAAATTAGCAAAACTCCAGAAATCAACTATGGTGAATAACTGACATTCTTTTCTCTTTCAATTGGAATCTTAAACCAAATTACCCATGTGGTTTGGGTGCTCTAGGCTTCAGGACTATCCCAGCTATTCTCAAAGCTCTTCTATTTGCAGTGTCAAATCCACTGCCTTGCCACCTTCATGGCTAAATTTTTTTCTATTCTTGGCCTTCCTGCAGTATCTTCAGAAATAATAATCTGTTCTTCAGTATAACCATTTTTAAGATACCCATGTCCTCTACTCCCTTTTAAGCAACAGCTTCAATGAATTTTATTTGAAGCTGAATTTTATTTTACAGGAACAATTTTACCATTTGTTAAACAGACAACTTTATAATTGGATTTTTTTTCTGAATTATACCTCACATTGGCTAACTATATGTTAAAAAACCATTACCCAGTAAATATACTTTAAACAACCTTGAAATCTTCCTATAAAGGAAGCTGCACAACTACTGAAAAGTAATTTTAATTTCTGCAAAAATCTACAACAGCCTTGGAGTAGTAGCTATTTCCAAGAGTGAATTTATAGTAATTCATACCAGGAGTATAACATCATTGCTTATTCAAAATGTCATTTTGCTATACATTTCCATGACACAATACCCCTTAAACAGCCTTTCTGACAAGAGATTGCAATATTTTATCTGGAATGCAGGCACAGATACAAAACCTGTGGAATGAAAACTTGATTATTCTGGATACAGCAAAAAATTTGGGCTATGAAGTGGTTGACACCTTTGTCATCACCATGGGACGTTACAAGGAATTCCTGCAAGGGAAGTGTGGTTGCCATTTCCATGAGGTAATAATTTACACTTATATAATTTCCAGGTATTTAAGATCTTTTAACTGTCAGGTGCTTAGAAACAAAAAGGTATGCAGTGAGGTTACCATTTGTGACTCAAAGTTAGGCCTGAATACAAACTGTGGGTGTAGCAGTTTGTACAGGGCACTTGTCCCTCACTGCTCAGAGCGCAAGGCAACGCAGCGACAGGCTGAACTGCTGTAGTGATGATTCCTCAAAATAAGAATAAATATGTTCCTCTGCAAAGGTAACTCATATAAAAGGATGCTGCACAGTTTCCAGGTTCTTATATTATTTGTTATGTGTTATATATCCCTGCTGCTTCTTCATGGACTGAGTTTGTCTTTTTACTGTACCTCAGTCTCACAGGTTTTTGTCTGATGGCTTCCCAACTGAGCAGCTCAGCACACTCACATCAAACCATAAATACAATTAAAATGGAGCTTAAAATTGAAGGACCAATCTCACTGCTATGTATCAGTTTTCCTTTGTCTGAGAAAAAAATTATCTGGGATAGTTACAGTAACCAACTATACAAATAGAAGTGTAAGTGAGAAATTGCCTGTGATGCTAAAGGGTTCTTCATTCTTACGAACTGAATCTGGATTGTTTAACAAAAGATTAGGAAACTACCACAGGTTATTTAGCTAAAATCTGTTCAGAACCATAAGACTGGGGTTGTCATGTCTTTCAGAAAGATTGGATTTTCTCTGAGTGAGCAAAAGAGAGGTGGAAGTTTTGATAGAATGAGATACAGAATGAGAACAAACTGCTACCAAAAGTTAAAACTGGAGGTGGGAAAAGGATGCGAAGAAAGATAGCTCTCTGAAATCAAGAGTTAATAAATTTATAATGTTTCATAGTCAGCTGGGGACTTTTAGCCAGTAAGAAGCCACCAGCTGGAAGAAATTTGCTTACTGACTAGAATAATGATACAAGTAATTTGATATACCATTTAGAATACAAAAACTTAATTCTCATGGAGAAATTCATAGGATTTATTTTTCTATTAGAGTTATCAGAAGTGCATAAATGTTAAAATGTTAAAAAAGACTAGCACCACACAAGTTAAATGACAGCATTTTTTCAGCATGATTCTAATAATTAATTTTCTGTCAAAATAAAGTACTTTAAGTAAGAGAGACCACCAAATGTTTTCCAAACCTCTCAAGGATAAATCCCCTTTGCTTATTTTGCCAAGTCATGCCGATTTTTCTGTAAGCCCCACTCTTAGCCAAACCTGTTCCCAGGACCTGAATGTGTTCAGGGTTAGCAGAGAAGCTCTGTAGGGTTTTGCAGGTACAAAGGTGGGCCATGATCCCAGGAATGAAGTGGAGGTACTAATTTTTGCTGTAAAAAAATTCAGGACAGTTATGATATATTTTCCTTAAAGATCCTTAAAAAAGCAACAATCTAAAAATAAAGTTGCCTTCATCAGACACCCACAGCATACACTGGAAAGCAAAATATCCTGTGGCTAATTAAACCTAGGAGTAGTTCAAACTAAACAAACTGAAATTGAGTGGTGATGATTGTAAAATTCAAGCACAGGCTCCGGAGTGTCCTTGTGGTGTCTGCATATGTGTAACAAGTCTATTTTCTTGTAGCCCGTGGATTATATTTAACTCTCTCAGCCACAGCAGAATAAAGCAATTAATAACTATAAAGCTTTGATTTTTTCTCCTTAAAAACACTGGTAGAAATATTATCTCAGACACAGTCTACCAGACAGCAAATGCATTTCCAAAAGAGTATAGGGATTTAATTGGCTGGAACTGGTTGGGATTCTTCTCCAATATGAGGTTCCCTGGGACAGAGCACAAGTTTGGGAGTGTTATCAGACCCATCTGATCTCTAGTGCCATGTGTTAGCCTCACAGCTGGTTTCCACCCCAGCTCCCCAGCAGCTCACATGTTTTCAGGCCATTGCCATGGCCTCTGTAGTGCTTTGGGACCAAAATCAGCAGGTGTGGCTAATTAACCAGTCCTTTAATCTACTCTGCTCAGAGCTTGAGAGGCACAAACACAGCTCAGTACAAATGGAGCTGGAAAAGCAGGAGTAAGTCACAGAGCAGATATTTATGTGATGGATAAATCATCCCATGGAGTAAATGCCTCCCTCCATTTTACCCAGAAAGTTTGACCTTTTTTTGTCTAGAGCACAGATGTTGGTGTCTTCGTGGGTCACTGCTGATGCTTGCCATTTCCACAGATCTTACAAGCGAAAAGGAGATCTTCAAAGTGAAATGTTTCAGATTTTTGTATGGAACTGGGTGGAAAACAGCAGGGTGTGATCGACCATCAGCATTTTTCATGCACTCCTCCATCATTTTGTATGAGCTTATGTTCTGATTTGGTCTTGTTTCTCTGCTGGAAGAATCTCAACAGAAAGTATGTGTTTCTGGGGAGGATCAGTGTAGAATTTGGCCCACAAAGCTATTGTGAATGAGGCTTGAGAGGTCATTGTGCCTGAAAGAGGCACAAATAAGCCCAGGAGAATCCATCAGCAACTAAAACCCAGACTTGATCCTTGAGGAAAGCAAAAAGAAAATCCTTGAATGCTTTTGATACCTTGTTAGTTTTACCAGTTTTGTCATCAGCTTATTTCTGCATCCTGGCATCCTGGCAAGTGGAGTTTCATCAGGTGCTGAAGCAGTTTGCATTAGGAAAAATGGCATTTTGCCTCTGAGGACAGAGCCAAGAACACTGTGTAAAACTCCAGGACTTTTCATGTTTTCTGAAACTAGAGGAGATAGAATAAATCTATTCCTTTGTACTTTCACTTTCTTTCTCTTAAAAAAATGACATTCCTAAATGCCCAGAAGGTGACTCCCCCCTATAATTGCCATCTGAGCTAAAGCACGGCTGTGTGGGAAGGAGGGACTGGCCATTCTGTGCAGTCAAAAAACAAGAACTGAAATGCCCTCAGCAGTTCTAATTAAGTTCTCATTAGCTGGCTGAAGAGAAAGCTGTTTCCCCTGATTGTCCTCAAAAATTAATTGGAGTTCCCACCAACCCACTTCAGTGGGCCTTCAGGTTGAGCCTGATAGCAATAGAAATCTGCACCTCTGTAGACCCTACAATCTTTGCTCAGATTGCCAAGGGATCTGGGCTTTCAAAGGGATTATGTTGAGCTGAGACAAACTATCTTGCATAAGATAGTACTTGTACTTGCTGCCCAAACATACTTCTAGTTCTGTGCACATGTGCAAACTTGATTTTTTATTTACCTCATTCTTTTAAAATGTTTAAGGAGAAGTAGATTGGGAAACACTTATAGAGACTGTTATAGAAGCTATTTTAAAATTAGATTTATTTCCTATTTTAGTGGCAATGAAATCATGGTCACAACATAGAAACTAGCAATCTTGGGATTTTGGTATCTTAATCAGTGGCTGGATGACGGCTGGATGAACATTAGATTACATTCCTGGGAGATTATGCCTAACAGGAATGCAGTTTGGGTGATTGGTTCAAGGTGGCATCATTTTGAAATAGTTGTAAGATCTAAGGCACTAATTTAGAAAAATGAACCTGCAGTAATTGAATAAAAACAAATAATAGCCCTTCACTTAGCTGTATCAAATTGATCAGAGGATATATTAGTTTTCTACATGGGTAGTTCCTGGTCCTTTTTCAGTTCAGCTAGCGTCCTCATAGCCTCTCTACTCAATTTTTCAAGCCTTTGCACATGTTGCTCCTTCGCTCACACTTAATTTTGTATGATTTGTTTCATTTATTATGAGATTCACTACATATGAATGTTTATGCTGATTGTTCAGTGGCAGTTAAATATACCTTATATTTTTTAAAAGCTAACATCCTTCTGAATAAATACGTGCATTAATAAATGAATTCTGCATTTTCAAGTGTCTGATGTGATTGATATAGCAGAAAAACTGATGGGCGTCAGAGCTATCAAGTCAGCATATATTTACTTTTTTAAAAATAAGTTAACCACTTGTCTCCTTTTCTCCTTTCTCTGGGTTTGCCACTGCTGAGGCTGAGGTCTTCTGTCCTGCATGTGCGCAAGGTTCTGGAGTTTTGCATCTCTTGAAGTCGCTTCATTGTTCATCAGTAACTGAGTGTTCACTGAAACAAGACCTTCAGCATTTCACAGGAGACCACCCTCCCCAGTCATTAGGCTCCTGACAACCATACCTTTCTCTCTTATTAGTCCCATGGGCACTTGTTTATTCCATACAAGTTGAACCTGATAATCCCAGAACTTTATACATATTTGGGGGGCCAAGGTGGAGCATTCTTTGGCACTAGTTATTGAATCATGTTGTGGTTATCTCAGTGTGAGGCCCTGGGCACAGGGATGTTAAATGGCACCATACCTCCCTTCTTGGAGAAACATGACACATAAGTGCTTTCTTCTCAACATGGGGGTGGGCCGGGTTTGCATCAAGACCTTAGAGTGAGACATTCTCATAGTTTAGACAAGGCTCTTAGCTGAGTCACAATATTTGTTCCTCAAGTGCTTAATATCAGAGCAGGATTTAAACCTTTCTGCAGTTTGGGGCTGTCCTTTGTTTTTTCACATGCTGAATATACAGACAAGCTGTTGAGTATGAATTTTATTGTTTTCCATAAACTGTCCCTAATGAAGTAAACAGAATCTAATATACATTAGAATTAGCATTACAGAATCAATTGAGTATAATGGGCCTATGCATTTCGATTTCTAGACTTATGAACTTGCACTTTACTTTGTATGTAACATAACAAGTTGGCCATTAAAATACTGTTTGCGAGCAAGTTACAGCTCAAGGTAAGAGTATCAGGACCTGCTTTGTGCACAACTGCCTCAGCATTTCTGTGCGCACAGCTGTGTATCTGTCTTTCTAGGTGCAGGCAGAAAGCACTTACATATGTCACTTCTTTTGCAGGTGGTGAAATCCAATCCCTCTGAAGAACGGCCACACATAACAATGACGTTATCAAGACACTATACACTGGGGAAGTATTTCGGCAGTCAAAGCAAACCATCACAACTGCAGGACTATGCAACAAATTCTCAGTCCCCATATCATGTCCGAGGTCCAATAAATCAAGTATATTCTGAAATCCTTCTCAGCAGGCTCTGTGCAAGTAAGAGGGAGCTTGTCGGCACATAGCCTCTCTTGGATGTAGTGCTGGTACTAGGGAAGTACCACTACACGAGTGACAATTGAAAGATCATGGAGAATTTTGACATGCTTCCTTAATTGACTGAACACACACACAGAGTTTGGGACGTTATATTTTTTCAAAAACATTATGAAATTGAGATATGCCCTGGTGACTCTGTAGTGTCAAAATGGAAGGTGGAGAAAAGAGAGGAAGTTACTTGAACTGTTGCCAAAGATTAGAACAGCTGTAGCTCAAGCAACTGTGTATTAATGATAGTAAAGAGAGAGAAATATATTTACTTGAACATTTGGAAAGGACTGCTTCAGTTCTTCAGCACTATATACTTTTCTATTTATAGAGACACTGTAATATTTGAATGTATTTAGAAACTGAACATTCCGTTTTAAAGAGTTTTATTTTATGTGGATAGGTTCCCCTTGAATATCAAACCTTTTGTATTTAGACACTTGGTTTATACAATTGAAAATGTCTATAAGCATTTTACTGATGATGCCAAGTTTGAACTCTAGTGGTTTTAGTGAAAACACACCTCTTCTCTACATCTTAGATGGAAAAGACATCTACTCTATTTTTTTGCATGTTCTAAAGCTAATAGAGAGATAGATTACTTAGACTTGAGAATGACTGTATCTATTTCAATGTCACATGTAAGTATAGTGAATTTTTTAACATAACTTTATTTATGGTTCCAGTTTAGGAGAGTGCCCATGTGCAAGAAGAACACTTAGATAAGTGCTTCAGTGTCTACCTTGGCCTGTGAGCCAAGCAAGTATTCTTCCCACATGGAAGTGCCGTTTCCTTCATGATTTTCATAAAATACTTACCAATGTGTGAAGCCAATACCGCAAACATAAGGAAAATCCCCTTTGCAAGCACACATGAAACCTTCAGAATCTGGTTATTAATCTGTCATGAGGAGCGTGTGATGCAATGGCAGCAGGTTTACTGCCAGCATCCCATGCTTGGCAGGGACAAGACCTTTTCTGAATGCTAGTTTCAGTTCAGACCTTCTCTGAACTGTAGCTTCATGCTGGAGCCCAGCTACATCAGCAATGTTTGCAGAGCTTCTGTGAGTGAAGCCCCAGGGAGAGGCTCTCTGCTGGTCCCCTGCCACGGTGTTGGCAACCCACTCATTCACAGTTGTGGTGCCGTGATGGGAAACCAATTACAGTCCAGGTTTGACAGCTGGGTGACAGGTTAATGGCAACCTAAAGGACTGTTGTCCCTACAAATTATCCAGTTATGGATTTTTATTAATCCACTCATACAACAGCCAGTCAAGGCACTGCTCTCTCCCACTATCACTAGAGAAGGGAGTCTGAACCAGCTAAGTGCAGCTCTAACAAAAGACCTGCTGAGCTCTGTGTCGGGCTTTCCCTCCGTTAGCTTCTAATTTGGGAAAGGAAGCCTCAAAGCATGTCACAGAATAAACAAATTATAGCAAGGAATCATCAACCTATTTACCCTAGTAGTGCTAGTAGAAGTAGGGCTAACAGTTCATGACACAACCTTTGGGATTTGCCAAAGATCCTTAAACTCAACAGTCTGTATGCTCAGCTGTAGTTCTGTGAGCTCATACTCCTTAAGGTGAGATATGTAGGGATACGATGGGAAATTGTTATGCAGTATGGAGTTTGGCTTCCTAGGTGATAGGAGTATCCTCAAAAAGAGGATTTGGCACATCTAGTTTAGGAGACCTTCCACTATGCTGAAAAAGTTCCTAATTTAGACAATTACTCACTTTTAGTGAGATGGCGTCATTATCTCTGTTTCTGTATAATATGCTGCTGATTTCTTACAGTAAATGTCCCCAAATTTCTATGCAAGGTTTTCCCTGGTGTGGAGCTTTGCTTGAAAGATGGGTCAGGAGCTGTGCATAAATATGGAAAAAACAGCATTTGTTTTTGAGCAATATGATTATCTAAAGAATTTAACTGTATGCAAATGATATAATATATTCTCTTGGGTCTGGAATTTCAGGGCTGCACAGCCTTAAAGCTGAAAGATATAATATCATGTCATTATTAGTAGTAGATGCAAAATACAGCCAGATGTCTTCAGTATTAAGATGATCAATAATAGGTGTATTACAATTCTGCATCTGTTAAGATTTTTTTTTATGGTAGCTCATTTAAATCCACATGCTGTTACTGCTATTGTTCTGTACACAGATTTTCTTAAGGCATGAAATGGGTTTTTATGTTTGGGTTTTTTTAACCAAAGCCTGTTGATGAAAAGGAAAGAGCTGACTTTGTTATAGTGTAGCTGATATCACTGAATGTGCAATTCATCAGTTCTGGTTTCATCACAAAATGGTTTACATCTGCTGTACACCCAGATGTCTTAATGTTTTCCAAATCCTAATATTTTTCAAATGTTTTAAGTGGATATTTTCCTGTGTTTTCTATTTTTTACATGTCTGTGTACATATATATATGTCTGTACAGAGTCATTGGTACAATTTGCAAATTGATCTTTATTTAAATGAGTTCTTTGAATAAGCTTTTTCATATACTGTATGATTCACGTAGTCTTAGGAATAAACAAAGGAAATGCAGACTAAAACAGGTACCAAGCTACATTTTCATTATTTAACTTGAAAATATATCTAGCATCTCTAGGTATGTGAAAGATGAGAGCTGAGACTGACATGCAAGGATCGCTTGCTCATAAACATTAAATTTTATGGATTAAGACAATAAAAGAATCACTGTGTTTATATTCCAGTGAGAGCACGTGTTGCTATCAATGGTTTACTCTAGAATTATCATATCTGCTGTGATGTTTTGACTAAATAAACTTCAAAGTGTTCCTATATTCCACGTATTTACCTCAGTCCCATTACTTACCATTAAAATAGCGAAGGACCTAATTGTCAAGGTGAGTTCCACCTCCTAACACAGACATAAGTGGCCTTGAAGTTACTGGTAGGATTGGAATATTCAGGCTGGGGAGCAAGTAAACTGAAAAGTGAAATTTCCTGCTCAAACACTCCCAGCAGCACATGGAGTTTAGAATAGAACCAGGGTATACTTTAAGCTACAGGTAGAGAGAGACTGGAACTGTGCTGCAAAATAAATACTCTCAGATACAGAGCAGTAATCTCAGCTCTTATTGCATCCCTTTAAACTCTAGCTGAAGCTGGAGAATGATTTACCAGTGTCCAATGACACTGCATTGCAACCCCTCATCTCTCATTAAATATTACATAAATGTTGAACTGTGATTTGGTTTTGAGCCTTGCAGGGGAGATGGCCATCATGATCAAGTCCATCCTAGTGAGTATCTTTGGAATAACTGGCGATAATAAAAAAAGATTTCTCTATTTGTAGTGAAATGCCTTGAGAAGTCATCTCTGTCACTGGAGATGCTAGACTTCAAATACAGCAAGGAGCTGAAAGAATAGACTACGAATATAATATTTAATCTTAGTATTCATTTGAAAATTATAATCTTTAGAATAATCTCTTTCACAGTGTTAAATACTAGGCCTTTTCCTCTTCTGTGACGTATTAAAGGGACATCAAAGTCAGTTTATTTGCTTAGTGGGTGGGGTAGTGGGGCATCAAATTACCTCGAGGTTGAAATAACCACTAATAGTTATGCTTCTGTTGCTATGTTGAGCCAAAAAGAATGCTTTGAAGACGCAGATATGTGTGATATTAAGTTGACTGCAGTCCAGGGATCTTTCAGATTACTCTAAAAGAGTAAAGCAATTTTTAGAGGTGCAGTGAACTATTTGGCAAAGAGTCAAACTGCTAAACAAGTCTCTGTAGGCTTACATGAAAAATATGGTCTTACCTTCTTGTTTGCTTGCTAGCCTTGCATCTGGCTTGTTTTACCTCACTGTTATGACTATCTATACTGGCTCTACTCCACGTTAGTCTTTTTTTCAGATGACCTTAGACATTTGTGTTTCATCAGACTAGCAACTTCTAGAAATCTAAAATATGATTGTTGCAAATTCATGCACTTTTCACAATTCTTCAATTATCAATGTTATTAATTTAATTTTTTTGCCAGTTCCAACAGCAAAAGATCTAATGAGGGCTACAGAGGTAGAACAAGCCTCTTATCTGGGGCAGTGATTTTCTCTGATGAATTTAAAACAGCTGTGTTGTGTTAAGTAGTTTGTTTGCATTAGCACTGAGCTCTTCATGGAGCTTGCCCTTACTAAGAAAAAATCCGTCTTTCAAACTCCACTGCCATCTTTATACATGTAAATCTTCAAAACACCAGAACAGCCAGTGTATAATGCAGGCATACCTATGTATTGGTGCTACAGTATTTACTGGTACTTCACACTATCCACTGAACAGAAAAGCTCTGACTACACAGTAAAAATATGCATTTTAGCCTTACTTGCCTGTGGTTTGATTGTACTAAAAAGAGTGCTACATGACAGTTGCGGTCAATACCTACTCAAGTCATTAACCTGAATGGTCAAGATGAACCTGCAGAGTCACAACAAGGTCTCCTGCAGCACAAGTTTCTCTTGCAATGGACTTCTCCCTTTCCAAGGTTCTTTCATCTGGCTGGTTGGCCAGCTCCTTGGCACCTGTGGGCAGCCCTTCCTGCAATCCCTCAAGTACATTCAACGGCCTTGGCAACATGTTAAGGAGCCCTGAACTGAAGATGAAGCATATGTTCAAATGAAATCTGAACCGAGGTCTTTATGAAACACAGTATCTATTCAGCACCACCTTGATTTCCTCTAGAACTGAACTTCCCTAATGAGGAGCGGGATTCAGTCCCTTTCAGCTGAAACTCAAATAACAAGGTCTTTTCCCAGCTCTTGACAAACTTGTTCCCCACTGCTTGCTTGCATGGAATGAAGGGAGGGAACTGCTTGGCATGCTCCCACCTGAGTGATGTGAGCTGTGTTCACATGCAGCCAGTGCAGTCGGCATTTCCCTCATATACCACGCTATGAGGACAAAATCCTCCCAGCAGATGGTTTTCAATATTGTGATTTTTTTATCTCTCTTGAACAATGTGGTTAAAGCAGACAGTGCCTAGCTCAGTGTCTGCCAGTAATGTTTGCCCTGGTGCTGCTCTAAGGATGCTGGGGAGATTCTGGGTGAAGACAAGTCTGCAGAATTAAAATCCTTGAGTGAGGAATCAAAATTACTCAGACACTTTTGACAAAGTCAGGGCAGTTAAGAAGATCTCCCTGCAGATCATGTGGGTGAAGTTAAAGTTGTCAGGAGCTCTTTAAAGTCAGTAACTTCTCTGGATTATTGTCAGGGTTTGAAGACCAGATTTGTATTTGGCAGAGTTTCTCACTTGTCATGTTCCAAAAATATATTTTATATTTTCTTTTATTCTTGTCATTATCAGCTTTTCTGTTATGATTCACTGGGACTGAGGAGTTTGAAGCAATATTTCTACTCTGCCTGATAATGCCTGTGTAGCCTCCCCAGATGGTAGTCAAGTCATCTCATAGATCAGAGAAATTTCATTATTTTTGAAGGTTTTGTTCCTTTAAGTCCATATGCCAGATCCAAAGTTTCTTTATATTTACAGAAATTTTTAGTTATGATAGCTTTAATACTTCCAATGTATTCAAAGAAACCTGCCAATCCCTATTAATCTGAAGAAGATGGACTTTAAGCCTTGACAACCTCACCTTGCAAGCCATTAAATAATGCAGCATCCAGCATGATTTGGCCCACAACTGGCTTCCTTTAAAATAGAGAATGACAGTCACATCTTCATCTATAATAAAGTGATGATGTCTTCTACTAAAGTTTTTACTGGAGTGATTACAATTTGTGGATAGATAGGTGTGGTTTTTTTTCAGCTCAGGGCCTTTGTCAAACTCTCTTTACAGCAAATGGTATCTATTAGCTACTGTAAAATCATTTTGCAACATCCTTTGAGCACTGTATCCTGCCCAGTTATTATAAAATACAGACATACAAGGTGGTAAAAGGTTAAGTCATAACATTTCCACACATTACCATTCCCTAAATTCTACACTGCATCATTTCTGTGCAGTAACAAGGAGTCAGGGTGTAGTAACCTCTTAATGCTGTCTGTCTGCACAGCTCTTCAGTCTCTAGAACAGTTCGGCTCTGAAGCCCTGATAGAGTTATCAAAATAGCAAACCTTCAGCTGTGAAATGCACACAACAGAGCTTGTAGAAATATTCAAAACTCGCCTGTTGGGTCAAGGTCAGCCTGGAAAACAAGGACAACAGCTTCTAGAGACTGTTTTCGGGCACAAAAACCTGGTTTCCTCCTTATTTCTAGACATTTGACTGAGGCACTGTAATTATGATTGTGGTCACACTAGGCTTCTTTGTAATCTTCACAGGAAGACTGAAATCTGAATTATTCTCTGGAAGTGTCTCTTGTTTCTACAATATTGTTTACTGTAAAGAGACCCTAAAGTAACTCATAGATTCTTCTGACTGGTGCCTAAAGTTTTGAGAGAAGAATACCCGTTCAACAGAGGACTGGCTATGGGATTCCTTGTGTAGGTAGGGGATGTTTTTACATCCCCCCTCTACTCCTTGAGACCACGATCACAAGCCCACTACCATCACCACCACCAGGACATGTTCTCCAGCATGGAGAACATGGAACATTCTCAACATCTGCTCTTGGAGCTGCTTGGTTGTTTAACAGTGCTCTGGGTCAGAGGGAAGCCAGCCCTGCAGGTAGTTTGGTGAGCTCACCATTTGATGGTAGCATGGATACACGGGTTCAAGACCTTTATTTGGGTAAATGAAGAACAAATCTCCATCTACTGCCTTACAACAGGGCTAGATGAATACCTCTATGTGAGAAAAGGGGAGCTGACAGGCACTTAACTCCTGAAAATAGCAGAGATTCTTTTTCAGGTTTGAGGCCATATCAGAGATAGTATCTGATTGCTATCTGAGACCTCCAGGTTCTAGCACTCATGCCTGTACCAGAAATGCAGGGTGAGCCCAAGTAACTTAGGGACTACTGACCACTGTGCAGTAAAAATGTCTAATAAGCTTTAAAAAATGAGCCTGACACATTGGTCACATCTCCCATTTTGGCTCTGTGCAGAATTTATTGCCCTGAGCATCTCTCCACAACCTCACACACACAAATAAACCCAAACATAACTGCCTTGTGTGTGGCTTATAGCTATTTATGTAATTGCTCTCTAACTCAATTAAGAACAATACGGTATATAAGAGACCTCTGTGAATTAAAGTGTATAAACTAACCTGGGCAATTTCAGATGGTTTGAATTGGGCAGCTGTTAGATAGCAGCTATGACAGTGGGTGAATGGTAGCATCCCCGAAGACAGAGGGGAAAAGCAAATGCTGATCTGGAGGCAGGAGGAGCTGCCAATCTCTCCACAAGTTTGATGCAGACAAACTGCATCCTTCCTCATCGAACTCCTGTTGGTGGACTTTTCTTGCAGCTCCTGGAGTTTAAATGCCTGGTTTAAAGCAATATCCTTAAATTAATGTGAATACAAGTTTGCAAATGAGACAAAAAGGGTCAAAATCAGGAACTTGTAAATGTTTGGTAACTATATCTAACTGTGTAGGGAGCCCAGGAACTATAATGAATCTATAAAACAAGTTAACACCTGCTCCTCACAGTTATGTTAATTAACATTCAGTAGAGATGCAAGTCATTTTAATGAGTGATCTGTCGCTCCACAGGAGCCAGTCTGGAGTGAAGTGTCTGTCTAGACAAGGCTGCAATTACCACATTTTATATCTGGCAAACTGTCTTCTGTGCTCCTCCAGCCGGGGCAGTTGGGTTGTTTCCTAGGTTCTGAAGGACCGAATATCAACCATTTAGTCATTATTTGTCCCTCAAGTTCATGGTAGTTTCTAGTTTTGATTAGACAAAGTCCAGACAATCTAAGTTTTGATGGTGGAAAGGTCAATACAGGTGCACTGACCTGCCTGTAAGCTATCAATCCCCAAATAACAGCACCATGGTCTCAACACTACAGAATATGATCCTGCTGGGAAAGAATCAGTGCAGTGGCACAGTCCCGTCTTTCTCAAGTAAAGTCACTACCATATGCCAGTCAAGGGCAGCACTTCCACATCTAACAAGATATTTCTTGTCCTAAAGAGATACTCCCTGACAAGGATTTGCTTCAGTTTATTACATTTGAGAACATTAGGACCTAGACTTGCTCTGTCCACCATAACCAGCTCTCTGCCTCCTTCTCAGGCTTGGGGAAGCTGGGATGGTCCTGCTGCTTCCCATCATCCTGGGCACACATTTTCTGGGATGTTTGTAAGTGAAAACACTACACTGACTATTTGTTGCCTGGCAAGGTTGTCATTGCCACTGCTGAGCACGGGCTTCCTACACAGAGTGTAGAAGATCTGAGGAGAAAAGTCCTTTGGCACATTTAACTGTTTGACAGTAATTCAACCACAGACAAGTTACTGAAGTGAAAAGTACAGGTAATGTCCAAGTGTCAGCAAACTGCGATATAAAATGAAAGAAAAGTCAAGGTTTGATTTACAAGGGCTCTGGTAAAAATGCTATGGCACAACACTGGTAGATTTTAAATAGGGATTTGTGTCTTCAAATCGTTCACCAAGTAATATTGATGGGACCTAGTCTTGGTTTTTTGTTTCAGATGGAAACTGAAACACAGTTTTTTTCTCACCACACAACAATATTGATGGCAGTGCAAGCTGACGTTCATTCCTGGCTTGTTCATGAATGATATCGTTACTTTTGAAGAAAATGTAGATAGCCAGCAGAAGTTTTCAGTAACTTTCCAGGTTATTATTGGCAGATTTAGAGAAAGCTACTATGAAAGCGTCTACTGTGAAATGCTTTGTTACAGCCACATATTCAACTGCTATCAATAAATGTGCTTCCTGGATCTGTAAATATTTTGTGACTCTATAGTCAAGAATGCAGATAATTCTGTTTTGTATTAATGTCTTGCACATAGTTACAACATGTACCAGCTACCTGTTCATGTCTAGATTTCTTTCTCCTACTGTTTACATTTTTATTTGAAAAGATCCTCAAAAAGGGCTTCCTGATGGCCATAGAATGACAAACCTCTGAAGCCCAAAGTTCTTCAGATTTACTCATGCTTTACTTAGATGCAAGCACTTTAGAACATGACTGCATGCAAGGAACTCATGGGTTTTCCTGGCATATCTAGACAAGTCCTGCAAACACGTAATTTTCATCTTGCAAAAGCATTCCTAGTCTTTTCCCTTTCCTACCTTTCATTGAATATTCCTCGCTAAAATCTTTTGGCCTTTCTTTTGCACTTCCATAATTTTGCCTTACTTCTTGTGGGGTTCCACCCTTTCCATTTTCCCTTCCCCCTCACCTGTCTGTGGACAAGTGGCCAACCTAATTTTTCCAGTCTCCACGCAGCACCTTAGACTGCCAACCAGTGTTCAGTTCTCAGCTGGTGAAGCTGTGGTCTCCATCAGCTTTATTCTGGACAAGTAGTAAAGGCTTTGTGAGCAAGACAGTGTTGCCGCCGTGCTGCAACTGATTTCAAAAGGATTATGGACTATCTTGCCAGCAAACAGTTGCACAGTTTTCCAGGGGCAAGTTGCACAGTTCGTTTCTTCAGAAGGTCAGAGAGAGCTGTATAGCCAGGTACAATGACCTTCACATCACAGCAAGCCTGTGGACTCAACATGCCTAGCCAAACTGAGACTCCTTGTGTTTACAATGGGGACTCACTGCGTGACTAAAATCTGTTAGAAGCAAAAGTTGTGAGAAGTCAAAAATTAAAACTAGGTGGAAATGCATTTTCATTTTTCATCTTCTCTTAAAAGAGCTATCTCTTCCTTCATCTCCCTCCTTTTTGTTCTCCAGGAAATGAATTTCACCAAACCCCTGTTTTCACAGATACGTGTCCTACCTATCCATTTATTTTTCATGTGCCTGTGTAAGTGAAATTACATGATGTATTTACACAGCAATTGTCCTCCTTTTTAGCTGGTTCTCATAAAGGGACAGTGTACTAAAGGAAGGAAGGTTTTGTGTTGTTGAAGTGGAGACTTCTGATTTAAATAGGTGGAACTGTAACATAGCAGATCCAGGATTCTAGTGAGTAAATCGCACCAACTCTCACACTCACACGTGCATAAGTGGTCTCAGGAGTCGTATTGTAAAGCAGTCTACCTTGTAACACATCACCTCAGCATACAGCTTTAAGTTTCTTAAAGCTTACTTCTATAAAAAAGTTGTTTCCATAGCTCCTGGCCACTTTCTGAAAGTCACAGATTCTGCAGCTAGAGAGTAGTTTTACATCTGATTATATTTTTTTTTTAAACCAGTTTGCTTATTTTTGTAAGGCAGGTAAATTTAAAGTTAATATACATTCCCTCTATAGCCACAAATAATACAATGAAACTTTGTCCTCCAATATTGCTGCAAGGATTTGATCCAGTAAACACTTACTGTTAAGTTTATATGACGTAAATATAGTCTGATATAATTTGATTCAGCAGACATTTATTTGTCTGCGTTATTTATACTGACAGATAGTGCCATTTATTCCTTGAAAGTAGCAACAGGCATAAAATAGAGGCCATATGGAATACTTGCAGATTCTGGAGGTTTTTATTATCAGATCTGAGAATGTGTTCCTTTCCCTTTTGAATACATAAGATTCACTTAACACTTCGTATTTAGGCTTCCCTTCAATCTATGCTGCATTAGTTTTTGCCATTGCCAACCACGATAGTATAAAATTTGTTACAGCTACAATAAAACAAAACATTGAGTTCTCTTTCATGTATTTCTGCACTTGAATCACACACTCAAACTTCCTCTACGATCGTGAAAGCATTTAACCTCATGTGCCCGTTAAGTTGTATTTCAAAGCACAAGTCAAGTATCACTAAGTCAGTTTAAAAATCTTTCCTGTTGAATTATCTATATTATTGGCCAGCATGCTACAATACCCCATATAGCTTGAGGACAGGATATATGAGAAGTACACAGAGATACTGGATTTGCATGCTAACCAAGTTAGCCTACTGGTAATAAAAATAGAAAGCCCCTATCACTTTCCTCCCCTTTGCTCCAACAGATATTGAAGTGAAACAGGCCTTGGAAAACACAAGATGATAGATATCACAGATATCACAGAATATGTAAAGATATCGATAGTCGTTTCTGGAAAACAGGCTCATTTCCCTTCCTTTTTTTGGTGTTGGACTAGGCCTGTTGTATATCATCATGATGTTTGTCCATGAACGAGTGGGTTCTCTTGGATTCTTACAGACAACACCCTGAGGGTACAGCTGGAGAGGATGTATGTTCCATTAAAACACAGATAATGGGACGCCTAGCACTGGAAAACAATTCTGAGGAATAATATGCAGCTTACGCTCAAAGTTTGTTACACAAACATATTTCTTAATCACTTCTGTAGAAATAGCCATAGATACAAAAAAAAAAAAGATCACTGATAGTAATGAAGAACCTGTCAGGCTCCCACACATGAAAGTGCCAAAGACAGCTGGGGCAGAGAGATGAGCTGGAGTAAACTGTGAAGCAACTGCTGAGGATAATTAGGAAATAAAATAGATTATATTTACACAAATGAAAAATTAAAGGACTTGATGGTCCTGCCTGTTGTCCTTCAATACCTGAAGAGCAGGAAAATTCTGAATCACAAAATAATTAAATTTTCTGAGCATTAATAAAGGTTGAAACCATTTTCTGTGAAGGTTGAAAATATTACTGAAACTATAGAAATATGCCTAATTCTAGACAAAAGAAGTCATTAACTTGGTTCTGAGGTTGTAAATAAATTCTTCATTTGAGAGGGAAATTTAATACTGTGTGTACTATTAAAAACAGATACCTATGGCACCACAGCACTTAATCTTACAGCTGTGTTTGTGAGCTCCTTTACACTTCATATGGGGAATCTTTCACATACCCTAGGAATTGCAACCAGCAAGAGATCTCTGGGCAGCAGCCCTGTCTCTGCAGGATGGTGAGGAAAGGCAGAGGGAGTGACAAATTGCCTGGCTCCACTCTCAAAGTCAGGATTAACCATTGCACTTGAAGGGACTGACACTCTTCAATCAGAGGTGCTGGTGTTTGTGGAGTCGTGTATCACCTGGATCTTCCAGGGCAGTGTTGGGCCATATATCTCCTCCTTGCCTCTCCTGGCAAAGACTACCTGCCTGTACTAGCTCCTGAAAAGTGCTGGGGTGGAGGGTGCCTTGCCCTACTCTTCAGGATGAATCCCAAGGCACGTTTACTACTGACCTTGGTGTGCTAAGGGATACTGTCCTCTGCTCACAGGAGAAGGGGAAATTTTAGATGTTCAAGCTCCACACTGACCCCATTTTCACTGATGTTCACATTTTTGTGGCTGCTGAACTGCTCAAACATCTCAAAACATAAGAGCCAAAGAAAGTTTTCAAATAAATAATTATTACCACAATAGGAAACTACCATTGGGAAGGGCAGAAAAATACAGAAAACATCCCTGATAACTTAAACTATTTCCTTGTATCCCGATGGCCTTGACTTTTACATGATTTAGGTCAATGCTATTACAAGGTTGCTGAGATGTCAAATCCCAGCTACTTTGATAACTTGCCAGTTTAGCAGAGTTCAATTAGTTGGGGACAGCCTAAACCCTGTAGGCTTTGGCATCTTGCCTGTGGCTACACACATTTTAAACCACAACCACCCTGCCTTATGCAACAGTGGATAAATATCACAGCTGCAGGGATATAATAAGGGTAAGGTTTCCAAAGCTGAAAGACTTTCTGTGACAACAGTGTTAAAAGGTTTAAGTGGGTTCAAATACTACAGTGCCAGACTCAGCTAAAAGAAAAAAAAGATGTGTTAGAAAGAGAGAAGGAGGGGATCACTGAGGAGAGGAAATAAGAAGGTGGCTTAGGAAACAGTTAACATGTAACCCTGACAGAAAGATTTAGAAAGATTCTAAGAAGGATTTGATGTTTATCATCTAACCCAGTCAAAATTTTTGAAAGTCTTATAAATACTGCTTATGCAAGGCATCCTATAATAATTTGATATTAAAATGGACATTTAAGAAGGGACAGATTGCGTTCTTAATAGGGAGTTTTTTGCACCTTGATTTTTAAGATCTGCTGTGCTCATTATCAGTGAAGATATATAATTTTACATGAGCCTTGGATTACCCAAAATGTAACTGTATGAAGTTTTAATTTTTTATTTACTTTCTATTTTTATCAATCAAAAAGTGGTGAGAATGGGGCAAGATGTGAAGCAAGGATTATTGAGGCTCTAAAGAAAAAATGCTGAGGCAGAAAAGACGAAATTAATACATTGAAGTGGACAAGATCATTGAAATCGGGGTAAAAGCTGGGCAATGAATTATTTGAATTTAGAATTTTTTTAATGTTGTCATGTATCAAAAGTAGGCCATTCAGTTTTTCCCATCACCAACACACTGCAGGTAGAAAGCGACTACTTTTGTCATTGTTGACAGAATACCAATCCCTCACTCCTTCCTAAGCTTCTTACTTTCAAAACTGATCCTGTAGGTAAATTCAATTGTGTGATGCAAGTAATCTGATGACTGGACCAAATGCTTTGCGAATTAGGTACACAGCCATACCTCAAGGAATAAGAAAATAATAAATAGAGTGCCAGATTTGTGTTACGACAGCTACAGAGTAGATTCTTCTTTTTCTATCATTATCCTCACACAAAGGATAAGTAACTCATTGGAAGTTGAACTAGCAAGGAGAAACTAAGGCCCTAATCATGGTTTTGATGATGATGTGCTATCTGATAACAGAAAATTAAACAGTCCTCTGAATCTCAGTTCTGTCATCACAGGCTGGCAACAGTTCTGTACATGTGAATCACGTCACTTTTATGAGATGCAGTAAAATCATTGCTATGAAAGAGTTGTGTGGAAAGTGTTAACACAGATTAGCAGCTGGGGCAGGAACATGAATTTTGTTGCAGACAGCACTGCTCCCAGAGGAGCAGTTCCCCCTCCTTCCTCTACCTGTTTTGTACCTAAAATTCAGTGACCTCCTTGGGAGCGAGCATGCTGCTTCTGTGCACACACACAGTATCTTATCCTGCTTACCTCAGGAACTTCTGTATAAAGCTTCCACATACAGCAACAAACTAGTGGTATTACATCCTCAAGGGAGTCTAGTTTAAAACTAAATAAGGAGTACCACCAGATATCCCCACTCCACTGAAGTAATTTGGATTCTTCCACACACTTGAGCTACTCTTTTCACCAAACTCCACATTTACCTCATAGAAGTGCTGCGACACCAGGCAGCAGCACCACCTCTAATCTCATACATCTCATCTATAAAGTAAAAAAATAAAATTTTTAAATAATTTTTCTTTTAATTTGAAGGAAAACTTTATGAAAATTTTATGTCAGTAAAAAATTCCTTTTTTATTACCTCCTGTCTCCAAGAGCATTTCTCATCGTTATCAAAACCACCAGGGAAATTAATTAATGGTATAAAGGTTCACTGTTATCAAATACAATTTTACTACTAATTTTAGGTTTTAGTAGTAAGTAGTAAGGTTTCGGTGCAATCGTAATTAATAAGGCGATCTTTTTCCCACATCTTTCACATGAAGCTTTGAAGCCTTTACAGCATTCCCTAGATGCATTTTACTTAATACTGGTTTGCCCAAAAAATCCCCCAGGAGTAATTCTAGAAAATACCCACATTTAGACAGTCCATACTAGAGAACAGAATTTGCCAGCAGCACTTCAGAAGAAATTCATACCTACTTCCAGGATCCCCCAGAATATGAGTAACTCTCAAGCACTCATGTAAATACTAGTAAGTTTAGGATGCTGCCTCTAGATTTTTGAGCACAGGGAACAGCAGATTCATAGTCAGTTTGAGTACTGTCTTCCTAAGCCTCAGCTTTTTGGCAACACATCCCCATACATACAGTCAATGTAGATTGCCAGGAGACCTGCTCAGCAATTGCTTCAGCAACTGTCTAGAATTATAGGCTACAGAAAGCAAGCTTAGTTTTCTTCTGGATTTGTTGGCAAGGGATTGTGAGAAGCATGCTTTTCCCTTACCTTCCAGGTCCTACTTCTTCATTTTTAATATATCCACTCACATAGAAAATGTGTTCTGTATACCGTGTTGTGCAGCTATTACAAAGATAATATTAAGGGATAGCTTTGGAATATTACATGTTTGAGAGGTCTGTTTGTGAAGTCTCTATCTGCCATCATGTTGTTACTAGATGCACTTTAATTGCTGTCCCAGTCATTTCTGAACTCAGCATGCTGGGTCTGAATTAACAACAGGGTGCACTTTCAGTCTACAAATACTAAAATGAAAAATACACTGATAATAGAAGTAGTGTTAAACCTTTGGACAAGAGACAAAGGGATCTCAGTGGCCCTGTATGGGAGAAGGGGCATCTCTTTTTCCTTCTTAACTTCCCCTCTCCTTCCAGCCTGACCTTATCAAGCACCTGAGACTTGCCTATCCCATGGCCTGAAGTGCAGGGTCTCACTGCATATGTGCCTTCTCACTGAGGGTACAGTACTCTCACAACTCTCATCCTGCAATGGCTCTGCTTGGGTACCACCATTTTGCCAACAAAGTTCCATTCCTTCAATGCAAAGACGCGGCCTGTCCTCAGTTCCCGGAGGGGTGGGTGCCATTGTGCAGCCAATCACTGAGGGGGACTGGAAGCACATCTTTTGCATTACAAATATAGAATTTGAGCTTGGTCACCAAATATAATAAATGTCATAGCTGAAGGGATAACCTGATATAGAGAATATGGGAGATTTTTTCCTGCTTGGATGGCAGATTTACCTCTGCTCAGTTTTATAAGATAAGGGGATAATGACCCAATTGTATGTAGAGGTGGGATAATGCAGTTTACTCTGTCATATTCATGTCTCTGTTGGCCTTCAGAAGTTCCAGGAGAAGGCAAATAATCTTAACAAAACTTTTAAGAGGGGTGACTTGTTTAGCTGAAGTTAATTTTGTAAGAGAAGTTAACTTTGTAGGTACTTGCATCTAATAAGATGGCAGATTAGATGCATCTAATCAAGGTACACATTGTTTGTAGTGAAAACACTAGCCACTATCTTTTTAAAGAGATCATTTGTCTATCTTTGAAGTATATGTCATGTGATCTGCTTATTCACACAGATTCTGCACAACAGAGTATTTCTCTATTTCACAGTGAATAAAATACATATATATATATATATGTAATTGACTCTGTCAAGATCACATTCATCTACATTAAATGGTAAAGTAATAAATGTCCAGTCAGGAAATATCAACCTGCTTAAACAGTTGATTGTCTTCTTTATAAAATAAAAAAATGTGGGCATGAATAGCCACAGATAGTCCCACTTTGGCAAGAGAAAGTAAGATAAGCAATAAGTCTAGTTTATCTTCCCTGATTTATAGTAAATTTTGTTCAGACGCTTGGCACTTGATCTTGGCTAGGATTCTGCTTCTCTGTGTCTACATCCCACTCACGTTGTTGTCTGTATGTAGTGAATGATCTTCAGGCACAGAGGGCTCTGAAGCATAAGTGAATTAGAATTAAGGACTTCAGAAACATTTGGCAAATTTTAAAAAAATTTGGTAGATCAACAAGGTATTTCCAAATTGTGTCTCTTTGCAGGTTTGCAAAGCACATAACATGCAAAATAATGTGTTTGCCCTTCCCTTCTTAGTAGCAAACTGACCTACATGCAGACACACAGCTCTAGACTAATGGAAATAGTCCCGTATGTGCTGCCCTTGCCTGGGGAGGAGAGCACTGTTGGAAGGAATAAAGGAGAGAGATGACGTAACTAGCAAGCGGGAAGATAAGAGGCAGGAGAAGGGAGGAGGGCAGAGGAGGGGGATCTTGTGGGGAACCAGGGTGTGACAGCTAGAGAGGAAGGTGCAAGGGCTGTGGGAAAGGGGGGAGTTGTTCTAAAGGAAACAGATGGGAAGAGAGGCAGATGGGAGATTAGGATTCAAATACATAGTAATCCAAACTTCTTTAAATCAGATGGTCATGCAAAAATGTAGTTTGCTTCCAGTCACAGCTAGAGATTGAACTGGATGATCTCAAGGAGTCCCTTATAATTTATATTATTTTTTCTTTAGCATCAGCCCTCCAAATTGAAAATATTTCACTTTACACAAGTGTATTTGATCAAAGGGTTTCCTTAACTAGATAAAGATAGTTGCACCAAAAAAAGTACCCAAAATCAGATCCCAATACATGTGAACCCAGTAGAGGGGTAATTTATTTATATTGCCATATACAAAACACTACAAATAAGAGTGGAATTTTTGAAATCAATATTTTTCTAATTTAAATCTTATATTGCTATTAGCATATAAGCTTCTGTAGCTAGTACAGAAAAATTCACGTGTAAGAATTTCAGACAAAGAGTTGCATACTAACTTAAAAAAATATAAAAGCAAACAAACAACAACAACCAAACCAAACAAACAAAAAGTCCAAAGAGAATAACACTGTTAAAAGGAAAAAATAATTTCAGAGTGGATGATAAATGCATAGAGCAAAAGAAATCCTTGTCTGCTAGACCACGGCTTTGAATGAACTTAAGAAGACGGAGCCAGGAAGCAGTAATGAGGATAAAATGAGCCATGTGTCCTGGAATAATTAGATAATTCTCTGACACAGCCCACACATTTTGGCTGGTTCAGGCCTGTTTCATGGCTGGTTCCCTGTGTTCCAATGTCCTTCATCCATTTCTCTCACTCTGGACTAAGTTCCTCTGCAACCACAAGCAGATGTTCTCCAGACTAAAATTCAGAACAGAGAAAACAACTTATATTGTAAGGTTTAAATAGTTTGTGGGGTCATTAGTAATCTGTCCAGAGCTGGTGATGCTTTGGAGACCCTTTAAGAACAGACAAATGAGCACGAAGTAGGAAGGAGACATAATTTTATAGATCTAAATGTACCACAGCCAGTGCTCTTAAAACATCTCATCACATCCATGGGGCAAGAAGACAGGGGGAACAGCACGTTTAGGCGATTATTTCTCAACACATTGTACTCTTAAAAATGTATATTTTTCATGGAGATGATTTATTGAGCTCTTCTCTTGGAGCTATTGCCTGTCAACAAGAGCTATTTCACTCATTTACAACTGAATCAAACCAAAGTCTTTACAGATCTACCACTTATATACCAGATTATTTTTTGTGCAGGTGTTTCACTTACACAGAAGGAAGCAGCAACATATTGTGATCAAAGAGGACTTGAAAGTCCAGAGTGCCAACACCAGCTCTCCATCAGGTGCTAGCTGACTCACTGGCTTTTAATGTGTAACTAACGACTAACAATTAAGGTAGCAGTTGATAAGACTATCTCACTGATGTTAATAGAAGTGAACAAATGGTGTCCTAATGAATACTGATGCTGACCCGGTCAGTTAATAGTGCTAAAGCATTAGAAAATTGAATAAAAGGTGCAGGGAATGTTACGATCCATTAACATAATCTCTCTCCTTCCTATGGATTAAACCACTGCAGACCTAGGGGTTCCTTTGCCAGCAGTTCCTCTCTGCAGCACCCGGACTCCCGCTACACCCCTCGCAGCCCGAGAGGCGCGGCTGGGCACGGCGGAGCGGCGCGGGGCTGCGCGGAGCACAGCGGTGCGGGGCACAGCGGTGCGGGGCACAGCGGTGCGGGGCCGTGCGGTGCGGAGCCCCCGCCCCGGCCCGCCCCGGCCCCCGGGCGGCCAATGCACGGCCGGGGAGGCAGAGCCGAGGAAAACATCAGTCCTAACTTTCCCACCTTGAAAGGAACCAAGCGCTCCCGATGCGTCGCCTCCAGCGTCCCTCCCTGCCAGCACAACCTCTTCGGGAGCGCGGTCCGACGGCTCGTGCTTGCCCCGCCAGCTGCCCCCTGCCCCACGAGGGGGAGAGACTCGAGTAGGGGGGCTCCTCTGGGGACCGTCCCCCTCGGTCCCTGCTGCCCGGGGGCCGCGGGCAGCGGCGGCTGTGCGGCGGGGCTCGATGCGGCTGCCATGGGGCGCGGGGCTCCCCTCGGACCGTGCCTGCTGCGGGCAGTGCTGCTGCTGCTCTCCCTCTGCCCCGCCGCTGGCAGCACCTGGATGTGAGTAGCCGGGCGGGGGTGGGAGGGCTGCGCGGTGCCCGTCCCGCCGTGTCCGCCGGGGCCCGGCGCTGACGGGGGGCTGCTCCTGCAGGTGGCTGGGCATCGCCGCCGCCGGCGGGCCGGAGAAGCCGGGCTGCACCAGCCCTCCGCTGAGCCGCCGGCAGCTGGACCTGTGCGAGCAGAAGCCGGAGCTGGTGCCCGCCATCCGGGAGGGAGCGCGGCTGGGCCTCCAGGAGTGCCGCAGCCAGTTCCGACACGAGCGCTGGGACTGCCGCTCGCCGCCCGCCGCCCGCCGCGGCCCCGCCGGCCCCGCCGCCTTCGGCCAGCAGCTCAGCAGCGGTGAGTGCCCGCCCGGGGGGGCCGCCGGGCCGGCTGCGCCCGCTGCCGGCACAGCGGCGCTGCCCCGGTGTGTTGGGTTTGCGTGGCGGGGAGACCCGCGGGGCGGCGCCGGGGACAGTCCGTCCGTCCGTCCGTCCCGACGGCACAGCCGGGCACAGCCGGAGCGGCGGGGCGGGCGGTCACCGCAGCCGTGCCGGGAGGCTACCTCAGGCACACGAAACGCGCGCGATAGACGAAACCTGCCCTTGTCTTTCCAACGTTGTTGTTGTTTTTTGTAATTTTTGCTTAGTACGGCCGTGGACGACACTGCCCATACGTATATCCACTCAAATATGTTGAAATGTTATTATTCTTAGACTTATATTGGGTTGATTCCCTTATGTCATAATTACTAAATGAGTGGGATGATGACATATAGTATTTTAAAAAGGTCGCTTGTTTGCGGGTAAAAAATCTGCTCAAGGCACCACATACAGTGTGAATTACTTTAAAATGTATCGTATGTGCTCAGTGACGTGGTACTGATCAGCACAGCAAAACCAAAGCTCTTTTCACTGCATTAACTAATTATGGAAATGCTGAAATTTCCACTGAAATAAGGAGAAGCCTTTGGTGCTGACATTTGATTCAAATTATACTTGAATCAAATGTCAGCACCAAAGGTGTCCTGCAAACTAATTTTTTAGCACTCTGATCTCTGATTGTGTGATTGATGTGAATTTAAGTATTATGGCATTTCCTTTTGTGTTTGTGCAATCTTCACTTTGTGCTAAAACAGTGTAAAAACCCCAAGCATTAACCATGAAAACATAAAATGAGAAATAAAAAGTGGTTCCAAAAAGGAAAAAAAGAAAATGGGAGAGGTTTGCCCCACTATATGTAGCCGTATGTATTGTATGCTAGTCCTTCTGTCCAACAGGTAGGACTGTTCCTGAAGACCCATAGGTGAATGCCACTGCTCACCCACAAAGCTTCACTAGTGTGTCCTGTGGAAGCCTTTTACGATGGTACCAGCACCATAGGCCACCATGAACAAGGGAAACAAACAGGAACTTTCCTGCCTGTGAGCAGGAACCCAGGAGACTTTCACAACAGTGAAAATTAGTGCAGTGATATTCTAGCTACAGTTATTCACCACCCTTGGATTTTCAGTTTGCTTAGAGTATACCTTGCTTAACATTGGTTTAAAGCTGTGTGCCACATTATGCTGGAAGTCTCAGAGAATGGAACCAGCTTTAGAAGCCCAGGCAGGTCACTCCATGTTTCTTCTGAGATATAGTCCAACAATTAAAGGCCTTTTATGCTGTCTTTCCCATGGCCACCTTATTCTAGGAAAAGCACATGGCCTAAATATTCTTGTGCCATCCTGATTTATATCTGGTTTAAGATTTCTGGGGCTCTTTGCGACCTCTGTGAACTAGAATAACATCAATGTTTGCTGAATCTAGCATGAGGTAAGTTCTGGCCCTATACCAAAGTAACCTGGGATTGTGACAGTTTCTCTGAGATTTAAACTAACCTTTTCTTATTCTTCAAATCAATATGAATAGTGAAAAGCAGAGTGGAGAGTGAGGGGTTTGGAATGTGATTAGTTTGGGGTTTGATTTTTTTAAATTTTTTATTATTAAAATGTAATTGGCTTGAAAATTTCTGTGGCAAATAAAGTTCCCAATCAGATTTAGAAAGAAGTTATCAAAAAATGCATGATACAAGCATCAAGAAACAGCACCATGGTTCTATGAAGGGGCCCTGAAGTAATTTTTGGATATGAACATCCACTGCTTTAAACAAGTTAACACTACAGACCAAGCTGTGATGACTTTAAACTTGTAACTGTTCCCTTTTAATAATAGTCTGGCTTGTAAAACTGCTTTCTACAGCCCAGCCAGGAAGGTAATCAGAGGGGGTTATGAAGTAGTATTTCCATGCCTTGCTTTGCAGGCACAAAGGAGACCGCATTCATCTACGCGGTGACATCAGCGGGGCTGGTGCATTCGGTGACGCGATCGTGCAGCGCGGGGAATGTGACTGAGTGCTCCTGCGACCTGAGCCTGAGGCATGGCGGCTCTGCCAGCGAGGGCTGGCACTGGGGCGGCTGCTCTGACGATATCCACTATGGAATGTCATTCAGCAGAAAGTTCCTGGACATGCCTCTGAAGAATATAACGGGCAAGAGTGGGAGCGGACTGGTGGTGATGAACCTGCACAACAATGAGGCTGGAAGGCAGGTATGTGTCATTCAGATGTGGGCAGCAACTGCTTGTTCTCCTTCTTTGGCAAAATGGTACCAACCAAAGGAGGCCGGCCCTTGACTGCAGGTGTATGTGGTAAGAACAGCACTAACATTCACCGAAGCTCAAGAACTGGAGCTAGTTTTAACTAACTAATCCCCACGGATTAAAATAAAAGCCACAAACTAAGAAATAAATCTGCAATGCTTAAATAATAAAGTTATCCTAAAAAGATACTTGATATTCTGTAGCAAATTTGAAATCATCCTATTATCAGCATAATACAATTTTTTTGCTGACGATTCTGTTATCATCATGACCTGCATTTTTAATTATCTCTAATACTGAAGGAGAAGGCCAACAGGATGAAAGGCCTCATTACTCATCCACAGTCTGGTGCGCATACCTGAGACCACAAGTCTAGCATCATTCAGAGAGGAAATCAAGAGTTAATATTGTCATTTAAAACATGGAATAGAAACGACACCTCTGTTTTAGAATAGCTCATTGGTTAAGACATGAATCAAAGAGGTGAGAGGAGACTGGCGTTGGATAGCTTTTCGTCAGCCCAGAGAACTTCAAATCCAAGCTTGCAGAGGAAATGTGTGTGTGCAGGTGTGTGACATTGGGTTCTCCTGTCCTGTCCTGTCGAGGGTGAAAAATGGGGGCCGAAACAACCCGTAGAAGGAGATGTAAGCCTGTGAGTGCTTGGAGCTTACATCTGGAATGACAGAGACTTGGATTCTGGTTCTTGCTTTAAAATTAATTTTTCTGCTTTATCTTGGACTTTTTAACTTCATCTTTAATGGTTCTCTCTGGGTTCGTAATACTTTAGGTCTGTTCTGCTCAGTGACACAAATATAACTAAAGAAGAAGAAAAAAAGGGAGAACTTTTAGTTTTAACTACATGTCTTGATGGACTCCATTGTAATTCAGTAATTTCTTGTAGCCAGAGGCAGGATCAGTGGGGTTTACTGAACCCAACTTTCCTATCTGCCATAGACAAGGAATAGCCATAATAAGCCATCATAAGATCTATGGTGGTATAACTGAAAACTAGTTTAATTTAAACTAATTTTTACAGGTAATATGTTATCTCATTTAAACTATATAGTTGGAAAACCAGAAAATCTTTCAGGTACCTTTCAACCCAAACCATTCTATGATTCTATGGTTCTATGACATGGGCCCTTTTCATAAGTGAAGTGGAAGAAGCAAACTTTAAACCTAAGCAGATGTTGGGAACACTTACTGTAAGTTTAATTAGATGCCAGTCAGCTAAATCATCTCCACGCAAAGTGATTGGTATCTTGTAGCAGGAGATGTTAATAAGAGGAACAGAAGCTTAAGTGATTATTTCCTTAGGGAAGGAACAAAGGGTTGTTGCTCATGTTTGGAGAGAGAGATAGTTAAGGAAGGAGATCGTAATTTCCATAAAATGGTGTCTCTTAATGTCATGATTTTTAATACACTGTACAGGTACAAATTTTTATTTTATTAATCATTTGTCATTAGACAGTGCTGTTGTCTCAGATTAGGGTGACAGAAGTGTAGGGAAGAAGACTGCAAGGCTCCAGAGGAACTCCAAAGAGAAAGAGAGTGTGATTTCTGTCGTTAGGTGTCAGTGATATGGATTTCTCTTTGATAGCCTGTTATCTTGTTGGCCTTTAGCTTTATATTAGCAGCAGCAGTAGTTTGCTGTCCTTCTGTCTGCAGTGACAGTGTTTACTTGTGATTCCCATACAGTCCTTGTGCTCATCATTCATTGCTGCCGGTGGGCCAGCAGGACTGTCTGTAGTCTCCCGCAGTGAACTGTACCAAGGAACTGTTCAACTTTAAAGAAACCCTACAGACACAAACACAGAGCCTAGAAGAGAAACTTTTGTTTTGGTGTTGCTTTCTTAGAGTTGAATCAGTTTCCAGATCACACCTTTAGTCAGTTGGGCCATATATGTCATGGGGATGGGACTGAATGGCAAAGGAGAAAAGTGCATTCAGCCAAAGAGGATGTTTTCAAATGGTGAACTAAAGTTACAAGGGGATGGAGGATCTAGTTAAATGAGTCTTCATTTTCAATGAATAGTATTTTTGACAGGATCCAAGTTATCTTATATGTTGACTATATGTTTAAAATATAGCAGATTGTGAGTCCCCATTTTTAATGTAGTATTTTCTATTTTTATTCATGTTGAGTGGTATCTCTTATTATACATAACCACATGAAACCAGAGTTTTAGACTAGACTGATAGTCTTTGGGAATGTGGTAGAATTTGGCCCAACAGAAATTATTAGATGCTGAGGACCTTTCAGGGTGTTTTGGTTGAACCTCAGCTGCTTGCTCACATTACCTGCTTCCTTCCCCTCCCCACAGTGAGCTAGGGAGAAGGTTTTGGGGAAAAAATGGTAAAACTAGTGGTTTGAGATAAGAAGAGTTTAATAATTGAAATAGAATATAATAATAATAATTGTAATGAAAAGGGAGATATCAAAGAGAGAGGAACAAAACCTGGGAAAAACTAGTGAAGCACAATAAAATTGCTCACCACCTGCTGAATGATGCCCAGCCTGTCTCCTAGCAGTGATTGAACCCTCCTGGCCAGGTCCCCCTAGTTTATGTACTGGGCATGATGCTCTGTGATGTGGAATATCCTTTTGGCCATTTCAGGTCAGCTGTCCTGGCCATGCTCCCTCACAGCTTCTTGTGCAGCTCCTCACTGCAGCACAAGACACTGAAAAGTCTTTGATTTACTGTAAGCACTACTTAGCAACAACTAAACCATCAGTGTGTTATCAACATTATTCTCATACTAAATACAAATCAGAGCTTTGTGCCAGCTAATATGAAGAATATTAACCCTATCCCACCTGAAACCAGAACACATTTCAGGTTTTTCACAGTATTGAGCTCTCCAAAAGGATTCTGTACCCTGTCACAGGCTTATTTGGTGCACATGACACATGAATTCATTCCTTTTATGAGGCACTGTGGAATTTTTTTCTTAAGAAAAACCAAATTTACTGCAAGCCCAAAAGGCCAGAAGACTCTTATTTTGATGTTTTATCAATGGCGTATTTGTTGTTCATTAGCTTGAAAGAAAACATGGAGAGTATTTAGGCAGCTTTCATGCATACATATTTTGTAATTTAATGGCAAACTGTAAGATAAAGTTAATATTTTGATCACTGTCCAGAATGAAAGAATGTAAGAATGTTTATTGTTGGTACTTGGGATTTCTAGCAGCAATATTATCTGAAGTAAAGTTTACAATAAGTCTTCCTTTTTGTATTTTTAAATCTTCACATAGGAGATGTTGGAAAATGTTTATGTTCATGTTTTGGGGCTTATAAGAAGGATGTTTAATACCTTATGACCTTTTGTAATGAATACTATCATGTTCCTGGTTCAGTGTCTTGCAAGAGCAGTCTTCCAGCGACAATACTTCTGGGTTTTTTTGGAATTAGTAACTAATGGGTATGGGCCGAATTCTCTTGTTTCTTTCCTATTTCCATACAAAATGTTATTTCACAGTTCTAATCTCATAGTTATCATATCAACATATATCAGTTTTAAAACTGTGAGTATCCTCTGAGTTGTCCACTAATCTGACCCTGAGAAGATCCAGATTGCATTCTTTATTCTTCCACAAGATAACTGTTCATCTTCTTTTAGCATTGTAACCAGTGGCTGAAATTGGGCTGTTTACAGGCATCAGTTCCTGTTACAAAACAAGTACTGGCAGTCCTTGTCTCAGAGCTGAGAACAGTGCCTGCAAACAAAAAGCTTAGCGTGGAGATATTAAGCATTATTTGGCATTAGGGAGTCTGAAAACTGTGATTCCATTGACACTGTCCTTTGCTGCAGACCCATCTGTTTTCTGCTCATCTGCCTGTTCTAGCCACAGATTCCCACCCCATGCCACTCCCTCTGTTAATTGCATCGGATCAGTGAAAGGAAGTCAGTTTAAAATTATCTTCCTCTCAGGTTAATTTTTAACACAAACCAGTGTTCAGTCATGTTCATCACTTAACCCTGCACTCTTGTTGTACTCATACCACCAAGGCTGAGGCAGTGAATGGCAACAGGGGCAAGAGGAACTGCTCAGGTGGGCTTGTGGCTGACCACAACACTTGTGGACACAGTTCCATTCCACACAGATCATTTCTCAGAAGCTGTCAGACAGTTTCATAACCAGCCTAAGAAAACCTGTCCCGGCTTGCTGAGAACGTCACATCTATCCACTATGTTTTTGTAACAGTGCTCCTCTGAAGTTCTCTATGAAACTTTGTTTCTTAGGGAGATTTCTCTCATAATTTACTGAATAACTGAACAGATGCATAATATGAAACTAAAGTGTGAAACCAAACACTGGTCAAGGAGTCAGTCTGGAAGTCATGCTCACTCTGTGCTCTGCTGAGACACAGGTGTGTGCTCCTGACACAGAGGTGTGTGCTGAAGCTGTGTCACACCAGAGGGCTGTGTTGGCTCTGTAGGCAATGTCTTAGGTTTGCTTTCAAGAAAACATCAGGAGAAGATGCCTAGACCCTAAATTTTGCCAAATGTTCAGCTATGGGGGTTTGTTCATTACAGTTCACAGGGCAGACTGAGATTCAGTGGCATGTTCTGTGATCAGATAAAGCAAGATGTCACTTTCCTGTGCTGGCAGTAGAGGCAACCCAAAATACTTTGAAGTCCAACTGAAAACTTGCCCATCCTAGCGGCTGGGAAGCAATAGCCTGGGGTCATGCTCTGTTGTAATGACACCATAAATCATTTAGAACCAGAGTGTATCAAAGCTTCATGTGAGAATACTGAGCCACACAGAATAAAATTCACAGGTGTTTGTAACTGCTATGGATATTCTCAGTCATTCCACACTGAATCACATTTGTAGTTCTTTCATTCATCTCATCATCCAACAGTGCTAATATATGCTGCATTTTCATATTTTGAGACTGCAACATCAGTTTCTGCGCCTGTTTAGAAACTCTGTCTCTCTTCATTTTTCTTTAATTCGTCCTCAGAGAAAGACTCTAAATGTCTTCTGCTGGGCTACATGCCCACATGGAAATAACTCACCCTTAGCAGTTAGCAGACAATTTCTAACAATTTCTGGATCCTTATGCCCTTAGTAAGCACCTTATCATACTGATGTGAAAACAAGAAGTACATGTGTAACCCGTGTAACCTTATAAATCCTGTAGCACAATATGATTTCAAACTACTTTGAGATTCTAATTACTTGATGAAAATAACTAATCACTCAAAATTGGAAAAATACTATTAAATCCTCTCTGTAAACTCCGTGTAAAATTTATCTTTTGATATGGTGTTTCTCTTTTCCCTGACATATTGCCTTGTCCTTGTGCGGCATCTGTGAATGTGTGATTTTTCAGTGCCCTTTTCCGAACTCTAATGTGAGATGTGCCACAAGACTAATCATATAATTTTATATTACGACTATTAGATATTTGAAAAGGAAGTATTAGATTGCTGAGTATTTGAGTTGTAGTCTCAGATAAAGAAAGTTACTCCTTGTTTACAGATTGAAGTTCTTTGAGACTTGGTGTCCTACAAATTGAACGAAAATTCTCGTGTGTTACAAAAGCTGAACACAGGCTTCAGATTCCCACTGTTGGCCAGACAGTTAACATTCAGCCCAGTCCTTGCTTCTGCAGGGCATGCAAAAGCAACTCACCTAAGAGTATTTTAGTGTTGGCAATAACTGTGGAATCTTTGCTAAAACACTGAAAATTATAAAAGTAATATGAATGCAACTATCTAATTGTGTTAAATAGAGCCATTATGAAACTGGAAACACTAGAAACCCATGCTAGTACTAGTATGCATAAATTGCAAGAACCAGGCTTGATCCTAAAAGTGAGAAGCACTTGAGATTTACTCCAGAATACCTGAGTTTAAGACACTTCTGCTGAGCCGTGGTGGTTCCTTTGACAGACTGTCTGTGAAGCTCAGAAAGGTGGGCATCCTCCTGCTCCTCCAGCAGAAGTCTGCCCTGAGGTGCCTCCGGGCTGCACACTGCACTGCTTTGGGTGTTGAGCCATGCTGTGCCCAGGGGCTGTTGTGTGACCTCAGCCATTCTGGGGGCGTTAGATGGAGACTGGGTTGTGAATGTTTAGTGATCTTGGTGGTAGCTGCAAGGCACCCTTAAAAAGCAACATAACTGGGCACTTAAGTGCCCACTTAGTGTCTTACAGCACAGGAAGGTGCTTTGACCTGCTCTATCACTGCTTTCCCTTTCTGCTATTCCCCATGAGAGCTGTTTGCATTCCAGTGGTGGGAGGAGTGACGCAGGACATGCAATTTCAGGTATTTAGGGTCCTCCAGAATGAAAAGTGATCCAGAAATCCCAGCTTTCATTGTTGTGATTTAATATTGCTATATTACGGCCATTGCAAAGTCAAAATGCAGAGCACTTCCGAAAATGGGGCTTCTCACAGTGAGGGTCTGTGGTTCCTACACATGTGCTCTTACTTCCCTGTCACTGAAATGGCAATGGCAGCTGTAGTATTAAATGCTTTGAGACCTCCATGTTACTGATGTCAGGCAGTGTTCCTAATGAATTGAAGATCACATCCAAATGTTGTTCTCCCTTTGCTTTCAGGCTGTAGCAAAGCTGATGTCTGTGGATTGTCGTTGTCATGGTGTTTCTGGGTCCTGTGCTGTGAAAACTTGTTGGAAAACAATGTCATCCTTTGAAAAGATTGGCCGGTTTTTAAAGGATAAGTATGAAAACAGCATACAAATATCAGACAGATTGAAAAAAAAGCTACGCAGGAAAGAGAAAAGCCAGAGAAAAGTACCAATTGGGAAAGAGGACCTGCTATACGTGAACAAATCACCTAATTACTGTGTTGAAGATCAAAAATTGGGGATCCCTGGGACACAGGGAAGAGAATGTAACCGCACCTCACAGGGACCCGACGGCTGTAACCTCCTGTGCTGCGGGCGTGGGTACAACACCCACGTTGTCAGGCACGTGGAAAGGTGCGAGTGCAAGTTTGTCTGGTGCTGCTACGTGCGCTGCAGGAGGTGTGAGACCATGACTGATGTACATACCTGCAAGTAAGATGAAGTACAGGAAACACAGCCAAACCATCCTGCCCTGTCTGGTGACCAGCTGCCACACAGGCAGCAATTCCTATTACTGTGTGGGATTCGGGGGGGATCAACCTCGGGAAGAATGGGTACTGCCAAACAACAGGTACTCTAAGCATGTGGTGACTGAAAGAACGAGTGAGTGAACACCAGACTGCATGCGGGGACAGCTTAAACAGCAAAAAAGGATTTCTGATGACACATTTGAACATGTTACTCTTTGAGCAGGGACAGATGCTAAACTTTTCAAGTCTTTAATATCCTCAACATCCTGAAGATTCATGTGGTGGGTAGATACAGTGGAGAAAACTCAAGATCTCATTAGCCAGAGACTGAAGAGTTAAGAAGGCTTTTAAGATACATTAGATATAACCTTATGTCTGTGTTTTTAAAAGTGGGACTAGATGAATCCAATAGATGGTTCACTTCTGCACCTCAGAAAAAATCACAAGGGTAGGGGAGGTGTTCTGCTGTTGCCCACTGAGCGTTTGCTGTGCAGCTGTTCGCAAAGCTGTCTTCTGTGTAACATGCAGAAAAGCATCTGGTACTGAGAAATGTGCATGAGTGCAGAGAGCTCAGCACTGCCTGGTTGGGAGAGAAGGGTCTGTTGGTGTGGGGCAACATGTGCCCAGAGTAGAGAGGCAAGAGCACAGCTTGATGAATGTGAACAGTGTACCAAATAGTAACCTCAGGATTTTTTTACAGCTTGTCCTTCAAATGCATAAGGGACAAGTCTGAGGAGGGACAAAAATACAGTTTAATATTTGAAGGAAATAAAAACCGTTGCAGGCATTTCCTCAGTATCTGAGCACACATTTTGTGAGTCAGCTGGTCATCACCTCACTGTTGAACTCTGTGCAATAACCTGCCATGTTGAACCATCTCACAGGTGTTTTACCATCATTTTCAAAATTAACCATATGAAACTCAGTCCAAAGAAATCTGCCATAAAGAAAAACATTTTCTAAAACATATTTTCTTTATAGAAGTAGCATCTAAAATTTTTCATTAGGTTGCATCCTCATTAAATTCAATGCACAATGTAATTTATGGATTGGCTCACACCACTAAAATATTTAATTGTTAATGATAACATTTTCTCCCCCTTCATATGTTGGCTTAATTTTATTTTACATCTGTGAAAGGTTGTTTATTTTCATGCATTGATTTATTGCCTAGCTTAAAAAGCAGCATGTGAAAGGATTACTGTTGTTTAATTGTGAAAATACCTATTTTTGATAAGACAAGAAAGTTTATATTTTGTAAATATTTAAATTATGCAAGTTATGTAAAAGGTTTCCAAAACTAATGCGATAAGACTACAGCCTTTAATGTTCATTGGTTAGATATTTGTTAATATTGTAGTAGCCTTTAATTGATTTTTATTTGCATGTGCTGAGGGAAAATACAGAATTACATAAATGTTCTTTTTTCTTACCATCAGGGTGCTCATAATTATTGCAGTTAATACACGCGGATGAGAAACACTATGATTTTCTAAATGATCAGTAAATTAGTATTCTGAATATTTTCTTTTTCATTATTATTCTTTTAAATGCATTTTACAAACACTGAAATCCTAGCTGCAACACCAAGTGCAGAACTCCCACTGATATCAAGGGGACTTGCAAGGGTTGCAATCCCTTAACTTCTTCCACATTAACAGTTTTTAGAAAGAAATCATTTTGGACAGTTTGGTTGAGGCTTTCAAAGTTACTTTGAAGAATTCATTTCCTAACTGTCAGTTATTTTCTCATGAAAGATGGTGACCAGATTCCCTGTCACTCTTTATTGGATCTGTAGGTCAGGAAGAAGGAAACAAAACCTTCTATGTTGTGGTATTTCACAATGTGGATTATTTTAGGAATATCAGTTCAGAAACAATTAAGTCCTTAATCTGCCTGTTCTTTTTGGACCTTTACTCCACATTTGGCCAGTCTGTCTCTATTGACATGGATAGATTATTATCCTGCTGCCTGTGAGAAGGGTGCTCAGCATGCCAGTCACTGTCACAGGATTCAGCATCCTCTCTGTGAAAATTCAGATGGGGAGTACACATGCTGTTGAAAGACCCTGAAGAGACGGTTGTGAGCCCCAGGTTGTTCCCACCTTCCAGCAATGAAAGTAAACCCAGTGGCTCCTCAAGCTGTGCCAGAGCACATACTGGCAGCATGGATGGGAGATGATACTGGTCACTGTTGATATGAAGGTGTGGTAGAGGTTGCCTCTCTTTTTTATTCTGCCCCACATCACGTTCCTGCCAGAGGCAAGTGCCTTGGTGCCCTACCTGAGCCTTTTCCTAGAGGTACTGAGTTCACTGTTGAGATCACCACTATACAGTCTCTATACAGGACTCCAGCTTATGGGAATTTAGCGTGTAGACCAGAATCCTTACTGTAGCAGCCCTGACCTTTCCTTCAAAACTGCCTAGCTTTTATTGGACCTAAAGGTTCTTCCACGCCTGATCTGCAAAATACAGGAAATCGCGAATATACTTTTCAGTCTCACCTTAACTTCTGGCAGGGCCGGAAATGGGGAGGAAATGATCCTGGACTTCCAGGCCTAAGGTCAACTTCAGGGATTTTTCCAGGAGGGGCAAACCTTAGAAGGATGTTTCTGTAGGTTTGAAGGAGAAGGGCACTGATATTGGCATTGCATAGAGACGTGGGGCAGCCAGAATGCAGCCACCACAGTCAGGGTGTCTCTTGCCTGTTTGGCTATTTATTCAGCATTTGATGCTGTGTTATTTTCAACAGTCATCTACTTTCCAAAAAAAACCCCCCAAAAAACCCAAACAAAACCTTTTTGTTCATAAGTGTTGTTAATAAAAGACTTTTTTCCCTGGTTTTCTTGGGAGAAGAATTTATTTTTTCAAAAAATATAAAAAGACAAGAGAACTGGCAACGTGTAAGGTTTATGAAAGCTTGAATGGCTGAGCAAATAAGCTAACAAGGGTTTGAAGCTTCACTGACAGCAAAAGAATCCATTTTGCCTCTGAGAAGCTCAGGGAGAGTTTGATGGGAGATGTCTACCCTTTCTGCACTGAGGGTAGACCAAGCGCATACAATCTGAGGGGCTGTTGCTCACTCGCCTGCAATGTAGGAATCTGTGTTAATGTATTGGGCTTGGAGGGGGAAGCAGAAGCAAAGCTGTGTGCCCTAGCAAGACTGGAGGATGAGCTCCTCTCTACCTCCCACAGTTTAAATTGCTGTTTAAGTTAAGCTCCATTGTAACTTACTTCAGCTACATCCATAAAACTAATTCTGGATGGGCAGTACCTGTATAAGCAATTTTGGATTAGGATATAAACACTGTTTTGTAGTAGCATCAGGGCTAAAAAAATTAACTGACATCTATTGCACTATTTATTCCACAAAACTGCCTTTACTTCTTCCACACTCTCAAACCAAAGCTTTCCTTGTGAGACCGCAAGAGAACCATCTGTAAGACAGCATGCCTCCTCTTTCCAAGAGGAGCCTATGTATGACATACGTGGTTCAGCTGCTTTTGTGGGCATGTGGCACTGGGATGAATTTAATTCACTCAGTTGAATACGGTGGGGTTTTTTTCCTTGTGCTGAGACTGGAGGATCAAGGCTATTGACTTTGAAATGACAGCCTTATAATACTCTTGTACAGCTTTGCAATAAATACATACTTTGTGTTTGAAAGTAGCTGCATGTGTGCTTATCTGAGCGAGTGAGATTAGAAAAAAGAAATGGAAGGAAATTTGAGTGGGGAAAAGGTCTTCTCTCAGTCCTGTTCCCACACAGTGCCCTTTTATGCATGGAGCAGCAGTTCGAGAAAAGAAAATGCCACAAGTATATTTTTGAAGAAAGAATAATTGTAACATCTTCTGAAAGTGAAAATTATGTTTGCTATTTTGGACACAGAAATGCACATGTACTGGCTGCACGTTTTAAGAGCAGAGTTGTGTTGATGACTGAAGTGTTGACATGCTCTGAGGAGTTACTGAAGGAACACAGCTGGTTATTCTACCAACGCGCCAACAAAAGAACACCATCTTGTCTTTCCCTGTTGGAGATCCCTTGTCAAAGGATGTGTAGTAAATAAAGATTGTTTCCACTGCTGTCAAAACACCTCTGTGCTGTGCAGCACTTTTCAGTACAGTACAAGTATGTGAAGTGTATGTGTAAAGTAAATAGCAACAATCATTGGTCATTCAAAGGAAATTATGTTAGAAAGACATCCACTTTGTATGAGGTTTCTGATGGAGCTGAGATGCTCGATTTCATTGAAGAATGAGGTTTCACAAGATAACAAACAACTTTAGAGGGGGAAAGTGCTGAACCCATACCAACTGCATTCACCCTGATGGCTAAAATTTTATTAAAAACATGTAAAGGGATCATCCTAATGTGGCAGACTTCATACCAAATGAGGCACTGTTTGTCTGAACCCTCTGTCTTATGGTAACTATCATACAGGGGGGGATAGCATGAAGTACTACAGTGGAAAAAATGTTACTATTTGTTCTAGAGAGCCTGCAAAAACTGTTAGTTGTGAATTCTCTTCTGACTATATCCCATCTGTCCTGCCAGGTGACCTGGAGTGCCCAGATCCAGCAGCAATAGTAATAGTGAGGGTAGTATCATGACTTACTTTTTCATTTCATGCAAGAATATGCAAAAGCAACTTCTAGGATTTTACAGACTCACAATTTTTACTGTTAGTGAAGTGGCATGGGAAGACAACAGCTGAGACAATAACTGAGAAATGGCTCCCATATGTCCAGTGAGCATAAACAGGAAACTGGGAGGAATGACTTGCTCAAAATGATGTGCAAAAACAGTGCAGATCTAGATTTGGAAAAAAAAAAAAAAAAGGAAAAAAAGAAAAAACCCCAGCCTAATGTTTTGGCTACCTTATCACTGCATTTATTTCTCAGCCCATGTAGTTGGAAAACTCTGGCTTGCAAGTTAGGACTGTACAGTGACCATACAGTGGTCACTATTGCTCAAGTCCTTCTGCAGAGCAGAGTACAGTTTTCCAAGGACAGGCACAGACTAAAATAATTAGCTGGCTATTGCATTTCCCAAACTTGGCCTTCTCTGGCTTGTACTTTTGGAAGTCAAATATGCTTCACCCCCCTCCCCAAATGACAAATTCATCCTGAAGGGAATGGTGCCTCTGCATTACCTTCATGTTAATGCTGTGGATAATTAGTGCTAAAATACTCCTGTCTGTCCCAGGGTCTGCTGTTAAACTGGATCAACAACTGTGTAATTTCACTGGTAGTTCTGTTAAATAACTAATGGTTTACTCAGTAGAGAATGAAATACGAATTATTCCTCTCTGGCCCATGTGTCATCTCTGCAGAACTGGAAGTGTGGTGGCAAAAAGGAACACAATACTGCAGTTCATTTCACAGCCAGCAGGGAACACTGACTGTTGATACCTCTGGCCAAGGCTGGAATTTCGATGCCAGGGGTGACTGTAAATGGATGGCCTTCAGTGGATGGGAGCTGTTAACTTTTTTGCACACCAAAGAGGTGTAACAAATAAAGCATTTAGGAGAGTAAAGGCAGACACACATGGAGTTTAGAGACACTAACTGAACAGGAAAATGATAGAGTGATTCACTGCAGGCCACATGCCCTGAGAAAACTTCTGCTGAACCTGTGCCTGCTAGCATGAATACAGCTTGTCATGGGCTGAAAGATCAGAGCCCATCTCAGGGTTTGGCCATTTCCTTTTCCTCTCAGCCTTGCTATGTTTATTACAACAAAGTGTATTATAAATGACCTGCACATTTTTCTTCTTAATACTTAAACAATCATAAGCTTACCATCCTTTTTTTTTTTTTTTTTTTTTTAATATCAAGTTATTTGTGTATCTGGATGCCTTAATTAAAAAGGTGAAACTTGATTGGGTAAGACTTCTATAATTGTTTTCCTCAAAGCCCTGAAACTTTATATTTGATTGTGGAGCAGAGTAAAACACATTTCATGAGCATTTCTGTTTTCTAGAGAAGAAGCTCGACACTATACTGGGGGTTAAAAAACATACTGCAGTATTATTTCTGTGGATGATGATTTACCCTCTGTGCTAAAAGGTACATTGTGCCTCATGTCAGTAGCACAAACTGGAAAAATATCCCATTCTTTAGCATAGACCAATCTGCCCCATAATCTAAGAAATTAATTTGACACTCCATTGTGTCTCAGTATGTGCTAAATCATGTTTTGACATTAATCATACTGAGTTTTTAGAGGATCATTAAGAGAATCAATGTGCAGAGGAACACAGAAGTGAGATACTACTCAATTCCAGTTTAAGATGTGCCATTTGTTTTGTTTGTTCTTTTTTTTTAATAATCTGGCTAGTCATTGCTGATTATGCCAATGGGAACAAACCAAGAAGTTACCTGAGACTCTGAGAGCTAAGTTGTTAAGTTTTATATACGCTGATTTTGGAGCTGTAGGTTGTAGTTTCATGGCAGGCTGAGTTTGCCTGCCAGGTTGGCTGAGCTCAGGCTTCCTACTCCCTGTTCTAAACCACAGCTTGTTGATTAGTTTAAACAATATGGTTCACAGAAACACTGCACAAACAATAGATTTGGCTCAGTTTGGAGCAGAAAACTGCAGCAAGGGCATGACAGTAAGAACTCAGGGAGGTGACCAGGAGTAGTAACTCCTTGACTGTGCTGCTAGCATTATTGTCCAACTATTGTTTCACACTTCATGTGCATTGCAAACTCCTGGGTTTTAACATAAAACCAATCCACAAAACCAAAACCCACACAGCATGAATGGAGAGAATGATAGAAATTCTGGAATAAAAGCAGCTAGAAAAATAAACCAATTTCAGGGATTTTTATGCAAGAAATCTAGATAGAACCAAACTTTTGGAATTACCCAATGCTCAAGCACCTCCTGCAGAAGTTTTATGATCCCTCACAACATGCTAACATAGGAGCCCTCTCAGAAAAACAAGCAAACCGTGTACAGAAAGGAAGGTTAATGCTTCAGGGCAGGCATATTTTCCGTTGATCCATGATTTTATGGCAGTACAACTGCAAGTAACCTGATCAAAAAGCCCTCCTTGCCCAGGACTAAACAGCACTAAGTCAAGACAGAACAGTATCATATGGTCTGCTAAGATCCTATTTGGGATAATACAATTTCAACCACTTAAATAACCTTCAAACACTAGTTGAGTTCAGTGGTTTTTTCTTTTTTTTTTTCCCTATTTGCTGATTGTCCCATAAATGCAATGCCAAGAAACACTCTAAACCTGTTGCACTCTAGTGCAAAATCAACAAGAGGAACAGAATTAGCTGCTTTGGGCTGTCTCCAGGGATCAGAAATTTCCCATAGAATGGAGACATTTCTGTACATTTTACATAGTAGACAATGTAGCTGGACTATTACAGTGCTCTATACTGATCTCCTCTCTCTATATGTATTTTAATGCCCTGAAACAAAGTTTTCATATCTGAATACTTTAAAGGATAACAGGCAGACAATATTTTATTTACTAATACACTACAAAACTTATCACAAGGTCCAGTTATCTACATGGTGAGTTAGGTGCTTTCAAGGCATCTAAGATAAAAAAGCCATAAATCAAGACATTATCCAGCAAGTTTTCCAATGGGATGATTCAGCTGACAAGATTTGGGAACATGAGGCTGTACTGATAAAAACAATGCTGAAATAGTTAAAGCTGAGAAAGACAATTAGTCAGAGAAGATTGCTGCAGCATTTGGTAGAAAAAAAAACCATTTGCAGACTACATTCCGCAGAAGACAGCACTCTCTCCCACTGCCATTCATCAAGCTCAAAGAGGAGATATGATTCCTTCTCAGCTGGGAGTGCCCGTTTTCATGACGCTCTAGCTATATCCTGCTATGGACAACACCCTAAGAAAGGAACAGACCTTTCCAAGGGATTGGGTGATTACAGACTTAGAGATTATAGCTATTTAAATACAAGATTAAAGGAACTTGGTTGTATGTTCTAGAAAGGAAAAGATAAGGCCACGAAGAATGTAAAAGTAGAATCATCAGCTTTGAACTTGCAAAAAACTAATTGTTAATCTTCAGCAAAGAAGATTTGGATGGCACATGAGCCAACCTACCTAGATGGATTCTTAAGCAGAGGAAGAGATATCTGAGGACCCTGTTTTAACCTCAGTCTATTAAGGATGTTTTAGATCTTGTTTGTAAGAGTGAAAGGGCTAATTACAGAGGCAGCAAGGAGGAGCTAAAAGTGGCTTTAAGCTAGGTTAGCAGAAATGTAACGAAACATCTTCAGTAGAGCACATACTCTCTAGCCATTCTTCCTTTTTTTCACTCCCAGGGAGGCAGAAGCAGGATGTAGCTCAGCTCAGGTGTTTGTGCCCTTTTGCCACATTGCTCAGTGTGAGAAACAAGGTCTCTTTGATGCCTTGTACAGCGTCAGGAGCCACTGACACCTCGTGATATCACTGAACAAGTCAAGAGCTGGTTTTGCACCTTCCTGTTTCAGCCTCAAAGTCCCCATCCAGCCTTACAGGTTTCTTCAATTTTCTTTGCCAGGCCCCTTGTATTAAGGGTAGGTTATGGCCTTACAGCTATAAAACTGAAGAGGATTTCACCAAGAAGAAGTCCCTTGCTTGGTATCCACCTTAGCCATGTCCCAATTCAGTTAGTGAAGTACAGCAGCCCTTCCCACCCTTACACAAGCAAGTCAGTCAACACTTACTTGTAGTGTTGACTTGGAATATTATTTCCCCTTCTGAAATTATCCACCTGGCCTCTTATTTTATTAATACACATATTCTTGAACAACTCTCAGACTGCAGAAAATCCAAACAGTTTAGGAGACATTACATACACATCAAGCATTTAGTAGTCACGTCAATGTTTGAGGAAACTAAGTGCCACAGTAAGACATCTGGAAAGCAAAACATGCTGAGCAAAATGAAGCCTTTTCCAGACTAGTACTCTGGAAACTGAGGCTGTAAAAGGGTCTGCTGTTTCCAGAGGAAACAGGAAAAAAAAAAGTTGGATCATGAAACTAAGAAAGGTCCAGAGGGTACATCATGGCAGAGACCCCTCTTCAGCTTCTTTTTTCAGACTCTTGTTAATCCATATAAAGCACAACTAGTACAACAATTGAGAGCTGTGGTTTACAATGAAGTCAGCTTCAGGTGGCTTGAATCCCAACTGGGTGTTCCTCGGTGAAAATTAAGTTACAGCCTTCTTATGTCCTTCTCTCTCTTTCCTCACAGCTCTTCTTTTTGAGGTAGACATCCCCCACCTTTCTCTTCCCTTACTGCTCTGTTAGCAACAAGTCTGCAAAATGCTGCAAATATTCCCATCATCTTGTGTAGGAAAGTGCACGTCCTGGAGCTCTGTCACACACAGGTACAAAATGCCCTTCATCTTTGCAACAGACTACTTCCTACCTTCAGCTGTGGGAGACCAGAGAGGCCAGAACAGTAATCTTTGTGCTTGGCAACTCAAATGAAATGTAGATAGATTGTCAGAAAGTCTCACTGCTTAACATTCAGAAAGTTCCCCTCAAGAGCAGGATACTGTAACTTGACCACCAAAGGCAGAGATGGCATGACCAGATCCTGCAATAAGTCAACAGACCATGATAATGGACAAGAGCAAGGAGACCACATTTGTGTGGCCACTCCAGTTAAAACTTTCATATATGTGACAGAAGTCTTATTAAATGTGATACCATACAGCTGTGAGGACATGGGTTAGAAAATAAGAATAAGAATCAAATTATTTCAGAAGATACAAAAATAATCCTACCATTTTATTGCTTTAAATTCCATTGTTTAAAACATTTGTTGCAGGTACAACTTTAAGAGGTTAAGAGAATCATAATATATTTACTCAATTTGCATTGCTAAAAAAGGCACAAATTTAAAAGATACAAGGGCTAAAAGAGAGCTGCCTTTAGTCTAATTTCCTCTCCATTTAATTTTGTAGAGGAAATTTGAACTTTTTAATTTGATAAAACATGACATATTCATTGACATTAAGAGCCAAAAAATGAAGACAAAAGCAGTCCAGGAAAACTATTAATGCACCCAATTTTTTTTTTTTCCTCTTAAGTCCCTGCCAAGTAACTTCAAAATTATTTTGATATTATTCTGGATAGCAGCATAGCCAATAGTGGTATATACACCAATGAAACTGTATTTCTGTAAAAATTCCAGGACTTACGCAACTTGTTTTCCACAACAGCCTAATGTTATGAAATAGAGTTTCAAATTCATTAGAACGGGGGGGTTTACACTGATGAAGAAACATATATAATTTTGACATGTCCTCCTATACAGGAAAGTCTGAATGATTTAACAAAAACACTTACTGTGTCAGGTGTGCTGTTCTACACTAAAACTGATGGAAAACCATGTTATTTAACAGGCTAGTTAAACATAGAGAACAACTCAGAATCCAATCTTACTCTGGTATCAGACGTTATTTATTTGTCTTACAAGGTAATTCTCAATATTGCTTGAAATTTTTAGTGCACAGAATTTGTCTCAGAAAACATCAACAATAATAGTATTTCTAATGCCTCTGTGTTAAACTCACTGTGGGTTCCTGAAAAATCCTTTGTGATATTTGCCCCATGGTACTAGCTTGAAGTTTATGCAGAATATACCAAAACTCGTGACACAAAGCCCCAAGAGATTACAGCCCATTCTGTGTCAGCCCTTAATTTGTGAATACAGACACCGTCATTTATACCTTACTTAGTTTCATGAAAAGTTCAAGCTGGCCCTACTTGAACAGAAATTTACAAAGAAAGCAAGGTCTTCTCACAGCTCTGATATAAGCTACAGAATAAGGCCACTTAAACTTGGTTCATTTTTTCGCCATTAAAAAAAAAAGGATGAAGGAAGCATTGTCAGTTAAGTTTACAAGCAACACTTTGCATAACCCAAGACACAATGCTCTTAATATTTCACTGGAAGAACAGATTGCCTCAGCTCACATTAGAAGTAACATGGGTGGCAAAGGATCACAACTGTGTACTCCGAAACAACTCTCACTAGAAAGCAGACTGCTTTCCAACAGGCTCTTTGGGATGTGAAATCTAATTCTGATGTTAGAACTGAAAGAGGAAGCTATTCCATTGTGCATATTTACTGCGTGTCCAGCCACTATGGCTGAATAGCCACAGAGAGAATCAGTGGTTAAGCAGCACTACAAGAATTGCAATAAAAACTGAACGAATTAGTCACAGTACTGCTGTTTAACATGCCAAGTCTCTTCCACAAAGTAAACACTTTCAAGTTAAGTACAAATTTCTCCAAGCCATTTTAAATATCACACACACTATTTATATAGTTACTTTTGTTCATCCCCTTAGGATAAAAAAAAATAATTTCTATTGTGCTTTTCATGGCATACCTGTGTTACACAGTCATGTATTCTTCCTTTGCAGATTATTCAGTTTTCATGGGGGAATAGAAAAATTTTTGGAGCATGTGGTATCAGAGTAATCAAATAGCTTTAATAAAAAGTGATGCTGCCATTAAAAAGGCAGATGATAAAAAAAATTAAAGCTCCTTATTAATTTATCACTAAAATCTACAATATTCCATTAAGTTTACATAGTCACAGCAACACTGCACTGTTAAGAAGACAGTACATTTGTCAGGATCTATTTACTGTCCACATACGTAATTTATTAGCCAGTTATCTATAAGATATTATTTACCACAGGCAAAACTAAATACTGTGCTTTTAAGAAACCTGCATAGAAATGATTTGATGTTTCTTTATTTTGGACATATTTACAAAGAGAATTTTTATGTGTGTTAGCAATAAATAATCCCAATATTCAAAATGCCAGTGCTCATGCACACACTGACAAGATGGCTGCATGCTTTAAAAATATTTACAGTGCAGTCTCCTTCATAGCCCTCTCTCTAATAATAGCAGAAAGTGCACTTTCTTCCATACTCTTTATCCTTTCCTTTTGTTTTCATTTAGTCTTGCTTCTGAGGGATACAGCCTTCCATCTCGACAACTTCTGGCCAGCCTTCGTACTTGTTTGTGTCCTTGTTATTCTTTATATGCTATAAATGGAAAACATCAATCTGCTGTTAATGTGAAGTAATTTATCCTTTTGCTTTAACACATTTACTTATTTTCAGGCTATGGACAAAGAGGAAACATCATGATTAACCTCTTGTCCTTTGTGTCAAATATAACGATCTCTCAGTATTCACCACTTAAAGTAACTTGCTCAGACAAGTGTATGCTAAAAACAGTTAAGCCACACTAGGAAAAGATTTTTAAATTTTATTATGGATGTTTATTTAGGAAGAGAGACAACTAAGGAAAGACCAACTGCATTAAAGCATGAACCACCACAAAGCAACAATCTGCAGTCAGGTAAGACACTATTTGCCTCCAAGAGTTTGCCACTGCTTCTGCACTGGTTTCCACTCCCTTGCAAAGCTGGCAAATAAAAATGCATCTTCCTTCCTTTCCTAGTTCAAAGCTGCTTTTACCAGTAATTAAAGGCAACATTGACACATACTGAATTTTAACAGCTAAAGCATGTGAACATACTCTATTTCATAAATTTTGCTGTAGAAGCAATAGTTTTTGAGAGAAGAGCAAAGCTAACAGCTGGGAACACCAACACCCTAACTACCACTTATCTGTTGCAAGTTCACTATTGTTAGTGCATCTAAAATATAAGCATTAGGCAGTAAGTTTTGAATTGTTCAGTTTAATTTGATTCACTAAAAAGATAAATGATCTAGTTATTGGCATATTAAGATCTACCCCATGTAAGATTTTTTCTTATGTACGAGTCACCAAAGAATCCTTTTGTTATGTTTAAAAGGAGGAGGCTACTCAAGGAAAAAATTTGAAAATAACACTGTGTGCCACTACTGCAATAGATAGTTCTCTTGAATAAATGCATGGCATTTATAAAACATGCTACTCCTTTATTAATGCAAGCTGTTAAATTCCAGTAAGTTAAAGAATCACAGACCTGTTCAAATGGACTTTTAGTCTTAATTCCTTTTCCACCGCAGAAGACCCAGTTGTCTCTGAAGCCAAGGTTGGTAATTGATGTGCTTCCTAGTTCAGCAATCAGTTTTCGTGCTTCCTCGTTAAGCCTTGAACAAAACAGAAGTTCAGTATGTGAATAAAACATATGCCCTTAGAGCTTTCATTGATCAATGCACCAGTCAGCTTTAGTCTGATTAAATATAGTTTAAGTCAGTAAATACTGGACAAGATTTATCTTCCAAAATCAGATAAGACTAATTCTAACATCACCTGATGCAACTGAGTGCTGCTGTTTCATACCGTAATCTCAAGGAACCAGGATACAAACCTATTAGGACACCAACAAAAGCCAAGAACCCTCTCCTGTGAGAATTTATACATATATCTCAAGTCACGTTAGCAATTCTCCAAGCAACTGAAAAAGTCAACCTTTAAAGTAAATATAGTTTGCAGGCTCAAGCTGAAGTCTAGATAAAGTGAAAGCTATTTTAGATTAGAAGAATGACCGGAATATATGAAAAAAGTTCTTGTCTGCTTGGGTGAGTTAATTCAAAATTCAAACTGCTGCCCCAAAGCACAGTTCAGTGCCTGTAGGTCCAAGTAGGATAATTTCAGTATGGAAGGGGAAACAATTCTGTAGGATAAGTTATCATTGCAAAATCTCCAAATAGCAGCTCTTTATTTCTTCCTTTAAGTTACCTACAGGGTCTTCAGAAAAAATCACTCATGTATTTCTGCTAAGGGTCTAATTTAATATCTAATTTACTTTTGTTTCTCACGAAAGTATACACCTAACAGTCCTCTAAGTTAATATGTACATACGTCTGCTTAGTTTCAATTTGATCTTTGTTGTTCCCAACTCACGTCAGCATTATAAAACTAATAAACTGAAAGTATAGTTTCAAATCTGTCAACTTGGTAAAAGAAATCCTTATCAAAAATGACTGCATGAAAAAGAACATATTTTTTTTCAGTATAAACCAGCATTTCAAAGTTTAAAGCAACACTTGCTATTTAAAATCAATTACATACTTTGTTGCACCATCATCATATGTTGCCATTAACACTATTGTTCCATCCTGGATGGACTTCAGAAATTCAATAAATGGTGCCACATCTGAAAAGAAAGAGAAAACAAAAGTGTTTAATAACAAGCCACAATTCTATACTTAAACATCTGCAATGTCTTTCTGGGAAGATATTACTTTTAAGAATATTTTTACACGTACTTAGCATTTATAAAAAGATGCTGAATGAGAGAAAGCTAAGATGCATCAGAGAACTCTTATTTATAGAAAGAGTTTAATACATACTGTGTAAAGACATAACCACTAGTGAGAACTACTCTGGAGAACAAGTCTGTTTGATTAACCATACCATTTCCTTCCACCTCAGCTATTTGTGTAAGTTGCACTCTCCTCACAATTACAAAGGTAGAGGTGAAGCACTCCCTTAACTATCCTGTTAAACCTCCACAGTAAATGGAGTCTGGAAAAGGAGAAGGGAAAAAAAGCACACTTGTTGTTTCTCTGTGACCAATATAACTGCACCTACCTCCTCCCCACATGTCAAAGAACTTAGTATCTAATGGTTCTCCTGTTTTACCTGGAGGGAAAGAGAAAAAGAAATATTTAGTGTCACTGAATATAACCAAAATTATCTTACAGAAAACATGCCCAACACTCCTGTTACTGACTTGTTCAGAAAAAGTGCTGCAGAAGACCTATATAAATGGTAGCTCTTAACTGTTATGAAAATTGTTCCTTAAACAGTAGTTTGTGAAAAGGTGCAGGAAAAAGTAAGAGGAAAAAAAGTGTTGAAGGCCAGGTTGGATAGGGCTTTGAGCAACCTGGTCTAGTGCAAAGTATCCCTATCCATGGCAGGGGGGTTGGAACTGGGTGATCTTTAAGATCCCTTCCAGCCCTGACCATTCTATGACTCTTTGCAAATGATTCTTTGCAAATCATTCTATGATTCTTCACTTCAAATGGAATATAAAATAAAACATCCACATCCTCTAAAACAAATACAGAGCAATCAATACACGTATTTGCCTTTTTTAAAGTTGGTTTTGCAAAAATAGACAGTACAGCTATAGACTGCCTTTAGTGCCACATGCAAAGTAAGAAAGATTAAAATTACACTGCATGTTTCGCTACAGACTGGAAATTGACAGTAGATTTAAACATCCGGAATAGATAGAAAAAGGTGGACAATATAATATATCTCATTACCTTTATTTTATTATGCTGTCTACAAAGGCAGTATTTGATGGAGGGTAGACTTTTTTAATATATACATTCATTTAAAGATTGGAAGACAGAGAGAAAGACTGGAGCTATAAAATACAAAGATAGGTATTTTGGTTTTGAACAGATTAAGACAATTTAGGAAAGCAGCACAGGTTTAGGGAAGTATCGTTCAAGTCATGCTTTAGGTAATGTAAACATAAGTACAATCCAAAAATAACATGAATTTATACTACAGTGAATTGACGAAGTGCTATCTCAGTTCTACAAGGAATTGCTTCCTACACCTTAAGAACAAATCTGCCAGTACTGACATTCAATTCAGCTTTCAAGGTAACACACAGTTAAATTTGTTCGGTTTTAATGAAAATTAAGAACCCTGAACAAAATTATATAATGTGATGTATTTAGGGACAAGATCTGTAGACCAAATATACAGATTCAAGCTAGGAAATAATAAGCTAGTCTTTCCACGTAGTAACAAAATTGTTAAAGAAGTTTCACTGAAAAAAGAGCAACAGAAGAATTTAGGCTACAGTTTTATTAGTGGTGGCAACACACAAGGGCAAAAGAAGTAGGATGCATCTGATGTCTTTTTCCACCCTGCTGTGCATTAGGAATTTATCTGATGCCACCACAGCACTCTACTGTTGCTATTTTTTTAGCAGCTCATTTTTAGAAACAAAAATGCACTGAGTTTTTCTACTTTGTAACAAAAAGGTGTCAGTGCCAAGACCTGACATTATCTCAGTATAACTAAACTGAATGGTTCCTTTTCTCATACTGCTTGCCTTTCCTCATACCTTATTTTTTCACCTTAAATTTCAGAAACAATTTGAAAATGAAGACAATTTGCTGACTTAAAATGTCACTTACCATTGACCAAGGCCACATTTATTCCTCTGCCAACATTATTTTTAACTCCACTCATTAAACTGAAATAAAATAAATATTTTTGGTTTTAATAGGAAAACTTTCTGATGTGAAATATGTTTTTTAAATAGGATCAAACTCTAGAAGTTACATAGTTAAAAGACCACATGTCCATGAGTACTTAAATGAAGCAAAATCTCCTTGAATTAATCTGTGTGCTTTTATGGCACCACTGAATTGAAAATAACACATTTATCTCCAGTTCTATTGATTTCATTTGATTGCTTGATCATCTTCGTTTCAAAGTATGACTGTATATTAAAAACGTCACAAAAAATAGTGTTATTAATTTATTTTAAAAAATGTCTTGCAGCTAAAGAGCCTGAACCAATTTGAGCAGCTTGGCACAGTCACATAGTCAACATTTTAAGGGTTTTTGTTGTTGTTGTAAACACACAATAAACAAAAATGTCTAAAATGAGTTTAAAAGATAACTGAACAGAGGCATTCAAACTCATATTACAGCATCACATCAAGAAATAAGATTTTCGTGTCACGCCTGAGCATCCATTCTAAACAGGAAAAACATATGGCAAATAAAGACTGGAACATAAATGCAAGAAGGCAGTGAAGTTCTGAACACACTCCTTTCCTCATACAAAATTTAGTGGACATTTAATTTATAAAAAATAATAAGAACTTCCTTTCATTTTAATCAAAAATTCTCTGTAAATAAATAACAGTCCAAAAATATCTAATGCTTAGGTGACTAGACATTGAAACTCCACACATCCATAAAGTTACAATGGATTCAGACAACAAAAAATCCTGCAACTATGAATACAAAAATTACTAGTTATTAAAGGAATTTAGGGCAACATTCTGTTATCAGGTTACCGTGGCACAATCATGCAACTGGCTTCTTAACAGAGGAAGTAAAACTGCATGGAGAAGTTGCTGCTAAAGAAGTAAATATCATACCTTCTAAAAATCCCATGAAATAGCAACTACAATAATATTTTGATGATGAATCCAGTATTTTTTTTTCTGATTCGGATTATGTCCTCCCAATATAGAACAAGGCTACAACTGAATTTCTATACAGCAAAATTCCTGTTTCACATTAAAATGTCTACATAATTAAAGATTGAGAAATTACATGCATTCTGAATTGTATCAACACCTTTAGTACTTTCATAAATTGAGTGACATCCTTACATTTAATGTATATGGAAAAACCTACTCTGTAAATATCATTTACAAATTATGAAAACTTGTCCCTGCTTTTTTGTATTGGAAGTATGAAGGAGAGTACAAAGTAATCAGAAAAAAAAACTTTGCAGGAGTGAGTTCACAAAATATCTCTAATAAAACAGCTACTGAAGAGGAAATAAGTTTTTTTCAGAGTTTTGATATACTACTTTATACACTTGAGACAGCTTGTGCACCGTCACAAACGTAACGGGCTGCAGTGCAACAGCTTCTCACAGGGGGGCAGCCCTTCATCAGTTTTAGAATTCTTCCAGGAATCCACAATCAACAAGCTATGAGAGTTTTTGAAAGAGAAATAAAACCTCTTATGAGCAAAGCAGGATATGATCTAAAATCAATCAAATTTTCGGTGGACACTTAAACAGACATGACAAGTTCTCCTCTGAAGCAAACCAGAAAGATTTTTGCCAAGAGAAACTGAACTTTAAAATCCAATAGCTGTGCACTGAATTGTACACTAGTACTAACAGAATAGGGAACTTTTGCCAACAACTACTTTCTTTTCATCACTTTCTTCAGTAAAATATCCAGTAGAAGACTTTTTACTTTTTTTGGACAGGAATAACAATCTCTTCTTAGTTAACCAGTAAGCGATACACTTAAAAAAAAAAAGTCAAAGAACCCAAACAAAATAACCCTACAATCCCAAAATTAAAATATTACTTACACTCCCACAACTTTTAATCACTGAATCAGCTTAAGTCTTCACAGATATTAAGCTTCCTATATTAAGCAATCAAAATGAGATGGTAACAAGTTTTGTAACACCAACAAAAATACCTCGCCAAGAGATTAGATAAACCCGTCCAAGGTCACGAAATAAGTCACAGATAAGAATGGAAAGCAAAACCTAGCAGCTTGTAGTTAGTATGTGCCAAGGTGAGCTCGTGCTTTCTTCGCACATGCTCCCCAAATACACTGTGATGCTCCGCTGCAAACTGACTCCTACGCAAGAGAGCAAACTTGAGCTAAGTCAGCCTCACAGGGGAATGCCAGAGTTAGTGCTAAAAAGAGTCTTCTCTATAATTTCATTTGAGACTAGTCTTGCAGTTACCTTAGAGAGTAAAGTGATGGAAAATGTTAACCAATATGTTTTACTGTCTTATGGATTAATTATCCTATTTACTATATTACGTGGGGTTCTTTTGTTCGCAGTGTTGACATTTGCTTATTCATTAGCACCAGCTGCACCAACATGTTTCTCTGTGCTAACACAATGTGGGCTGATAAACAGCTAAACTGAAGTAGTTTAAATGCAAATGAAGGCAAAGGCTTTAAGTGTGACTGATATTTAAAAAATCTGACAACAGTAACGTCACCTCTTTTCTGACACGTCACCTGCAGTATCGAGTAGATAGATTATGTTAGTAGGAAGCTGCACACTCTGGGTGACAATGACGAGGAATAACATAAGAGCAAAAAACAGTCTAAAAATAAATGTTATTCTTCCCATTATAGGGATTACTGAAAGGTATGCAGTTAAATGCTCGAGATGCAGTATTATTGATAATACTATCAAAAATATCATTATGAAAAATAGAGGACTTAAAACCAAACTGTGCCTCAAGCAGTTAGTTTCCTCATTTCACAATTATTTTGTTTATTAATTTTAGTTACTATCAGCACAGTTAAATACCAGTTGTTAAAATACTATTTTCCCTTTTCAAGTCAACCTTTAAAGAGAAGTGGAAAATGTGTTCTGCCATTGGTACTATGGAAACACAGTTTAAAAGATGACTCAAAAAAGACAATACAATAATTCACTGAATTACTGTTAGAGGCATAAGGACAAGTTACTTAGAAGCAATGTGCATCTGATTTGAGAGTTTTTACAAAGTTTCACTAACCCTTTAGTCTGTAAACCTGAAACAAAGTACAAACTGTCTTGCATGTATTAAAATAACATACATTTCTGTATTTACTGCAGAGCATTAAATCTGCTTCAGAGATAAAGTTATAATGCAATGTAATTTTTTCATATGGTCAGACTGTTGGCAAAACAACCTAATTTAAGCTATTGATTTTATGTGCAAAGTGATCTAAGACAATATTGAAAAGAGATACTTTGAGACAACAGATAAAAATACTTACACATTATCCTCTACACAAATTTTGGGTCCAACTACATTCGCTGCTCCACTTGACATTTTGAATGCAAAATGCTTTTCAGGACAAGCTTTGGAGATCCCACATTTGTATCTTGGAGGTTTTGTAGCTTTCAAAGGGAAATAAAAGAAGATTTTAGAGACAACACCATAGGTAGGCTAACAGACAAATAACATCAGTTACTTTTCTGAAGGAATTCAAGAAAAAATGCAAAGGCAAAAGGTATCACATCTGTAGTCGCATAGCAGCTTAAAATAATCTAGGTTTCTGAAGTACCTCATTATTCTAACTTCTTGTTGACACCCTGCTGCTTGCTCTGGCACTGTCATCAAAAGCCACAAGCCAAAACTACAAAATACACTTTACCAGAAATTAAGGAAAAATGAGGAAAAGAGCAAAAATTGATTTCTGGTTGCATTTTAAGTCTAATTAAGACTTCCTTAACTATGAAAATTCAACAGTCTTTCTGTTACTAGCAAAATCAAGTCACAGCACTAATCCATGCATATGAATACTCACAGCGTGCAGCTGCATCCAATGCTGATCTAGCTAAAATGAGAAAGGAAAATTTTACAAGATGTTACTAATAAAGTGTCATCTGCTATAAGATATCCTATAAATATAAAATCTTTCTGTACCCCTATAAAAACAGGTTGGTTGAAATGAAGTATCAAATACACCTGAACACTATGCTTCAATAAAAAATAACTTTTAGACAGTAGAAGGATGATAGTGATCAGGAAACCCATTCAGAGCACTGCTTAATTTATTACTCTCTGATTAAAACAAAGATCCATGGAGACACAATCTCCAAGGATTTATGGAGGTGCGGGCACTAAAGTGGAATGAATTCCCATTTTACAGCTTTATGAGGATGGGGTTCCTTTCACCTCACACTGGAAGCCTGCAACTGAGGTGTATTTCAACCCAGCCATGGGTGACTCCCTTTCTTGGGATAGGAAGAGACACAAGTAACCTCATCATACACATCCTTAATGACATCTCTGTCTCTTCAATGGTTATTAGATATCTCTGCTGACTGGTTCAGATGTTGGCTCACACTGTAGTAATCCAGAGTTAATGAACATGAACTCTACCCATGTACCCCAAATTCTTTAGTGTTTTTTTGGTAATAGAAAGCACCTTTAAAGATAATGTTGGCTCAAAACAGACTCTGAATTTTATGACACTGCAACTGTTAATCCTCCTTTGTGTAGAACCTGGGCACATCTGAAATGTTTTGATTACTGCACATTCAACTTAACATGGTAGTGCAAGCAAAAAAGCCCACCCAACACAAATTCTGAATTTCTTTAGCAGTAGTAAGGCAAAGCACACATTTCCAGAATCATCATTCAGGTCACCTAGTTTGCAACTCTACACTAAGAATGCAAGTACCAGTAAACAAAAAAGGCAGGTAAAATTATGTACACTTGGCAAGCAAAAGCATCAAACTGATGCACTTAACTTAAGAGAGTATGTTAAGTATTTCATATAGAAAATAATTTAATATACACATTATATATTATACATATATAAAATAACAAGTATACACATTAAAAATAAACACAGAATTCTTAAGTGTAAGAGCCTAAGTAAAGCTTAAAGCAAAATGAGTATGATATTCTTGATTATGGCTCAAGTAAATATTAATAGATGTACAGATAAAACAAAGTCACCACTTACCAAATATGTGTCCTAAGTTTGCATCCATTTTTATTTCAAACACTTGAGATATGACATAAAACGTCAATAAAAATATTGCTATGACAACTACCAACTTTGCAGCACCTGTTAGGAAAAAGAGAAAAGTTTCAAAAAATTATCTGCAAATGGTAACATTAGTTCACCAAAACCGACAACATGAGAACTGTGTATCAGATTACATTATGGGGAACTCAGAAACAATATGATTACTTGGGGACTTCCTAAATAGAATTAGTCTGCAAAAAATGGACATTATAATGCAGAATGTAAGTGCACCAGTCCACCAGGTTACTATACCAAACACACTCTGCTCTTAGCTTTCTCCTGCTTCATGCTTGCCTGACACCAAAGTCCACCAACTCAGCTCAGGAGCCAGGAGAAACCAAAGACTTTTCCATGAAAATTCAATTTGACAAGATGAACTAAGCTGATCTACCTGACTGTTGTCCAAACATGAAATTCCCACCTCTCTCATTCCAATTCCTTGTTCTTAGCCATAAGTACCTGGTTCCTCCCTGTTCAAAAATACTGTGCGCTCCCCCCCCCCCTCACCCCCCCCCAAACTGAGCTACCTCTATTTTAATGTATGGCCAAGACTGAGACTGATTAGGGATCTGTTAATATATTGTAGCTTGGCTGCTATGGTCAGTCAGCTCTGAGTATTATCCTAAAAACCAAAACCACCACAAAACCACCGGCCAACCAGAAAAAAACATCCTTACCTACTTTTCAACAAACTTAAATTAATGACCTTCAAAAGGAACTGTGATGGCTCGAAAGAGGTATTTTAAAAGGTAAGAAAAAGCAGTAACTCTCCCCTCCCCCTTTTAATATATTGAAGCCCTGGATATCTCCAAGTTCTAAAGCCAAACTTTCTCCAGCACTGAGCAGCTAGTCTACCTCCTGGGAGAAGAGCTGGAAGCAGACAACCACACCAACTTGCATCTGAAATGGAAACTTGAACGTATGGGGCACTGCCATGAACCTCGCCATTTTTAGAATAATTGGAAATACATTTTTACATCCATTTATCTTAACGTAAAATACTGACTGAGAGTATAAGTTAGGTGAGAAGGCATTTGATCAACATCTTGCCTTCCTATCTCTCTGCAGGATGTCAAACTGGTTGGAAGAAGAAACTTCAAAGCATGCTTCTGTTTCTCAGATTGCCAGCCAAATAAATCCTTCAGAAAAAAACGAACTTATGTATTCCTGCACATCTCAGACTGCTGATGTGATGGGCTGTTCAGAAAACCTTAAAATAAACAGATTACTCAGCCTTCAGAAGCATGAGAGAGGCTAATCAATCCTTCCAAAAGGCTAAAAAAAGATAAGGGGATAAAAACAGAAAAGAAAGACGAAGAGATACAAGAGGTTTTTGCCTGTAGTTGGTCTTTCTTTTTTTGTGTGTGAGCACTTACATACTATGTTGTAAGAAAACACAGATGCAAACTTAATTTAAAAATATTATTGCTGGAACTCCAAAGATCACTGCAGTTGAAGGGAAGAGAACCACACAAGCACTAGAGAAAACAGATGATTTCAACATACATTAAGAAGGGGGGAAAAAGGTTTCCAAAGCAACGCTGCCTAAAAAGAACAAGATGGTACCAGATTTTGGAATGTGTCATCTAGCAAGTGGCACTTGGAGAGCATGTTGTTTCAGTATATAGTATGTGAGACGAACGAGAACTCAGACTGAGGACTAACCATCCCCTCCACTCTATATCCTGAGCCTTTCAACTGAACTGCAAGCACTTCCTCCTTTCTCCAAGAAGATTCTTTTAGCATTTGAACCAAAACTGGCCCATTTGCTACAGATGAAACATTCTATATGAACTACCATATCTTCTTTGCCTGTGGTTTTTAGCAAAAAAGTAGTTAGATGGAAGGAAAATATATTAAAAAAAAAAAGTTTGGAAAGTAATTTTCCAGCTGAATTAGCCATCTAAAAATTGCAGCATTTTTCAGTTATCAGCTTTACTTTAGCAGGTTGCTCCCAGTCCTACATATTGTAGGTAATAAAATAAATTCAAGAGTAGTGACAAAAAACAGGACAAATTTCAAACATTAAGGTGGTCTTGGAAAAGATGGCGTCTATTTCCTAGAAGAGGCAAGAGTTGCTCCTTCTGCAAAATAACACTACAGCCATTGATAAGAGTACAACACACTAGAAACTCAAAACTGTTCCACTGCAACACGGGCTATTCTACTGCAACAAAATGTCTAAAATAATGTTGTCTTGTAACATTATATTGGCAAAGATCTTATTTTCACAACCACTACATCTTCTGTCAAATAAAATTAAGTTTCTCAAACGCTGTACTATAGTAACTTACCTTTATGAAAAGGAAGTTTCAAACACCTGTAACAGCATATAGCACTTCTGTTTGGGGTGTGAGGCAGAGAAGAAATGGCTTAAAAACAACCATTGGCCATTTCCTTATTCCTTCATCATCTTACAGAAATAGCAGTCTAAATATGTCAAGTCATGGCACCTTGACTAGTCACTGCAAATCAGCTGCTCTTTGCACTTTAACCAGCTGTTTGCTCTTTGACCATGATAAATTCCAATTAGTCCAATATAAATTCCAAGATTAGTTTCATTAAACAACAATAAAATGGAACAGCAATGCCTGATATGCCAGTTAAGTGAAGTGAACCCTGACAAAGACTGATGAGGGTACCAAACTGAGTGAGGAAGTGGGCACTTTAAGAGGGAGAGACACCTTGAGGGAGACCTGGATAAGGCTGGAAGAGTGGGCTAACAAGAACCGACAAGGATAAGTGCAAGGTCTTCCAACTCAGAAAATATAATGCAGGACTGAAGAAGAGGCTGGGATCTACCCAGCTGGAGAACAGATCTGTGGAAAGAGAGCTGGGAATCCTGGTGGACAACAAGCTCAATATGAGCAAACAGTGTGCTGCTGCTGCAGCAAAGAAGCCAAAAGGATGCTGGGTTGGGTTAACAAGGGCATCACCAGCAAAGAGAGATAAAGAAGTCATTATCCCGCTCTGCTCAGCACTTGTCAGGCCACACCTGTAATACTGTCTTCAGTTTTGGTCCTCATTATTAAAAACAAACAAACAAAAAAACAACAACAAAAACATGGGCAAGCTGGAGAGAGTCCAACACAGAGATGATCAAAGGACTGGGAAGCCTGCCCGATGAGGAAAGGGTGAGACTGCTGAGTTTGTTCAGCCTTGAGAAAAGAAGACTTAGGGGAGACCTTAGTATCATGTTCCAGTATTTCAAGGGTGGACATAAAGAAGATGGAGACTTCCCTTTTTACCAGGAGTCACATGGAAAATATGAGGGGTAATGGGTACAAGTTACTCTGGGGGAGATTCCAATTGGACACAGAAGAAAAATTTTTCACTATGCGAACAATCAGCCATTGGAATAATCTCCCCATGGAAATGGTGGATTCCCCAGTGTTGGACATTTTTAAGATTTGGCTGGAAAGGGCGCTGGGCCATTGCAGAAAGATGGGTGCAGGTCAAATTAGAGGAAGTTAATATTCACTATCAAGCAGATACATATAGTTTTCATACAATGGAAACTATAGGGTAAGTATACATATAGGGAAACTATAGGGTAAAATGCAACTGCTGCTCCCTGGATGGAATGCTGTAAGCATGCTCAACAACCTATCCCACAGTGATTCCCCTGCCACACAATCTACAACCTTAAGCCCTTGCTAAGGGGGATGAAATGGCAGGGAGTGAAACTCGGTGGCACTTTGCAGCTGATAAACCGCATAGCACCTGTCAACCAAAGGAGATAGGAGATGTCCTGCTTCTGAGCCAACAACTGTGGTGAAATCTCTCTCCTCAGATCAACTTTGTTCATTAAAGCTTAACTGTAATATTAACACACACATCCATCCTACAGTTGACCACCCCCCAAAGGTGTTCTATATTTTATTTTTTATGATCACCCCCTACTGGTGCTCTGTATTTTATTGACTGTCTCTTTAAGAGCAAAGTAAGAGAATTTTACACCAATCAGTAACAAAAGCATGTATGACTTAAGTCACTCAAGCTCCACCTAAATAAAAACGAAGTTCAGTTAAGGGTGCCCATAACAGGACACTGACAGACTGCGCAGGCACAATGATCTTGGCTTTCCTGGGGTGCTGACAGACTAATCAAACACTAAGTGTTTGAGAAAATCCCCCCTTTTCACATGACAACCATCTTGTCTAGACTGTGTTTTTGCCAAGAAAGGTTGGACTAGATGATCCTTGAGGTCTCTACCAACATGGCATTCTATGACTTTAGCACCTTATTGTCATAACTTGTTAATACTGTCCATAGCAGTTGTTACACAAGTGACCAAAGTCTGATTTTACCGAGTGTGCTTATGTGCTTACCTGCTATTCTCATGTTTAGTCTTCAGCCAGCTAACGACACTACTGCATTAAAAATAGCCACCTACAGGAAAAAAAACAACACCACATCATTGTAATTACAGACAAATAAGCACTTTTGTGATGAGTGAACAGAGAAAAGCCCATAGATTTTCTAGTCAATAAAATTAATGATAATTGTTCTGAATACCTATTTCTTAACGCTCACAATAAAGGGAAGATTTAAGATGGGATTTCTGATGTCTTGCTTTCACTTGTTACTCCAAGAAACAAGTGTTTTGAAAAAAAATTAATGTCATCAAACCCACTACAAATTCAGTTTAACTTTCAGTCCTTCAATTTGTGACATTAGTATTTACCAGTGCTCTATCTAAGCAGTCTTTAATTTCCAAAAGCTATGTAATAAAAGTCTGTGCTGCTTCGAAGTCCTACCAGCTTCTGGATGCAAGTTGTTATGTGGCAACATAACATAGTAAACTATGCTTTACAGAGAAAAGATTTAAGCATTTTGGCCTTTAGGATATTGCATAAACTGCACTCAGTAGAACCAAAAGAAAGTAATTCCAATACTTTAGTCTATGCTTTACAGAAATGTAACAACACATCTGTCACTCAAAGCTACATCCAGAAGACTAACATGATGGTTAATGATGACAGAAACACCAAACTTAAAACTCAAACTATTTTAGAATAAACAGAAAATCACTGTCTATGAGCAAACACCACATATGTATCCAAAAGTTTTTTCTTGAGAAGAGCTTGCCACCACACAGAGTCAAAATGGGCCACAAACTCCACAAGCTCTGCTCAAAGAGTATGACCTCCTCCTCAAGTGATCCTGTACCCCTGGGCAGTACCAAATCTGCACTCTGGTCATGCTCTGCCCTGGTGGGCCCATGCTGCACTGAGCCTGGACATCTGGCTCAAGTTTCCCCTGAATCATCTACACTAAGGCACATATGAAAACATGTAATCAGCTATCACTCTAATCCAAGTAGCTGCCCCAGACCCCCTATCACAAAAGCTACAGCATCCCTAATGGTCTGCAGTCCTACGCCATGATTTTGAAAAACACCAAAAACATTATCTTTAAAATTGTTTGAAAAAATTCTGTTATTAGAAATGCAAATAATTTGGAGACAAGCATCAAAACTCCCACATAGTTTTCATGGTTTATGCTAGGGAGAGGAAAAAAAATCAGTATTATGCAGACAAAATTTTGCCTTCACTTAGTTCAGTAACTTCAAGTTCAGTGATTTGTGTCCAGATCCTCTTTGACAAAGACTCATTGTGCTCTATTGCTTCAAGTTTCCAAGAAAATGGCCACCAGAGAAATAAAGGGGAAAAAACAAATGCAAATATAGAAATATTTATTTCTACTATGTAAGAATTTGAAAATATGTATCAGTAAAGTTTGAAAAGCAAATATGTTTTTGAGTGGTAATGTTGTACTATAAGGGAAATCTCATAGCATATTATGGACATCATGTATCCATTATATTTACAGCCACATATTACATCCACATGTAACATCTTCTTTCAGTGAAAGGCTAGTATTTATCTGTCTTGTAAAAAGGCAAAGAATCTGTCAGGGCAGATAAACTCATTTTATTTCAAAGTCTGTGAACAGAATTATTCTAGACTCCTTCCTCTCCCCACCTCCAGAAATATATCAGTGTTAAAATAAACACTGTCTGTAGTTTGAACAACTACAAGCTTGTTTTAAGGCTGCACTCAAAAAATCCTAAAGTTTCCTATTTTGTTTTAGTCTAAACAAATACACATCATTAATTCAAAGCATGAAAGCAAAAATACGAACAAAACTATAAAGCAGGATCTAAGTGAGATAATCATGATCCAGTCTTGACTGCCTTTAACCCAACATTTCTTTCCACCCATTTCAACGACTGTTATTTCTTGCCATCAAAAAATATACAACAGAAAATATGGTTTGGTGTTGGGTTTTTTTTTAAGAGTGTAATGTTTTTAGTTCAGGAAAAGAAAAAACGAGTATGCCATGTGTCATCTTGAAAGGAATTTCGAAAGTGATTTAGAGATTCTTTTTCTAAATTACAGTATATCAAAAAGCGTGGATTTTGATCTACAGGATAAATACAGTAATGCTACAGTACAGATAAGCACAGCACTTTCCAGTTGCAGGAGAAAAATTTATGGATGCCACGTCCTTCCCCTGCACCGTATTACCTTAGAGGGTTTTTTTTTAATTATTTCCAGACAGAACAGGAATAAAACAGGACAGCTCTTATGAATGCTTGAAGACCAGTATTCCATATCTTTGGTAGTAGATCTCACAACTGAAATTAGAGAACTGATTAAAAAATAGATTTGGAATTTCTAATAGTGCACACCTTAGGATCATTTAAAATCAAAGAACACAGGACCACAACTGAGCTTGATGCAGATTCAGGTGCATAAAACCAATACCAATAACATTCCTTTGACTGCTTTAGAAATGGGCCGAAATAACCCAAACACTATTTTCCTTTTCTTCGGTATAAGATTCCATCAAAAAGGGGCAGCAGAATTAGAACCTAAATATCTCTTTGTGATTTATCAATGTCGAGTAATACAAATAATCCCTTTATTACTACATAATTATTCTCTGTCAGACAGTACAATAGGGCTGACATTTATCACTTATTAGTCAGAAACTGAGGCAGGAGATGCAGCAGGGTTGGCAGGCAGTACCCCAATGAGTACACCAGGACCTTATACAGATGCAAAAGCCAAAGAGAGCACCACAAAGCGGGCAACAGGAGCAATCAACATCTCAAAGTTGCAAAGTAAAATGGATGGGTTTGAGAAGCATTATACTGCATGACTCAAACACAGATCTTTTTCTTCAGGTTGTTTTCTTAGCATAAAACTTAGGAGGCTTATCAGTCAAGGTCTAAAACTTGGGCAGTGCCAACAAACAAAAAAAAAATCCCTCAAATGCAGCAGAAAGTGCCTTGAAATGAGAAGCTGTCCTCAAAAGAACCTGAATGAGAGAAAACAAGTTAAAGGTTCTTGAATTTGTACAGTTCCCTGCATAGAATTACATGTCTATCCATGCAGAAAAGGGTTATTTGTTCTAGATGCAAACTGCTACAGAGTGGAAGTGTGGAAAGACAGTTGGGAGCTAAGGTTATTGATTGCTTTTTTTCTACTCCATCCATCCTTATGCATTGTATTTTGTTCCAAGTCAGGGGCAGTATCCAGATGTTGCAATTTCCAATGCCAAAGCCACTCCAGACAACCCCCAAGATGCTATGCATTGGGCACAGAAAACAGCAGTTCACAATAAAGAGAGAGAGAAAAAACAAAGGGCTTTCCCCACACTCTGCCCCACTTGTTCATTAACTTGTGTGGGATGACATACTCAACATAAATTCAACAAATCTGGCAGATAAGTCCACAGAGCTACTCCACATGTTTTTATCCATACTTTCAATCAGTGGAGCAGCAGATACTTGATTTTAAAAGCAACCTGTGTCTCTTGAGGGAAACCTACTAGATACTTCACAGAGGAAGCTTATAAAATAACTTCATTTAGGAAAATTATGAGCCTATAATCATGTTTCATTAGATAATAAAAAGATTGAGTTCTTTCTACATTCATGTGTTAGAGAGGATCATCATCAAGCAAGTTTACCTCTTAGAATCATGTTGCAAGAGGAAACTGCATTGAGGTAATTGACAAAATACACACAAACAGTACTTAATAATACTGCCACAGTGACGTGCTACTGAATGAAATCCAGATTTCAGTACCAAGCTGTATTAAATTCAATTTGGTCAATCCTTTATCAGGCTTTCTTGACACTCTTGTGCAGAGATGGTGCTATGGGACACATGTCACTTGGGCACAGCCTCTGCCTTACTTACTGTGCAGAAAGCTGTGGCCACTTGCAATGTACTTATGTTTAAAAGGGTTTTTCAAATACAATCATAATTAATATTTTTAAGAATAATAATGAAATGTGCAGATTAGCCTATTTTATTCTCAGACAACAGCATTTCCATTAGCAATATCGTAACATTCAGAGATTATACTTACAAAATGGGCACACAAAAACAAGCAAAGATGAGAGGCAAGAATTTAAAAGGTCAAGATAATTTTGAATTCTGACCTTAGCTGATTAGAAAGAAGTCTCGAAATCAACAACGATATTTAATAAAACAGAAAGTAATACACTTCAAAACGGACACTGAGTGCAGCAGGACAGGCAGCAGAAATGAAGAACAGGATTCAAGAGATTATAGCAGCTCTCTAATATGGGGGTCAACAATGTCATCCTGCCACAAAAGTGTAATTGCTCATTGTGAGCTGTACCATCAGGACTGCTGTGTATGAAAAAAAAAAAAAAGGCAGCTACTCTGCTTTGCCTAAACAAATAAAAAATACTTTGCTCTGTGTGCTACCTTGACTTTTATCTGAGACCCATGTGCAGTTTTTTCCTGTCTATCTTAATGCATAATCCCCAAATGGAAGAATCTAGGTAGGCATTACATGACCTAAATAAACCAACTAAGGGATAAAAGAATCAAGTCTGCTTTGCAAGAAACTGTGAAAGTGAGGGAAGTAAGGATCAGACACCTTTGCCTCTTATCTTTAAGGCGTCATTTTAAAATACATTTAATTTTTTAAAAATACTATTTATTCATAGTATAATTTGAAATATATATTTTAAATAAATATATAATTTTACATATCTATTTTATAATATATACTTTGTAACAAAATATGCTGAGATCAACTGTTGTCAGTATTTCCTGGTTGCTGCTTACTTGTTTGTATTTATAATATTGAAAAAAAACAACCTTCCACCTATAAAGATAAACACAAAATATAAAATGAGGCTGTAAACCACCATAACAATCTGAAAAAATATCAGCCCTGGAAGCCAACACAAAGCAAGAAAAAAAAAGTTCCAGCTGCAACAAGAGTGCTGCAAAGTTGTTAAAGAGACCTGAAGCTCCGAGAATGGAAAAAAGAACTGCTTCTCCTCCTTAAACTGATATAAAAGGAAGAAGAGTATTTTCTGTAAATACATAGCACTTTTACTTAAGTAAAATTGTTATAGTTATAGTTCTTAAGTAGTTTTTATTTTGCTAGTAATAAATGTTCATGTTATTTTCCTAAATCCAGTCTCTTTTGTCTGCATAAACCTTCTCTCAACTTAAAGTAATTGTGTGGGAAGTGTGAAAGCAAATTAACCCAAGGCAAAACCACGACAGAGCATGTATTTTCTTATCCAGACTGCTTACTCTTCTGCTAGGCTACGAATAGTTTTTTCACCATTTTTACAAAATTCATTAATTTGAAGCTAGTGAAGGACACACAAAGAAAAGCACTACATCTTTAAAAAGTAAATAGTGCAGTTCAATTTTATTGTATAATCATGCACTGTTTGTGTCTTCTGGTAACACAGGCTGTGACCCAAGTAGTTGTTTCCTACAGGCAGCATTCCTACATCCATATGAAATCTTTGTGGTTATGGCAGAACTCCACACAGGCAAAAGGTTTGTCCACAAAAACAATTTCGAGACTCACAAATATGTATTTTCTCCTTTGCGACACATGCAACCATGAAGTATAATGATTAATGTCTTACAAAAATGATACCACCTGAATTGTGTTATTCTATATTCACATTAAGATTCAGCTTGATATTCCAGACAACTGAATAGGATCCAAAGTGTTTGTTTGTTAAAACAAGATTTATTTTACTTCTATCAAATTATATCTACTCCAAATGAATGAAGATAATTTAGAAAATTAAACCCAAGCTTAATCCAAAATTAAAAATAGGTAATTCAGCTACTGTTGCATGTCCTACGTTGCAAATACTGCTACGTGGTTTCACTTCTAAGACAACAAATACAAGAAGCAGCACTGTGCCAGAGTGTTTTCATACCTGATGTGCAAAACACACATTTCCCAAATGGCACGTCAGATCACTGACCATGACAGCTTTTGCTAATGGCATCAAGACAGTACTTTCACACAACACATAAACTAGTCAGTCTCAAACACTGAAAAATTCTTCTGAATCCCGGGAAACCCGAGATAAAAGTACTAAGGCGTTCTTCCCACATGAAACTTAATCCATATTCCTTTTGCAATTAAAACAACAAAACCAAACCAATCCAAGAAAAGAAACCAACAACCCCTCCAAAACAAACAAACAAACCAACCACACAACCTTATAAGCACCCAATCCATACTTTGAAAACTCTCCTCAAATATTACAAAAACTTTACTTGTTCATATAGTTAAAAATGGGATTTATGGTCCCTAAAAAACATATGATTTATATGTGATAAAGTAAACCATACCATTGCTGCTGACATATCTATTAAAGAGAATCGTAGCTCTGTATTTCATAGAGTTGGATAATACCACATTTTGGAGTTCAGATAGATAAAATCCTCAAGAACAATTTGCTGAACCTCATGCACAAACTTACTTCCCAATTTCATCACAGAGAAGTACACAAATCTCACAATAATGATTTAGGAAAATGAGGTTTAACATTTTCTTCTGCCAAATGATGAAGAAACTATTTTGTAATTGAAGCACTGCTGTAAATACTACCTGTTCAAAACTACCAATTTGTTTTCTGTCATGTTTTTTTTAAGAAAAAAAATTTACCACCTTGATTTATAAGACGGCAAAGTCTGTTCAGTTTTTCCTCAACAGGAAGGAGTAAATAAAGCTTTGCAACACATTGATCTGTAGAATCACCAGGTCTCACCTGAAACAAGGTGTTGCCAGAATCTAGTAGACGTTTCAAATGTACAACAGTTTTCACATCTTTGTATCAATAAAAAATACCAAGCTTGTTAGTAGAATAACACATCACTACCACGCATCTTATCCTGCCCCATACAGCAAATCTCAACAGAACTACCACATCAAAAGGTACGTGACTCAATAACAATAATCATACACATAATTACTATGACTTCAAAAATCACAGAATGAGTAACGATGGAAGGGACCACAGTGGGTCACCTGGTCTGACCTCCCTGCTCAAGGAGGGTCTCCTGCAGCACATGGCACGGGATTATATCCAGACAGTTCTTGAATATCTCCAGTGAGGGAGACTGCACAATGTCCCTGAGTAATCTGTTGTTTAGCCTGGAGAAGAGGAGGCTCAGGGAAGACCTCATCACTCTCTAAAACTCCTTGAAAGGAGGTTGTAGCCAGGTGGGGATCAGTCTCTTCTCCCAGGCAACCGGCAACAGGACAAGAGGGCACGGGTTTAAGCTGCACCAGGGGAGGAGGTTTAGGTTGGACATTAGAAAGAAGTTCTTCACAGAAAGAGCGGTTGGGCATTGGAATGGGCTCCCCAGGGAGGTGGTGAAGTTACCATCCCTGCAGGTGTTTAAGAAAAGACTGGATGTGGCACTTAGTGCCATAGTCTATTTGACATGGCAATCAGAGGTCACAGGTTGGACTATACGATCTCAAAGGTCTTTTCCAACCTACCTCTGTGATTCCAGTGCTTGGTCACCCACACAATAAAGAAATTCTGAGACATATTCACGTGGAACTTTCTGTGCGTCAGTTTCTGACTGTTGCCTCTTGTCCTATTGCTCAGCACCACCGAGAAGCACCTGGCTCCATCCCCTTGGCCCCTTGCCTTGAGGTACTTATAGACATTGATTAGGTCACGTCTCAGTCATCTCTTCTCAAGGCTGAAGAGGCCCAGTTCTCTCAGCCAATTCTCTACGCAGATACTCCAGTTCCTTGACTACCTTTGGTGCCCACCCCCAGACCCAATCCAGGAGTTCCATCTCTCTCATGTACTGGGGACTTGATAGAACCACACATGACCACTACATAAATTTACTTGAAGCTATGGTTACAGCACATCACTTTACACTGAGGCCCATTTTAAATAAATTTATCAAGGAAGCAAAAAATCAGAAGAGGAAAGGAGCATTACAAATACTTCCTCTATAGTTCCAGATTTACTGCAGGAAAACTGAACAGCTCCTCTGCACTATTCTTCTCCCCAAGCACAATAAGACTCTAGATAGTAGCTTTCAGATGTAAGAACGAGATGATCATCTTTTTTAATAAGATTCATTTACTGCACAGACAACCACACCCACCACAGAGCTGCACACTGAGACTGCAGACACGGTGAAGCACAGAGGTTCTATATACTTTGCAAGGCAGGGAGGATTAAGCCTACTAATAGTAACAAGGGACATCTTCACACACTGTAGAAAAAAAACCACAACAAATCTACATTACCAAGCATTTAAGCTTCTTTAACAAAAGCTCAGCATGATCTGAGGCTGAATGTTGGAAAGGAGTTTTAACCTTTGCTCAGTAGCAAGCTGAACTCACTAGGAAGCTGGGTACGACTCAGGAGAAAATACTTCCTCTTGACAGCCACCGCTCACTGCACTGTTGGTATCTCTCCCTCTAGCTCTAAGGGATACAGAAACCCATGCCCCATCACAGAGCCCCTTCTCATTCACCCATCTACCATGTGAGGCAGAATCTGGCAGGGCTTTGGCCTTTTGTAGGATTAAAAGAGCAAGTCACTGGCCAAGCAGTGCACCCAGCAGAGAAAGCATCACACATCAGCTCTGGGGAGAAGGGTCAGCAGCAACACAGCAAGCTCAACACACAGAAGGACCATGCTATGCCTACAGGGCACTGCACAGTGGGATCACACTGCACATATGAGATTGCTGCTGGTGACTGATAACCTCCATGCTGCGTGAGGCACTCAGAACCACAGAGCTCCTGTGGTACAGCCAAGTCATTACTACTGGTCCATATTAGCACTAGTCAGGCCATCATTTGTGAGTGACAAGGTAGAAGATGCTTGGAAACGGAGAGGAAATCAGTCAGTGACACAATCCTTAACAGCTCAAGTGACTCACTTCTTCCTACTGAAGACATGCAAGACAGCCCCAAAATCTGCAGCTTCTAGACTGGTTTCTAAGCATGAAGATATTAAAATAAAGATCCATAACCTACATCTTGGCTGGATACAGTACCAAAACCAGTATCTAAAACATAAGCCCTATCCAAGAAGAACTAATTTGAGAAATGGCATCCCTCAGTAAATGCAGTTCCAAAACGATTCGGATATCACCGATGTTCAGCTCACCAGCAAGCGCACAGCCAGGCATGGCAGTTCCCTCAACCAGTTCACCTAGCAAAATCAGGAGAATCCAGGCTGATTTAAAAGCATAATTAATGCCTGGGAGCAGGTCAACAGCTTTCTAGCAGCAGCAATACTAGACTATACCAACTTAAATGTTTGTGAAATGATGACTCAACTAACTGGTGACACCAAAACAGATCAAGAAAAAACAAAAAAATCTTTGCTACTAGGAGATGGTTACTTTGTCCACAGAGAAAAGACAATGGAGAAAGGGTGGGAGAAGTGAAGGAAGTCAGCCAGTCACAAGAAAGCAAGTCTTATAACTAGAGGGGAGACTGTGTCACATATTTCAACATTAATTAGATTTTAACTGGACTGTCATGAGAACTAGCATATGTTTGTACATAGAAACACATTGTGCAAGTTTCTGCCATTAAAACTGACACAACAGTGGTGCACACTGAATCCAGGGCAGAGTTTATTCCAGCAGCTCCCTCTGTCCTGATACATCTTCCAAAGTTTCTCCTCTCTTCCACAAAGTGTGTTCCGTAGCCTCTCGGCACTGAGGATGTATGAGGCCAACAAGAGTCATAAAATGCTAAATTACAGTTTAGTCTGCAAATGAAGATACAAACTATTTTTGTATCACAAAAATATGGTACTGTATATGGGGAGTAAAAACAGCTGAATAATTCCAAAAGAGTACCTATTGTTAACGCCCTGTGAAAAGTTTAGTGTGACTGAACTTCAAGAAGCCTGGGTAAAATACCATTTAATACGTCACCAATGACTTGTGCTACTGAAGAAGGATAAGGTTTTTAAATTTGTGAATAATACCAAAATGTAAGCAGATGGAAACAAATTACAGGGTGGATTTAGAAGGACAAATTATCCAGAAACATATGCCTTTTAAGAAATAAAATCCTAAAGTCCTCTTGGGACACATATACCCATAGCAAATGCATGAGGAGGCTATGCTTGGATTCATGGTTAAACACAGAATTTTAGATGATGAAGCAGGAAGCTAGGACCACCTATTTATAATTTGCAGATGCTTAAGCTAAGAAATGCTAAGAAATGAGGTTTCAAGCAGCAATACGAGTTTAAAGTTACTTCCTTATCACCATTTTGCTGTGTACTAACCTCAAGGAACTTTAGGCCTAGATAGTATCAGGAACCATGAAAATTTACAAGACAGGTGAGCTCATCTGCCAGGCTGCTCCAGCCCACTCATCCTTTCTCCAGCCAAGGCCATGTGATTTTGCTCACTAGGGAAACCTAATGCAGTAAAAGAGAACATAACTTATGACAGATTAGCGGACAACTTTCAAGAGTGTTGAGAGGCAAAGGGCAGCAGCATCAGGCTGCTAGTTTTGCTCACCCATCTCATGGTGTCACTGCAGGACTCTCTCAGATTTCTAAAACTAATGTAAATGATATTTTTCCTGAGAATTTATTTATAATCTTGGTTTGAGATCAACGTGTGACTTCTCAGAGGGATCCTTCTAAACTGCAAAACAATTACAATAATTCCAGTACTGTTGACAGCAAAGAGCTTGTCACAGGGTTGTGCAGCTGGCCACTGTCAAATAAAACATGGAGATTTACATTAATTAGTACCAATTCAACTTATGATCTTACAAAAAAAAAAAAAAAAGGAAACAACCTTCTTTCCTGTATAATATATTAGTATTTCCCCAAAAACTGAACATGCAGGAATTCATTTCTTAAATATTAGCTTCCCCAAGTTCCACTAAAATCTTAAACTCTACATTATCAGTCTCTTCTTAAAACACTGAGAGTTCTCATTAAATGTGGGTGGTCACTGGATGGTTGTGGTCAGCGGTTCAGTGTCCAAGTGACTAGAACAGTGATGAGTGGAGTGTCTCAGGAGTTCGTACTGGGAGAGTGGTGAGACACTGGCACAGCTTTGCCAGAGAGGCAGTCGATATCCCATCGCTGGAAGCATTCAAAGACAGGTTGAAGGGGGCTTTGAGCAACCTGGTCTACTGAAAGGTACCCCTGCCCACAGAAGGGTTGGAACTACATGCTCTGCAGGACCGCTTCCAGCCCAAACCATTCTATAACTCTGTGTAGAGTACGTATGCCCTGAAGCGCTCAGGCCGCACCTAGGAGAGGCTAGGCAATAACTTGTGGTTCTGAGAAGCAACTTTTATGAACTATTTACTCTTTCTGGGTGAAATGGTCAGGACTTTTGCAAAGAGACTGAAGCAATGGCTTGCAACAAATCCGGCACTTCCTCCACCCCTAAGTGATTAGATGTTATTACATTACAATAGCAAGCTATTAGCTTGTGAAGAACCTACCCGCAGGCTTAAAGCAAGTCAAAAAACTTGGTTTTGCCACACAAACTACACAAAACAACAGATGAAAAACATTTCTTCATACTTAAAAGAATCCCTGGGGGAGAATATGTGCTAATGAAGACACTCATACCTTGAGTAGTTTCGAAAGCTTTAAAAATCCAAACCAAAAACAACACGACTCTCGTACAGTCATTAACTAGCTGTTTCTGGTGTGGGTTTGTTGTTTTGAAACATTTTTTTACCTAAATAATTCCCCTATAAGTATTAAATAAATACCACGCTAAAAGAGGAGCAGTCAGACAGGTTCACCAGCAAACAGCCAACAACGGTCTCTAAGCCTGTGTAGCATTACAGGGCACACAGAACATTACAAAAAATTCCTGGTATATATAAAGATCTTCACACAAGTCTGGAGTTATTACGTTATCATTTAACCTCCTAAATGTGAGAAAATAGGCAGACAAACGAGTCAGGTGAGTTACACATCCCCCCCAGCGGCTCAGCCAAAACGTGGCTTAACATACGGTAGCACTTACCTACCAGAAAAAAAGTATATAAATTTCTATATTTTTCCTACTTCAGCAACTCAGAGGACAGAAACCAAAGACACACAGGCTGCTTCGACAAGTATGTCTCTGCAAACAGGACATTCAAATTCCTTATAAGTTCACTGCTGCTCTCCGTACCGCTGGATTTAGTGTTTCAGTCACGCAAGAGCCGAGCCCTACGATCCATCTGCCAACAGCGCCGGCGACCCGGTACTCTACAGAGAAAGCGGTGCGAACACCACACCGAGAAGCAGCACCACCTCCTTTTCACCGCGCCGTCTTTGTTTCAGCAGCAAAGGGTGTTCCAACAACGCCAACACTTCACTTGTTTAACTGGACCGGGGTGTCCTGCCCGGCCGCCGCCGCCCGGTGCCTCCTCCTGCTCCTGCTCGCCCGCCTCCGCCAGCGGCACTGGGCACTCGCCCCGGCCGGGAGGAACGGAGAGCGGCTGCCGTCACCCCACCGCCGCCTCCAGCCTGGCCCTGAGCCCCCTCGCTGGGCCGCGCCGGGCCGGCGGAGGAGAGGAAGAGGACGGCGAGGAGAGGAAGCGAGGCGAGCCTCCAGCCCGACGCGCCGCCCGGCTAGGGCCCCGGGAACGGGGATGCCGCCCGGCTCTGACCCGCAGTCCCGGCCGGCCTCACCCCACCCGGGCGGGAGGGAACAGGGGAAGGGCCAGGCGGCCCGGGAAAGGGGCAGCGGCGGGGGAAGGGGCAGTGCCAGAGGAGCCGGCGGCGGGGGTAGGGGCCGGCGGCCGGCGCCAGCGCGGCTGCCCCGCGCACAGAGAGCGATGGGCGCCCGGGCGGCGGGACGCCCCGCGGGGGCTGTGCCGCCCTCGGCCCCCGAGAACGGAGAACGCGAGCACCCACCTGGGCTGTAGGGCGCGGGCACGGCGCGCTGCGTCCCCTCGGCGGCCGCGCCGCGCAGGCTGCCCCGGCCCGCCCGCCTGCCCCGCGCAGGAACCGAGCGCAGCCCCGGCCGCCGCACAGCCGGAGGGAGGCGCGGCCGCACCCGCCCCCTGCCGGTAGCGGACCGGGGCAGCGGCGGCTCCGCCCGCAGCCGCGCCTCGCCCGCCCACCGCAGCCGAGCCCAGGGGCCGTCCCGGGCACACGGGGCATGCTGGCGTGGTTACGCGGTCCCGCGGGTGCCAGCATCCACAGACACGCACCCGCACCGGGGGTGCCACGTGTGCCCCAGAGGCAGCACAGGTGCTCGATCCGGGAGGGGCTGAGACCAAAATGTTTCTGCTTGTTTTCTGTAATATTCTGCCCAGCCTTTTTTTTTAATTATTTTTTCCCTCAAGCCCACCAGAAGTTATCCGCTCGTACTGAACAGAAAAAGCACTTTCAGCTTTAAAACAAACCCACAACCCCCCCCCCCCAACGTTTCTTTTAAGAACATTGTGGTGACTAAGA
>JAYRBT010000042.1:22068828-22126939 GCA_036023395.1 Myiotriccus ornatus | reverse complement strand
GCCAGTCTGTGTTATTGTGTAAAAAATTCTTCTTCTTTTTTTTTTTTTTTTTCCCTTTTTTTTTTGCACTGATGTTTCTCTAACCCCACCGTGATTTGGGGTAGGTGGGTGGGTAGGGAGGGAGGGGTAGTTGGAGTAGTAGGGAGGTAAGCGGGAAGAACAGCATTTTATTGTGAGGAAGATTTCTGCTAGCCTAACTCTCTCAGCTGGACTATTGCTGGGGTGGCTGTGGAAAGTGCTAGGATAGCAGAGAGCCAGGCTCTTGTCAATTCCGCTGTTGTCAAACCACCAAGAGAGCACTTTTACAAAATCAGCCTGGCACTTCTTTTAGCAGAGAACAAAGCCACAGCCAAAATGTAGGGCATATCGTACATCATAAGTGTCAGGTAGACAAAAGGAAGTTCCCATGTATTATTTTAACGACTTCTGGTCAATAGTTCTTTCTTTTATGCGTTCTAAAATAACAGTCTTTGATACTAACTGCTCCTTGGTATGGAATGGTTATTTGAACATCAGTCAAGCAGTTTCTTTAGTAAATTTTCACAATGCACTGAAGTTTCAGGCATACTGTATTCTCAAAGAAATATCCAGTGGGAGCACTGCTAAAGCAGGTATTTATAACTTTTAATTCTAAATGAAGATATAAATATATCTTAGTTTGGCAGTTATTTCAGTGTTTAATATATGAAATTTCACTGTGTTCCCCTGATTACTTACTAGATGACACTGTGTGCAGTAAGAGATTAGTTCAGTAATTATGTTAATGGAGGCAGACTCCTTTGATAAGCTAATGTTTGCAATAGAAACAAACATTTAAAAAATATTACATAGGTAGCAGTATCAAATTATTAAAAGAAGATATAATATTATCTGCACAATAACCAGCACTCCAGAATACATCTCTATCAAAGTCAAGGAAATAAGTAAGACTTGAGAATGGCTGCAACTAAATTCTGTTGATTATTTACCTGGCTGAAAAGGTGGCACAAGGCATGGAGAGTGGAGAGTCACAGTTCCCTGGAAATGTGGCAGCTGGCAGACTGAAAGACGAAGGAGTATGGCAGCCTCCCTAGTGTCTCAAGAAGGCTCCAAGTTCCTCTTTCCCCCTTTTTTTTTAATTTTAATTTTCTTTTCTTTTTTTTTTTTTTTTTTTTTGTGCATTGCCTTATAATGGCCGTTAAGTAGAGGTCTTCCATAAGAAATACAAATAATATCTATACCTACTACAATATTATTATTGTCTGTGGTGTTCTGTAGATTAAGAAGTTCAGTATGAAACATAATGTTTCATAGCTACATGCATTCTAAATGTTTCATTATGACCTAATGTGTTCTAAATTTGAATTTTTGAAATGCTTATATTTATTTAAAAAATAAAACAACAAAATAACTTGGTTTATGAGTACACTGTGTAGAAAAAACATATACTGTAACTATTTATTTTACAAACATCAGAAACCAAAATGTCTTAAGAACTTGGGTACATTGGGCCTGAACAAAGACAACCTTGTTGCCTTACTCCCATCTTCGACAAGTTTCTTTGCTAGCATCACTAGCATTTGACCTGAACTTTCTTGTCTCTCTCATAACTATGTCTTTTTACTAAGTGAAATTTGTAGCATGGCACTATGTTTTTTGTTTTTATTGAAAATTAAAACATTTCCTTCATGTAGTTACAGGAAAACTAAATGTACTGCATGCCTCATTTAGCATCCCAGGGCTAACGGGGATAAATGAAAATAAAGTAAAATACAGAAACAAACCCTTTCAGGTGCTTTACCTTTAGGTGGTTGATTATTGCCTCTGGCAATAGATGTTCTGCCGATCACTCATCAGCCTTGATTCTCAGTTCTGGTATCTGGTGACTTTCAGAAGTACTATTCTCCTGCAAGCCTAAACTTCACATTTAAACTTCATACTATAAAGTAATACTTCTTCCCTACCAGACCTTTCCATGTTGCTTTCAATGAGCCAGCCTCAGTTTACTGCCAGAGACCCACCTCTCCAAAACTTAGAATATCTGTGGCATAAAAGTTACTTTTCTCAACATAGTAGCACAATCATAGGAAATACTTGTCTTTGCACTGGGAAGCATCAGTAATACAGTGCTGTGATAAATACGATGCAAATGCTAGACCATCTTTTAAATATTACAGAGAAAAAAAAAAGAGAAGAAAATTCCTTTGAGAACACTGCAGGCGGTTTGCCTTGAGCAATTGGAAAATGTGATTTTCAGCAAGTAGTGAGTCATTTAACTATAAATAGAAACTAAAATGTAAAAGCACAACAAGAAACCCTCTCCTCTCTTCTCTTCTGCCTCTCCAAACATGTGAGAACATGTATGAAAAACTCTTTTTTAAGATGACGTTTTGTTACCTTTCTGACTAGTGTTATCAGTTTTATATAGACGGTAAGGGTGTGTGTCTGAAAGAGAATGTCTTATTTAGTGTTAGCCTTATGATGAGGTAGGATTTAAAATATATAACTTCTCATTTTTATAAATTCTCACCTTGTTGCTATCAGAAGTTAATTTGCAAGCAGCCAAAATTGCAGGTCTCTGATATAAGATGTTTGAATAGCAATGGATAGAAAGGATGGGTATGGAAGTAATTCAAAAATATAGTCTAGACGGTGGATTTTAACACCTCCAAACCTTTCTTGTCACTGGTGCACCTATCCTGATCAATACTTCACAGATACCTCCTTTGTCTAATGTCAAAATAAACTCCAGTTCCAAGCATTCCCAAACTTTCAGGTTTGGGTTGGAGGTTTTAGGGGGTTTTCTGGTGGTTGTTTTGTTTTTGTTTTGTTTTGTTTTGTTTTGTTTTTTTCTGGTGTTTGGTTGGTTTTTTCCCTTACTTTAGGTCTATTTTTATTTCAAGTTAAATGCATGTAATTATAAAAGGAAATCTGCATTTAAATGACCAACATTCCACTGGAGTCAGTGTAGTTGCAATTGCTAAAGTATTGTTCCATTTTTGTGGACTGATGATACTAGAGTCCAAAGTCTTCCGTAAATTACATATGCAGGATAGGTTAGAGAGAGCTTTCTTATCTGATTTGCTATAGTACTTTAAATGTTACAAGGGGTATTCCTTTTATATGACATCCTATTAATTCCTTAAGAAAAATTATGTTCTTAGTGAAATCAGGCCGTTTGGTGCCAGTGGGAATAGGATATTCTGTCATTTAGACAGAAGTGGGAGGTGGTAATTTTCTTTTGCCATGTGAGACTCAAAAAGATTTGTCTTAACATCTGGTACATAGGTGTTAGTACAGATGCATTGGTTTGAGGACTTATGAGCAAAGTGTAAAGAGCTGGAGACCCACACAAAATCATTGTGCAGTGATAAAGAGCAAAAAGCAGATCTTTTGCAAAACCTTCCTTCTTGGATGTGGATATCTTATGGTTCCACATACGACATTACTGAGTCTAAACGGTCTCCCAAAAGGTTTGAAAGTCCTAAAAATCAGTTGTCCAGTTTTAGATGAGGAGCATCTGGGGAACATTTCCAACTGAGACTGTACTCATTGAGATCAAGAACAAGCATCACCAGCTGGAAATTGGAGATGCCCCAAGACAGACAGACAGACGGTACTGTTCATGAGCTGCCCTGTGAAAGGTCATGAGCACCACTCTGAACGTCGTGTGGCAGCATGAGAATTCTTCTGCACAGTGAAGCTACTCCAATTATAACTCCTTGTTACAGAAGCATATGGAGCTTGCTTCCAAGTTTATTAATGCTTTTTGTCAGCAAGATATTGTTTCTGACCCATAAACTCTCAACCAGATCCTACCTCTCCCAAGGCAGAGCTCCATGTATCCCTGCTGCTCTCTCACAAAAGGTAAATTCCTCCTCTCCCTCCCAGTCCTCACTAAACTGCCTGTAACCATCGATTGCACCACCCCCATTGTGGGAGCTATCCCATGACATCACTGTGATCCCAATGAGATACTGTAGCCCTGATTTCACATACAGACCTCTGATTGCCCCTGTTGCTTCTCCATGCTGCATGCATTCATGTATGAACATGTCAGATAAGGCACCCAGTTGATCCAGTGTCCCAGAAAAAGGTCAGGGCTTTTCTCATAATGCCATACTGTTGGCACCTCTTCATTGAGATGCATTTGTTTAAGGTGACCTCTTTCACTTTGTTCAGTTTATTACATCATCCCATACCACTTCCTTCTTGATTATAGTCCATCATCTCCTTTCCTTTTAATTCCTACTTTAAAACTCTGCTTACCACATTGGCCAGCTGTGTGGCTTTTCCTCCCCTTTGTCAGGAGGACGCTATTTGTTCCTAGGCGTTCCTACCCTGAGATAAAATCTTACAAGCATAAAAACCAAATCGCTGTTACTGATGGCAGCTGGTGATCTGCAGTATCTGCCAACTCCTCCTCAAGCCCTACCTTTCTTTTCTCTGGCAGGATCAACAAGAAAACCACCTGGGCCCCTATGTCCTTGAGCCTCTCCACCGGAGCCATATAGTTATGCTTAATATTTTCACAGCTTCCCCTGGAAATATCATTGCTGCCCATGTGGAAGAGCAGAAGAGGATAATAGTCTAAGGCCTCACAAGTCTTTCTTTAGTATCTGAAATACAAAACCAAGCAAGAGGGAAATGCCCTTTGCCAGCAGGTGAAATCAGCTTGTGGGGACCTCATTCCCTATAGCAGGGGTTCTACCTGGTGTTGTTTCAGGGTCAGGCTTAGCTGGTGCATCTGCTTTGCTGGACCAAGCTCCTGGCCCCTTAGCTGCTGCCAGGGCATTCAGTATTTTGTAGGTGCAGATCTGCAGATGGGAGTGGGAGCCTTTCTCCTGTTGCTAGAAGGCAACAAGCTCCAGCCGTCATCATCGTTTCTTTCCTCCCACCTATATGAATGCGTGAGGAATGTGCTCTGTTTTTCACAGTAAATCACAAATGATGAGAGAGGAATTGATGGACAGTCTCTTCATGTCCACCTACACTTCAGTGCTTAATAAAGATAACCACTCTTCCTGTCTTACCGACATATAAACCACTGTCAGCAGTTGTCATGCCTGTGTTTTTCCAGTGGAAAGGAAAGAATTCCATCTTCTGAGAAAACTCTCAGGGTGATGGGGCAAAAAGGCAGCTCAGCAAATATCTGCAGGGTAGAGACTGTACTCAGTTGGGCCCTTAGGTGCTACTATAATAAAAACAATTAAATCCTGTATATCCAGAAACAGAAAGCAGCCTGTATAATTAAGGATTCTGTCAGCTCACACAGTTGTCACCAGCATGGAATGACCAGACCCCATCCATTTAAACCTCAAGTGATGCATAAGGTAAAAAGTGCAGGAACACTGGCTATCACTCCATCCCTACTGTTATGCTTGGCTAGACCACAGAAAAGAAATTGCATCCTTAGCTGTAGGTTGACAGGCACAACCCTGAACAGTAGATTCTAGCTCTAACCACGGAGTTACAGAACTGGTAACTGAGGCATCTGACTGACCTTGAAAGTGAAAAAGAGCACTTGGACAGCAAATACATTTTAGGTACAGCAGACCTAAATTCAGATGGTTTTAGGTCAAAGAGATTTATTTAGAGACCAGACTAGGCTCCAGCTAGTACAAGCAACTCAACTCAAATAAAAGGATCTGTTGCAACTGTGGAAACTCCAGGAGCAGACACCTGATGATGCAGCAGAGCTCACTAGTCATAAGATCACACTGCAAAAATTATTTCTTCAAGGGCCAGAAGATACAGTACCCTGAGATTAAAATACTGAAGCTGTGGCAGTTTGGATGGTGAGATTAGAAAACATAGCTTTGCAGTTGTGGGGAAAGGAACCAGAAACATTAGAACTTCTGGAATGACTTGGAAGTGTCAGGTCCTCAGTTAAACCATACACCCTCTCATACTGTTCCCTTGCCACCTTCACACTGGTGTTATACCTCTATGGATCTCACTGCTATTGCTGAGCATCTCAAAGTAGCACAGTAACATTCACAGTGAAAGGATAGCAGGCTCTAGTTTTGCCTGCAGTTAATCAACTCTTGTCTCAAAAGCTCTTCACAGCCCAGCTAGGACAGAAGTTCAGCCTTGCTGAGCTGTAAAACAAGTGCAGAGACTTTCTATTCACCTCAGACATAGTGGTTTTCTGAGTTTAGCAGTTTAGGAGGAAAAAGTATTTCTCATTGATTACTTCCTTCTACCACAGAATTGATATGGTCACTGAAACTCAGATGTCTTTGAAGGAGGCTTATCTCAATAACCACAGTGGTATGGTATGAGAACCAACCAGTTTTAACAACAGTCTCATTAAGCATGATACCTTGTCAGAACCGATACTTCATTTTTGCAGCTAGACACTCCCTCTCTGTACATCAGCACTTTTAATTGTTTCTCATGCTGCTAGGTACAAGCTTAATATCACAGATTTTCTGACAAAAGAATAGTATGACTTAGAAAATTTTAAAAACATGTATTCCATATGATACAATTACAGATAACTTAAAATTTAGTTCAACTAATAACACTGGAAGAATGTGTGCTTTGTTTTGTAGCAATGTGCTGTATGAACAGCTCTTACTATTTTGTTTTTTGCCGTTTCTATTCACCCAAGTTAAACTTGTGTACAAGTCTCAACCTAAATACTAGTTTGTAGGATGTCCAGACAGGAAAATCTCCTAGGTCCACCTCCTCACCTCCCCCCCCCAAAAAAATAAAAAATGTAGAGGTGCCCAACTTCCCAAGGAAAGCAAACTTCTTCAAAGAAGCATGAACGTTTTTCTCAATCAGGTCCACGCAGCAGGCGATGGCCTGTCTTTCTAGCCTGTGTGTCTGTAGGAAATGTCACTAGTTGAAAAGGATGTGAAATTGTACATGTGACTGCCTGTGTATGTGCACAAAATGGCTTGCACACCTTAAAGTAAAATACTAACTAACAGCCCTTTCTAGCAGCACTTCCAAAACAAAACAGACAGTAATTTTGGTTTTTATCATTTGTATTTGCCTGAATGTGTTTCTTCTTTTTCTTGGTTGTTTTTTGGTTTGTGGGATTGGTTGGTTGGTTGGTTGGTTGGTTTTTCTTCTCTCTATCTTTTTTTTTTTTTTTAATTTCTAGCAATATATCTTGTCAAAAAAAAATCTATTTACTATTTTTAAAAAATTATGTAAGCACGACTTGACTTCTAAACTTTTATTACTTGCAATCAGTCTTTTATTCTGCAAGGGGAAACAGAATGAAGGAAGAGGAAAGGAAAATACTGGAGGAGTGAGAGTCTGTTATGCTATCACACAGTTAGTTTCTAGACAGGACATTAGTTAGAGTTAAAGTCACTTGACTTTGACAGGATAGAAGTGTTACTGTAACAGATTTGTGTTACAAAGGATCCTTTTGATGTATTTTTCTTCTTGAAGTGCTGTATTTCTGTTAAACAAAATATATTTCCCCCAGTACAGTGGTTTAAATTATCCCTAAATCCATTACTTTTAGAATTTGCCAGAAGTGACTGGTTTATCAGATAAAGTCACACATTGTTTTCACAGAGTATCAGGAAGAAGCTGAAAGGGGCCTTTATTGGTCTCCTAATCCACCTTTCTATTTCCCATCAGAATCATGAACCTTTCCTTCAAAATCTGTCTGGTGAGAGAGAGTCTGGTTTCTATAAGTCATCCATACCGTTACCTATCTATGCTTATGATCCTAACCTCTATCCTGGACCTCCCTTGTAGTGCAGGTTCATTTCTTCCTCTCATCTACAGTGATGACATGTATTTGCTTTGCCTGTGCTGTTAGCCTATTCTTGTTTGAAGAATTTTTTTCTGTTATCTCTCAGCTTTCCCTAAACAAAGCAGTCACCCTTCCTCTAATCCTTACTCACAAATCTTATTTACCAGACTTTCAGTCTCCTCTGGATTACAATTTCTTTGAAACATTGTGACCAAACTTCAACACACTTCTCCTGTTTAGGCATCACTAGCATAAAATTATCCATGGCATACAGTGCTCTTACATTATGTTTTCTTCCATTTTTGCCACAGCAGTCTCACTGGCTGATGTTCGACTGTGGCTGTGTATGATCCCTACATCCTCATCTCTGGATCTGCCACCCTGATGAGAGTTTCCAGTCCTATATTTATGAGCTGATTTTTTGTCCTCTAAACTGTAGCCTTTTTTATACTTTTTCTTCTCTGTGTCAAGGTCTTGAAGCTACTCCTGTTCTTTGAAGTCATCACAGGCTTTCACAGATTGGTTCCAGCTGTTTATTTGACAATTCAATACTCCATCATCTGGAGTGCCAATGGGAGCAGTGTTCTGTAGAGCCTAGACAGGTCAGAATACTTGAGAATAGCACAGGGATTTTGGCCTTACATAGCTGAGTGCATTTTTCTTCCAGCAGTGTTGCACCAATGTCATAGAAGTTTTCTCTAAATCTTGTATGCCAAGATTGCACATGAAAATCTCACGAAAGGCAGAATTCACAACGCCACCACCACCAAAATATATTAGTTACTGCATTTCTCCTATCTACTTGGTCTATTAACTTGCTTAAGTCACTCATCTAAATAATTTTATTTTTCTATAGCATGATAGGGCCTCTGTTGATAACCTGAGGAAAGATGTTTGGTCTTCGTGGTATTTGAAGTAACATTTCTTCTTCCTTGTAGAATTTTCAGCACATTTCACAGCAATTAATGACATGAATCTGACATCGGCCCACCTACCCCTAAACATGTGTATAATCACAGTGATTGCTCTTTACTTACTACCATTTTAAAATGTAAATAATCAGAAATTCCTACACTTTCTGTGACTGCTTTTGGTGCTACAGGATTTTATTTCTTGTAGCACTATTAGAAGCTGTCTAAGTGAACAGAAACTGCTTACAGAAAGATATACCAGGATTTCCGTAGGAAATATCCCCTTCCCGTATTTAGGACTAATCTGGTATTAATGTCTATCCTTAATCAGAGGGAGGCCTCTAGTTCAATTAATTGCTCTGAATTTAAGAGCCTTTATGGGCATATAAGAAATGTGTCAGTAGAGAGCAATTAATTATCTTTTGGTATCAGCTTCACTTGATAACAATTTCTCTAACTGGGGCTTGAATGACGGAGCTAGAACTTAGATTTCAGCCAGAAGGAGGGGTTCCTGGAGCAACACCTCAGAATCAAATGCCACTGAATATTTAGAGTGCTTTGCTCATTAATCTGATCCACAAAAAAACATGTGGAAGTGCAAAAAAAAAAAAAAATCCATAAAAAAATTTCTTTATCTACTTCCAACAGAGAACAATCTGGCTATAACATTTCTGATGAAACATTTTCTCATCATGATATGCCATTCATTGAAATCAAAATGTTCCACAAAAGAATTTCTATTCTTGACCAGTTTCCAATGGAATCCAGGCAGGTTTCCAAGACAAATGAGCCTGCCATTTCTCTTCTTATCAGCCCTTCTGGCTGGTTCTGAGGGATCTTGGGCTTACAGACTGCTTTGCTTTGGGGCTGTCAGAGTGCTGAGGGCTGGGAAGGAAGGGCCCTCCAGTTTGTGGCTTCTTGGCAATCCCAATTGCCCAGACATGTGGGGAGGTGAGGCTGACAGGCTTTCCCAGGGCTGAGGCGTCATACCTTGAAGAGACTCAACACTCCTTGGTTTCATTCCAAATTTTGAAATATTAAAATCTTCTACTGGAAAAAAAAAAAAAAAAAAGGAAGCATTTCTTCATGCTGCTCTAATGAGCCTGTATTCTATATCAGAGCCTAACGCTGCCTGAACATAAGGCAGTAGTGCCCATGGTAATACTACTGTTGGTAATGCTTTTCTTCACAGTACTTAGTAACTGACCACTTCTATCAATATATCTGTGAAGTACTAATAAGTGATATTCTATTTTAGAGGCAAAACCCCTGCTACTCATAACCACAAAGCATATCCATATCATTAGGTTTACTATTTCACAATCCAGCATGTTCTGCTACAAGTCTTAGTTAAAATAAAATACTTTCTATTTGCCTTAGATGATCATCCAGTTCTGTCTTCAGCCAATAAAAACATCACCTTCCCTGACTGTTCTTTTCAATCTTCACTTCTCTCACGTTAGACTTACAGTTAAAGAACTTACAGTCCTTACAGCTCAGCTGACGGAGTATGTGACTGTTTCTTTTCCACTTCTGTCTTATGGCATTGCCCTGTCTCAAGCTTAGCCTAACATAGCAACGTGATCGGTGTACTGATGCTGCTTTTGCTTGGTGATCTGTGCAAGAAGGACAGTAGAAAACAGCTATGGAGATGGTAGTGACTTAAAAGCTACACCAGATTTTTCAAAAAAAGGCTGCTTGTTATTCATCTTTTCCATTGCTGTTTGGCATTCGTGCACTTAAATGTTTTGGGAAAAGCTCCAGTATCTCTTTCATGAAGCACAATGTCACGTATAGAAAAATATATGATTAGAATTACTAAATGTAGCGAAAACTACTAACAATATACTAAACTGGGGTAATGAGTGGCCTGCCAAACAGTAGACCTTCAGTCCAGAATGACTTTTGGAAACCTGATGGTTGGGCCCACAGAAATGTCATATAGTTGTAAGGGGAAGATGCAAAGTTCTGCACCTGGAGCAGGATAACCCAATGCACTGAGAATTAACTGCCTGAGTAGGAGCACCGGTGAGAGTCACAGTGGATGCAAAGTTGAATATGATCCACTAACACGGTGATGGGGTAGGCATGTAATGTACAAAGCCTGAGGGAGTTTGTTCAGCCTGAAGAGATAGCCAAGAGAATAATACAATTGCTGTCTTAAATTGCCTAGTGAGGGAGGGAGGATTTAAAGATAAGACATCTATAGTTCTGTGTGGAGTGGGAGGATGGACCAATCAACCTCTGTAAGTCCCTTCTAGTCAACTATTCTATGATTCTGTTAAAATTATATTTTCTAAAATTTTATTTGATTAACATTAAACACAGTTGTCTAGCTGAAACCAAGACCTCTGGAAGTTTCTTTATTGCAAGTGAACAGGACATCATGGTGGAACATACCATAAAAAAAAAGTTATTTAATATTCATGATTTTTCCTAACATCTTTTTTGCAAGTATACAGTAAAAGCCTCAGTCAAATACAGAGCTAAAGTGACTATTGACCTATCTATTAAGGAAAATACTAGTTCTAGGTTCCTAAAGGAAATTATAATGGGTCTTTTGCATTCATAGAATGTAAACATTTGTTGAAGGTAATAAAAACTCTGACTGTCTTCCAGTCAACAGTCACAACAAATAGACACAGAATGTTCAGATACTGTCTCTGAGGCAGCATGAAATCCTGGCACTATGCAACATCTACCAAAGATTTTGTATTGGAGCAGGATTTCAAGCAGATAGTTTTAATCTGCCGACTTACCAGACTGTAAGACAGTGGTAATTTATCACTCACTTGCCTAAAATTGAGAAGTATGTGTATTGTAGAAAGTAAACTAAGCCAAAGAGTTTGCCTTTTTAAGGATAAATATGTGTTGGCAAAGATGAGGCATTGAATGGATTCATCTTTGACTACTTGCCTAATACTCCTTGCACATATTAAATGAGTTTTAAAATACTCTCACTTTTGCTGTCATGCTGAATATACTGTGATGAATGTGGGGGAAACCCTGACTCCTTTGAAGCCATGGCAAACTTCCCGTTGCCTTTATTGGCCAAGATATTGTATGGGCACAACTATATGAAGCACGTGAAACAAAATTTTGACAAATGTGAGCAAGAGATCATGACAGAGTTGCATCTAATACCAAATTATCTGTTATGTGGCAATTCAGTTTTATTTTATGCTTAGTCAAACATACAGTCATGTTATGGGATAACAACTACTATGCCACAGATGGAAAACACAGAGTGACTGGGCAGCAGATGAAAGGCTGGTGTCTGAGTCTGTCTCAAAGCTCAAGGCTTTTCTTTCTATCTGTTACAGCATTCTTAGGCTAACCCACACTTCAGTTTCATGCTTTAAGGATTATCTTATTCATTGATTTTCTTTCCAAAATACTGGGGCCCCAATTTTACTCTCATTTACTTCAAAGTAAGATTCACTTCCTCTGTGGATACACTTTCATTTACTGTATTGCAGTATTTTGTATTTAATGTGCTATTTTAAAATAAAATTCAAATATTTTTGTTAAACAAAACCTCTGTGTGGTTTTGACTCACTCTGAAATTTATGTAACTTTGGGCTCCTTCTACTATTTGTCTTGGCATGCTTTGAGAGTTCTAAATCCTCTTCGTGTTGCAGTGCTTGGGAACTGTACTGGTGACTATTCTTCCTCTTGGATGGGATTTTTCAGTCTTATAACCTAACACTTCTCCAGAAGACCGAAAGGAAATATTTGGTGCAAGATCAAGAGAAGGAGTTCTTTTTCTGTAGTCAATTGCTTTGCTCAATTGACTAGCCAGTCAAGGAAACACAGATGAAAAAAGCATTTAATACATATAAAGGTAAGTGCACGTCAATTTGGCACAGGATGCAGAACCCTTCCCAGAGAGGTCCGAGATATCAGTAGAAGATTAGTTACACTATGCTTATAATTTCTGACATGGATTTCCAGTCCAATATATCCCCTCAGACTTTCTATTCACAGTTTAGCTTATACACTGTCTAAATTTCTGAGCTGTCTGAAGTAACCTAAGAACCTAAATTTATTTGTAAAGTGAATGGTCATCACACCCCAGTTACACTGCAGTCTGTCTGAATTGACTGAACTGGCATTGTGACCACAATGGAAAACTAGTCTGCAGCTCAACTCTGCCAGGCGTGCACACTCTTGCTTTACCAATTTTAGCAGTAGGTGGCTGCTGTTATGAATAGCCTTCTGAACTACTGGGGGATTTTGCCACTTTTCAAGGATTCCTAAGTATCTCAGTGTCTGCACACCAATAAATCCAGGACTCACAATCTCTTCTCAAGTGCTATAGTGTATAGGCACAGCATGAGATGTTTTTAGCCTGTGGGACCCCCTGTGCAACTGATTTGCATATGAACTATGTATAGTTCATACATAAGTAAGACTCATATTTTGCAGCACATGCATTAAAGTTCCATCTGTGCCCACATAAGAGCTCTAATGAGTCTAGGATACATCAGGTACATATGCAAACACGTATGAGCTGTGATAGTCTGAAAGAAGACTGCAGGAGTAGTAGGCAGAGTTGAAAGTATTATGGTCTTACTCTGACTTCACTGAGCTCACCAGCTGAATGAGATGCTGTCCTCACATGCCTGCAGCATCACTGGTTTCAGACGATGTAAATCCTCCCCTGAAGGCTGCAAGATAGTTTGAAATAAGAGGGCCAGGGTGCTCATTACTAAGGAAGAAAACAGATATTCTCATCTCAGCCTCATGCCCTGCTAAACCCTATGTAAAACTTCACAATTACAGATTTAGAATTAATGGCTATGCATGAATTCATTAAATCCTGAGCATGAACTTCCCCTCAGCCTGTCTGACCAAAACATATATCTGCCACATGATCAGAATAGAAAATGTGGTGTATGAAGAGGTTCCACTGTGTCTAATCTGCCTTACATGCTTAATGGCCAGTGTGTGGGAAACTTTCTCACTAGTAGAAAACTGCTTCCTATAAGGACATGGTACTATCTTTTTATCCCAGTGCTTTGAGAGCTCTCTCATGCAGCACAAAGCAAGGAACAAAATGTGAATCTATATATCAGGTACCCACTCAACAAACAAAACCAAAATGTTAGGCTTCAGTGCTGATAGAAGAGAGACTAGTGTTGCAGTAGCTGCTAAAAACTAAAACTAATTTTGTTTTCTTTAGATGCAAGCAAAGCACCAAACCTGCCCACAGAGCTTCCTGAGTTTGGTCAGGCTGCACTCATATGAGCATGGTGCAGTATATTTCTACTGTAATAATTCCCATTGTGTAGAAGGCTAGTTTTGAGAAAGCTGAGCAATAGTACAAAGATAGAATGGTTTACAGTGGAAGGGACCTTTAAAACTCATTGAGTTCCAATCTTCCTACCTTGGGCAGGAACATCTCCCATTAAACCAGGTTGCTCAAAACCCCATCCACTTGGCCTTGAGCACTTTCAGGAGTGGGACATCCAAGACTTCTCTGTGCAACCTGCTCCAGTGCCTCACCACCCTCACAGTAAAAAGATTCTTCCTAATATCTATTCTAAACCTACTCTCTTTCAGTATAAAGCCACTTACCCTTGTCCTGTCACTACATGTCCTTGTAAAAAGTCCATCAGAGGGTCTTATCACTAATTAATATACTTACTGCTTCTTACTTCTCCCTTTTTACTGAGACACACCTGCACTTGGAGATAACTTCTTCTATTGCAAGACATAGCTGTTGTAACATAGGTTAATACCATATTATTTTCCCCATTAGACTGATAAAGAAAACTGTGAAGCCATACCAATTCAACCCTAACTGCAATGACTGGAGGTACTAACGTCTGTAGAGGTACAGGATTTTCCACTTGGTCTTGCCAAAGTTCTTCAGCCAAGATGTAGAGCTTGCAAGCTGTTCTGATCCCCAGCCTGGCCCAAACAGAAACTGTCAATTGATGATCATTTTTGTGATGTAAACACAGACCTGTGTGAGATAACTGTCTCAATTTTCACTTTAAACTCCAGATTAAAAAATAAATTAGTTCAAAAGCTGCTGTGCCTTTTAGACCTTCAGGCTAAGGCTTTGTGAGAAAAAAGGTATCTAATTAATTTTTTTTAATTGTTACTTGATGAGAGGAATATTAATATGGTGGTAGCAGGTTAAAGCCTTTAACACTGTAGCCTTGACATTCCTTATTAAATATTTAACTGCTGGAAACTGTGTACTTGAGAAGGACCTGTGAAAATGAAACCTGGTTTTGGGAACACAAGGTTGATACTGTAAAAATAAAGACAAGGATATGGATAAAAGAAATATTAAAAAGTTGTCACATTATTTTTTATCTCCAGGGGTTGGGTTTTTTGTATCTATTTGAATGCAGAATATTTTTCTGTGGGGACAAAGGTCTGTAGACTCACTAGAATAAATGCATTTAATTCACAAACTGGTTTTGTTTTGGGTTTGGATTTGGGTTTTTTTTCTTGGTTGTATGTAAAACACTTCTTGTGTTTTTAAAACCAACTGTTTTCAAAACATGATGGTCAAAATAAGGCAAACAGCCAAAAGGTGGAGAACCTCACAAAGATACCAATACTGTGCTCCTTTGTACACGACCTCAATAGTATAATTTCTCTTGCAATGATAAGACTAGGAAACATCTCTGTCATTTTGCTTTTGAGAGCTAAAAGATGGTGTTGAACTAAGTCTCTGTAGGAATTTTACCATGACAAGTAAATGAAACATGGAAAAATTAAGAATTGTTTCTCTATTTCTTGCATTAAAGATCTATTTTTTCCTCAGAAACAATATGATAAATCAAGCAAATTGCCTAACCATGTACAGATCTTTTTTATTATGTATTTATTACAGACTCCACTTCACTATCCATATTTTGCTACAACATATAAGATCATTTTAAATTTTGATTTTAGGAAGGTCTAATAACACCTAGTTTGAGAAATGAATGCTCTAAGCTGCTAAAGAGTAACCCTGGCAAAGACTGCTTCCCAGAAGCAGCCTGCACAAGTCCATCTTTAGTTGTTCCTGAGGACAGCAGTTCGTTATTTTATCTTCAGTGTATTCAATCACTTGAATTAGTGATCACTTGAATTTTCCTGGTCAGGGCAGAAATATCAATTTAATGGCAGATTAAATGGACTGTAGTCATCTTAAATCTCAAAAGAACAAAGTGGATGTTCATCAGTGGATGAACAAAACACTGATCACAAATAATGACAGTATTGCATACTTGTTACCATCATATGTAAACAATAGAATAAGATTCCTGTCTACATATTTGGAATATATGAAGCAGTTTATATTCTGTCTTATTCTTTCTTAAAAAAGCATCCATGCAGAATATCAAATCTATAAAATACATCACATCAACAGGCCTGGAAATTGAAGACCTCTGTTCACCCCAGCTGAAAGTCAACCATTCCTGAAACAAGTCTCAGGAGACTGGCTTTGTGCCTAGTGACTTCAGTGGAAGCGAGAATAACTTTTTTCATATGTGCTGGTAAGTTATTTAACATGGTCACCTCATCTTTTTATCCATTTGAAAGAAAACATGAAGGAATACCTTGGTACTTCACAAAGCGTGAGGAAAACACACATATACACTGCTCAAGTAATTGAGTGATGAAAGCTGTGTAAGGACAGATAAGTGGTCATGAGATGGAATTAGTGGGGAACTGTGGACTCTCAGGCAGTACAGGCAGATGCTCCCTGCTCCCTGCTACTGCATGTGTCTCATGCCTGTCCCAAACAACAACCAAATGAGCAGTAAAGGTTTCAGTCTCTGTCCGCTGGCAGTGCCGTCAGCTCTTCTGCTGAAAATGCCAGCACAGATGCTGGCTAGTGGCAGGAGCAGTGATGATTTATTTTGTGAAGAAGATGTGTCTCCTTGGGAGCTAAGTGAAATCCACCTAACTTATTTTGCAGGACTAATTTCAGCAGACTGTAGTACAATGTCTTTCAGTCATTATGACCCTTATTCGATTCAGATGAGCAACAGATTCAGAAAACAAAGAAGAGTTCAACTGCACTTTGGAAGTGGCATTCCCATTTCTATTCCTGTTTCTATATATATATTTCTGCATCTTCTTAGCACTGTTTCTGAGCCATGGTTATTTCTGACAGCTTGTTGCCTAATTTAATTCCCCAAGAAGAGACAAAAAAATGGATGGCAGATGTTTTTATTAGGCACACCTATGTCCACCAATGTACAGGGAAGGATCAGGCAATCGATTCTGCCTTGCTCTTGACCTTCCAGCATGTTCATTGATAATGGCCACAGTCACAAAGCAACCGTATGCTGAGTCACTAGCAATTTTGTCCATCTCTCCATTGCTCTTTGGATGAGTCTGGATTGCTTTTAGATGAGTGTGTTCTCTTTGTGTTCCTCCATATACAGACACCACAGAAAGTTTTGGATTGTGGCTTGCCCTTCTTGTTTCACACCGAGGTTGATGTGAAATTCTGTGTACGTGCATTGATTTACTGTAACAACAGTGTTGCCTCTTATTTCTTATTATTTTCTTAGTTACCAGAGAGGTTAAGGCTTTTGGCTTGCCCAGAGAACTATGGTGAACAACAAGCAAATCTCCAGGTGTCGAAAGGGTTTCTGTGTCACACAGTCCATAGGAGGAAAATAACACAAAGTTCAGAGTAAAGAAGAACCCATTTGCACAGGAAATACCTCTGTGTTTCCATTTCTCCCTTAAAATAAAAGGAGATATTATGGTATCTGAGATAATACTGAGCAGCAATTACAAAGAAAGACTTTTTAGGGGCAACTTTTATGCACATATCATGGAGTGTCATTAATGTATTATGGAAAATATTCAAGTTTTCATATGTGATAGGAGTATGAGATAATGCATTCATATTCTGCTCTACTAGTGGTCCCAACCTTTTGAAATTCCTTGACTATATTTAGTATTTTGCAGACAAACGAACAGAATACTTGTGAAACGGAGTTAAACCTTCTTGTATCAGTGGGGCATTTGGCCCTATAAAGATGGTCAGAAAGTATCAAGCCACTTTCTAAATGTTCAGTACAATGCATGATGTTGGAGTATAGTTTAGATAATTAATCTTACAGAGAAGTTTCTGTCTTTAGTTTAAAGCAAAATGTTGGTATTCTATGTGTAATTTCAGTGTATATGACTTACTATGCAAAATAACTGTAGCACACAGAGTTGCATAATCTAGAAGAATAATGCTTCATGCCATGAGACTGAATGAAATACCGTAGAATAGCACAGTTACAGTTCATATTTTTTACAAATTATGAACAAAATGTAATAATCTTTGTTTGTAATATTGCTTCAGGGCCAAGAATAGGCTGTTCTATATTCCCAGAAAAGTACTACTATGCAAAATACTAACAAGCAGAGGTGAGTACTCTGTGGTCTGAGAGATATCTGTGGTCTGACTGTACTTACAAGGCACTCATCTGTGTGAACAGTATGAAGTTCTATCAGCCCTATGACATCTCTGGAAATATTAAACATGTTCCAAAAAAAGCTTTGGAGACTTAACTGAATTGTCCAACAAACCTCTATTCAATAAATAGAGACAGGCACCTGCAATTGGCTTGGCTGAGTCACTCTTTAAAGATATCTCTCCCCCTTGCTGTAAAATAATACCCTAAGCAACAAATTAGGCACTCTCAGTTTGGAGTCTAAAATAACTGAGATGAAATGTGCTGGTAGCTGCCAAAATTTTGTAACATCCAAGAAAATGTTTGCACTGCTATACTTGAAAAGAGTATTTTTGGTATTTTCTTCTATTTTTTTTCTTTCTTTTTTTTTTTTTTTTTTTTTGTATCCTTCTGTTGATGCAGAAGGGGCACTAGCAGGCTCAACTCTGCCCTGCTAGAATGGAGCTGACCACTTTCTCAACAGATGACATATGACTGTAATCATTTCACAAGCAGAGTATAAGAGGATGTCTTCTGACACCATTTCATCATCTCAGATACCTACAGAAAAAAAAATACTCATCTTGCTTTTTATTACTGCTTTTTAATTGATCTTGAAAACAAGCAGCACTGCAGGCAGAGAATTTCTAAAGGCCACTTCCATGTCTCTAGCAGCCAGTCACTTAGCAAGCAGCATCATGGCTTATAACATTCACTACCTGAAGTGTGATAATAATAACTCAGAAAAAGATTTGTTTGTTTGCCTGAAAGGAAAATTTACTCTTGAAGTTGTCTTGATAGGAATGCCAGCTAAAGCCACAGGTGTCCGAGGCTAGACTGAATCCTTCTGTTTTTTTGGGTTTTGGTATTGTGTTTTTTTTTCATATCAGTATTTCTAATTGAATCACTCATCTCAGACATAGCTGGTTGGCTAATTACTCTGGAATTATTTTTTTTTTTTTACTTGACTTGCTTTCAAAAATGACTACTGTGATGCTGCAACTTAAAAGTAATAAGTTATTTGGGAACTAAGGTGTCTTTGGATCTAATGACTACAAGAAAAGCAAAATCTTCATGCTAGTAAAATTTATTTTTAGTGCCATGATTTCTAGATTTACTGTAAGATAAATGTAAGCTTGTCATATCACATTTTGAAACTTTTTAGATAACTTATGCTAATTTATGTGATGTGCTGGATTAATCTCTGTCAGCTCTCAGTCAAAATCAGGATGTCTGTTTTATTTGCTGGAATGCAAAAATCTGACTGTGTAAAGCAGAAGGGCTTCATCTGGGTGCTTTTAAAAGAAGACAGATTGGTGGTGCTGAGATTGTTCTAGAGAAGGAGCATGGTGGAACAGTGAAGTTGACAGAGACCAAAGGTTGGTCCTGGCTCTAGGGCATGATCACAACTGGAAAGAAATGAATTGGCTTTTAGGGGTGTGCTTAGACTGAAGGAAAACTCAAAATCAATGAATAATCTGTTTTTATTTCTTTCCCCTTTCTCAGTGCAGAGATATGGAGCTTGGTACATGTTTAAAAATAAGGAGAACAGTAACAAAGAAACACACTGCCAACTACTTTTGCTTCTATGTAAGTAGCCAACAACTCCATTTTTGGCTATCTGCTCAGGATGAGGGGAGTAGCAGCATTACATAAAAATGCTTCTTTGTCAAGAATATTTTTACTTCAATTATGTTAGAAAAACTTTATGGTTTCATGAGTTAGCAGTCCCAAAGGAAGTCGAAAGAAAAGGTTTCTTGTATAAAATTTTACTACCTGTCTCCTACGGAGTGAAACTAAAAGATGCTTTTAGTGCAGCATGACGGTGGGGAAGATAGGTGCGAGCCTATCAGCAGATCAATAATTGTGCAGATACAGGTAGGGATTCTTCCTTGCAGCGTGTTGTGGGGACAGAAGCTTAGCAGGACCCTGCATTCTCTACTACTGTGGATCCTAACAGGCACAGCTCCTACAGCCTCTTGTGCCATCCCTCATGTCATAATGCATGGCTGCTGGTATTAGCTATTTAGATTATACAGCACTTTTAGTGGTCATGCTGCTTTTTCAGTACTTTTTTTTTTTCTAAATTTAGAAGCTCAGGGCCCCTTATGTTTGAATTTATTGAGAAACATGGCTAAAAGAAGGAAGAATATAACACAGAAGTTAATTAGAATTGGGAAAGCACCATTTGCTATGCTTGCCAAAGCTTGAATGCATTATTCTCAGCTTTGGAAGCGAAACATTACTTTTTCTGTAATGCAGCAATAATTTTTTGATTTCTGTAATGCAGCAATAATGAAGCATAATTTTTTCTGTATTGCAGTAAAACAGAATACTATAAGTTGATTGAGAAACTTTGGAAGTGAGGAAGGAATTAGGAATGTAGAAGATTAACATTTGGAATGGCAGAAAAGCATTGGAATGATGTAAAAAAAATTAGAAGGAAAGACACTGCGGTAACTAACATGTATATCTTGATAACAGAAAACAACTTCCAAACCTGTGACTCTTCCTAGCTTAGCATCTTATTATTACTATCTGCTTTTCCAGAAGTTCAAGTGATTAAATGAGCACAAGGAATGAAAGTTAAAATTTAAATTCAAGATTGGGGCATTAAAATAGAGGAAAGATTTCAAATTCACATGTTTAGAACTTATAGGATGGCACAGTTCAGGATCTCTGTGCAATTTTAATTTCCTCCTTCAATGCACAGACACTGTGATTGTCTTTAATAATATGAAACTTTATTTCCATTTTTCAGTACTTTCCCACCTCAGCCCATGTTGGACTAAAAAGAAATCTCATTTTCTTTACAGAGCTTTCAGAATTGTTATTAATAGAAAAAGCTAAGTAATTCAAAATCATTATTATAGTGATCTCCACAATGCAACTATTACATTATATAAGCAAAGGCAGAGAAATGAAAACCCAAATAATCCATAAGAAATATATGCCAATTTCTATTACAAAAAAAAAATAAAGCAGGGCCCTAAATTTTCAAAGCATGAGGCTCACTTATTGGCCAAGACAAAAGATTAAGTGTAAAAAAATGTCTAGAATCAGAGAAGTAGTTTGTATCTGAGGAAGGTTCGGTCCCCCAGAAAAGCACGCAGCTATCTAGTCTTAAGGTCATAACTTGACATCTTGCTTTTCCCTGGCTTACCCAATGCATGTCTACTTATGTCACTGAATGAAGCAGCTTACAATCTTTACCCTCACAGGTACCAGATTTGTCCCAGAACATCACCCATTCTTTTTGTGAATCTGCAATATCTTGTAGTTAACTTAAAATTAAATATGATAACACTTATACACAAGGAAGAACAAGCTGAGATTGCATGAAGAGCCCTAACTGGAACATCTTACAGGCTTGTGAGTGCTTGGCTTTACTATCTCATTGTTTTCAATGATTGTGTTAAAAGGTTGGAAGCTAACTTGAAACAGGTTTCCAGAGAGAGCATGATCATCAGAACAGTGGAGTTGTACTGGTTCTTCAGTGTTAGTAATAAAGCAGTCAATAATCCAAATTATCTTACAGTAGCTTTGTGTACTCAGCTGCTCAAATGAGTAAAAAAGAAGGAATAATTACAAATTTCAGAGCATAGTGCATTTTTTTTTATTAAACGGTACAGGACAGTATACTGCAAATTCATTCTTTTGCATGGCGTGTTAATTACTTGTTATATTTTAGATGGCTGAGTCTAATCCAGCTCATACTGAAATCTTTTCACCATCTTGAGCAAGTGCAATGGTATCTCTGAATGGGTCTAAGGTTTGTTGGCATTTCACCTGAACGATGCAGATTGAGCACCTGCAGTTTTGTATTATTGTTGTTTGCTCTTTTCTCCTGAAAACAATGATTTCACAGAGCTAAATCATTCTTTCGTCTGAAATTTGTTTGAAATTATGCTTTGCAGTCACTGTATTGTCATGTATTTTTAAGCCTATGCCCTGTAGTAGCTGAACCAAAGAATAAACTCTGCAGAACTGTGAAGAGAATGTCCCTACCTAACTGCAGCTTTTCAAGGAGCTTGTTATTGTTCTCATTACAGCTGCACAAACATAAAACTAGGAAGAGAGGGAAACCGCAAAGACTTATAACTAGCAAGCTTCTACCATACCCATGACTACAATGAAGGTACAACCACAACAACAATCCCTCTGGCTGGAAATATGCCAAGTGTGATTTGGACAGAGTCCAACATTTCTGTAAACCCTGTAATAATAAAAGCTATCACTATTGCTTGAATGAAGAACTCTGTAAGGTCCGAAAAAACATCTCTTTCTCAAACAATCCTACTCCACGCTATCACTGCATGTGTTCTCTCCTCTGAAGACTTGCTGAGGGACCCTTGCATCAGTGTGCAGGGACAGGAGTATACTGCACCCCAGGGCTCCCATGTCCAACCACAATGGTCTGACCCCTAAATTTGCCAGCCCATTCTTGGTTCTCCCCAGGGAAACCTGTCCATCAGTGCTGCAGGGTGGGTTCCCTAGCAGATGAGTCTGACTGCAGCTGTGAATGTAAGGAGCGGGAAGAGAGAGGAAGTGCACAGTGCTGGTGGTTCCCATGTCCATGACTGGGGATGATACTCACATCCCCTTCTTTTCTAAATCAAATTTTATGTTTTCTTGTTTATTATTTGGTACAGACTGGCCAACTCTAACATTTCTGGTAATAATTTGCTGTGTTTTTCTGTGCTTTTTGTACTACCACCGTATTTTTCTTAGGATTGCCAGATTTCTAACAATGTGACTAGATCTTACAGCTCTGATTGAGTTACCCAGACACTAGGCAGCTCCAATAAAACACAGAATCATAGAATGTTTCCAGTTGGAAGGGACCTTTAAAGATCATCTAGTTTCAAACCCTCTCTTTTGGGAAGGCACATCTTCCACTAGACCAGGTTGCTCAGAGCCCCAGCCAACCTGGCCTTGAACACTGCCAGTAATGGGGTACCCACCACCCTCACATGGAAGAATTTCTTCCTAATATCTAGTCTACACCTACTCTCTTTCATTTTAAAGCCATTGCCCTTGTCCTATCACTACATGCCCTTGTAAAAAGTCCCTCTCCAGATCTCTTGTGGACCCCCTTTAAGTACTGGAAGGCTGCTCTAAGGTCTTCCGGAGCATTCTCTTCTCCAAGCTGAACAACCACAACTGTCTCAGCCTGTCTTCATAGGAAAAGTGCTCCAGTCCTCTGATCATCTTCAGGGCTCTTCTCTGAACTCACTCCAGCAGGGCCATATCCTTCCTGCGCTGGGGACCCCAGAGCTGTATGAATTACTCCAGGTGGGGTCTCACAAAGAGTGAACTAGGGTGGGAGAATCACCTCCCTCAACCTGCTGGCCATGCAGCCTAGGATACAATTGGTCTTCTGGGCTGTAAGTGCTCCTTGCCTGCTTGTATATTGAGCTTCTCATCAACAAAATGAGTACTCTCTACTACTTTGAATGTGAAATGAGTTGCAGAATATGGTTTCTGTAACACATGGAATATCACAACTGCAGCTGACTCACTGACCTTGGCCTGGCTGTCAGACACTCACCCAGCTGCTCTCCCTCCTCAATATCACAGAAGGAGAACATAAGGTGAAAAAGCTCGTGGTTAGAGATAAAGACAGGGAGATCACTTGACAGTCATTGTCACAGGCAAAATAGTCTTGACTTGGGGAAGATTAGTTTAATTTATTAACCTTTAAAAAAAAAAAAAAAATAGGAAGAAGAATTCCCTTCGACTTCAGACCTTCTTCCCAGGTTCAACTTCAATCCTTTTTTCCCAACTCCTCTAACTGTTCTACCTTCTCCTACTCCCGGTGGGATAGGTTTATGGAGAATGGGAGGTTGCAGTCAGTCCATTACTTCTCCTCTCAGCTCCTTCTTCCTCCTCACACTTTCCTGCTGCTCCAGTGAGAGTTCTTCCCATAGGGCACAGTCCTTCAAAAATAGACTGTTCCATTGTGTGTGCCCCAGCTCCTTCCAGGAAACCTGCTCCTACATGGACTCTCCATGAGCTGTATGTTCCTTCAAGGCTACACTCACAGACTGTGGTATGGTGAACTCCATGGCCTTCAATGCAAATAACTGCTCCATCATATTCCATGGACTGCAGGGAAATCTGCACCTCCTTTCTCTTCTTTTCTGATCTTGGTGTCTTCAGGGCTGTTTCTTTCATATTTTCTAACTCCTCTCTCTCTCTCTGCTGCTCTGCAAGTTTCTAACCCCTTCTTAAATACGTTTTTGCAGAGGTGCCACAGCTTGGCTGACACTCAGCTGTGTGTCATGTGGTGGCTCAGTTTTGGATCCATCTGGAACTGCCTAATGCAGTGGCAGATCCTGGTTTCTTCTCACAAAGGCCACCCTTGCAGCCCCCTGCTGCCAACACCAGGGCATGGACGCCCAATACAGCTGCTGTAAACCAAACAGTAAGCCCAAATTGTCCAAAGAGCACCAGGTTGCAGTACATATCCAGCTCAGCTCTGCCACTGATCTGTGACTGCATCTGTCCCACCCACAGTGAGTCAGTGTGCAGGTTGGGTATAGCTGGCCATTCTCATGGCTCATTGCTTCCCAGAAGGCTTCACCTGTCCTTTCTTCGCATGCTTGCAGCTGCATAACTCTCTTGCTCTAGCATGCCTCGCAGCATGATATGCTGATTCAATTTGTTAATCCATTGAAAAACTGCTCCCTTTTCACTTAGATTTAGCTTTCTGAGAAGTTTGTTTCCTGACAGATGGTGACCATCCAACTTAGCTCAGCCTTAAGGTTTAACTGTATGTGTGAATAACCATGATAGGCACTGTCCATAATGTACATGCAGATTTTTTATTCCCAGAAAACCCAGACGAAAATATGGGATGCTTTTTGAATGTGGAGTGGGAAGAGGTATACATGATTGAAGAGTTGGAAATCCCATGGTAGATTCTGTTGCAAACTTGGAGCTCTGGGGAAGAAAATGAACAGTTTTGCAGGATGCCCTACTTTACAATTTATACTCCAGACAAAATTATCCCAAATTGCACAAAACCAGGCGAAAAATATTAGACAAGGAAACAAAAGATCTCCATCTGAAAGCCTAGAGAAGGATAAGAGTGCTCTAATGTATGAAAGAAAAGGATTTGTTTTATAGACAAGGCTATTCAGCCAGAAGCATCCTCTGAGATACAATATGATAGATGCCTATAAAATCATGAATGTCATAGTGAAAATGAATAGGGTATAAAATGAAAGTTATCTTGGACTCCAGCCAAGGTGATACCATCATGTTTTCCACAACTTAAACATTTGCACGGGAGAAGAGGAGAGAGCACTCTAGAAGGTGCTGCATGTTTCTTACCCCCAGATGTCTAGCAGCCCTATCCAGACAACCAGGAACCCTAGGCTGAAAATTGTGGAACTGCCTGAGGACCGGAAATAAGGAGCAATTGCAGGCAGAAGAGCCGCAACAGAGAAACTCAGTAGATTTTTTGCTTCAGTCTTGATAAGACTCCCATAACCTATAAAACCTTTACAACAGAGAACTCAGATGAGATAGTTTGATTTGGAGTAGGTATAGGAGAAGTATTTAGACTAAGCAGAAGATTTAAATGTTAATAAGTCACTAGTCACTAGGACCAGATGGCATCCACCCAAGACTTTAGAAGGAAATGAGACATGAAATTACAAAACTATTGGCTATCTACAGCAAGTGGTGGAAGGGCAACCCAGGAGCTACCGAGCAGTGAGTCTGACTCATGGGAAAGTGGTAGAGAAGGTCTATAGTAAAGAAAGGGATCTCTGAATACACAAATAAAGTGTCTGTTGAAAAAGTGTCAGCATGGCTGGGGTGAAGGGGTGTCCTGCCTCCCTGGCCTGCTGGAGTTCTACGGCATGGACAAAGGGGATAGTGTATTTGAATTTCCAAAAAGCATTTGACCAGAATACATGCCAAAGGCTACAAATATACAACCTCACACAGCCATAGGATTGCAGGAAATGACCTTTTATTTACTGGAGGATGGATAAAGCATGGGAAATAAAGACTGATGCTGTCCAGGGTGGAAAAATATCAGCAACGAAGTTCAGTAGGGACTGGTGTGGGGACCAGATTCATTCATCTTCTTCACCAGTGATCTGTAAAGGGAAATGCAGCAAAATGCTCAAGTTTGAAGATGATACTGAGCTCTTATCGTAGGCAGTGAGGAACTCCAGAAGAAGTTCACAAAACTGAATGGGCAAAAAGATATCTGATTAGTTTCACTCTATCTAAATGAAAAGAAGTGCATCTAGAGAAAAAGAATCTGAAGTGTGTCTACATGCTGAATTCAGGACTGGCAGTTCCAGCTCAGGAAAGTGATCTTGGAAACATTGCGGTCAGTTTGCAGAAATCATTGACCTGGTGTTCAGTACCAGCCCCTTAAAAACCCAGCAAAACTTCCATCACTGACAGAAAAGGTGTTGAAAATAACACAAGGAACATCATTTTTTCCATTATGTAAACTCCTCATCTTACAAAATTAAAATTTCTGGGTCCTCAAAAAAACACAGAGGAATTAGACGAGGTACAGAGAAAGGCAAGTAAAATGATGATGGGGATGTCACAGCAGCCTTATAAGAAAAGATTTAAAAGGCTGAAGCAGTTAAAAAGGGAAATGAGAAGTCTGAAAGGAAAAAGGACTAAGATTTACAAAAATTATGAGAGTGGTGAAAAAGGTCATTGCAGAAGTGAAATTTACTACATCTTGCAATGCTAGGACTAGAAAGCACTTGGTGAAACTAATTTAAAATAGACAAAATGGAGGTACTACCACAACCTTGAAAGGGAGTAGACAAATTCCTTAAAGTGATATATGTTACCTTCTGACATGTTTTATCCAGGACTTGTGAACACTAGGAAACTATAAGAAAATGGATTTCAGTTAGTGGATTTATCTCTTTTCTCCCAGTAGCATCTTGTAGTGCCATTGTAAAAGATATTGCAGGCACTGATTATTTGTCTCACTGACCTTAACAATAGGATGTTTCATGTACTCTTACTCCCAATCCAAACAGGCTGGACTAAAGGAGTCATATGAAGTCACTTGTCTCCTCACAACTAACACATACAAAAGCCACTGCTTTAATTTCTTCAAACCTCTTAAAAAAAAAAAAAAAGAAAAGAAAAGAAAAAAGGAATGTCACTACTTTCTTCATTCTCTTCATAAAAACATCCTATTTTTGGTTCTTCCTTTAGAATAAGTTTAATAAGCATTAACCACAATACAAGTTGTGCAATATACTTGAATACAAATACAAAAATACAGGAAGTACAATAAACACAAATGACAACATTAATAAATACTGAATACTGTATTTCTCTCTGAAAGCCCCTCATCCAATAAAATGGAAGATTTTAGTTTTATTCTGTGCCCCACACACTAATGATCAAATGAAGTGAGACTAAATCTCGAATTTTCACAGCTCTATTCATCTCAGAAACCTACAAAAGGTTTTACTATCCTCCCGCTCTGCTCACCACTCCTTCAACTGACATGCAAATAAAATCTGCTCTGCTCCCTTACCAGCTCCTTTCCTCCCACCAGAACTGATAAAGAACAAAACTAGAGTTGCTTTCTGTTGCTGAGCAGGCTTGAAACTTATCTTCTCACTTCCCTCTCCCATTTGCAACCATACCTTGTGATATCCTTAAAACAGAGCAAGTCAAAGGTTTTCTGTCTTCCCACACTCTCCTCTCTCCCTTATCCTGGTTTACTTCCTGTCCTCCTAATAACCCCAGCAAGATGGCACAGATATCTTTAGTTGTTTCATTATGTTTAACTGTCTTTATCCTTTTCTAATCCTCACCTATTCAGGGTTCATTCATCCTCTTATCTTAGTTGAATGGTTAGTTATGGCCTCCCACGTGTATCCCCCACTTGCACCTAAGGCCTGATTGTTCTGTTCACTTTAAGTTGCCCTTAAAGCTGTGATACTGCCTGGTGTTGCCTATCATCCACATCACCAATCCTGAATGGTGCCGTGGCAATAGATTCCACAAGCACAGCCAAGGAACACTCCAGCCCTGCCTCTCATACAGACACAGTGCAAGGGAGACACAAGACCCTTTGTCCTCAGTGAATATTCAGTGTTATTCATGTTGAACTGAAATAAGTAAGGGCAAGTGACTGGAAAATCAAAGTCCCACCATTTTTGGGCTCAGAAGATTTAGAGCACTCCTCTGGATGTTGTTGGTTCAGTTGTCCAGAAGCAGATTGGCTCGTGGAACTCAAACTATGCTCAGCCACAGGAAGTGTCCTAACCAAAGGTACCTGTCTAGTGGAAGCTGACCCATCCTTGATTTCCTTGGCCCCAGCAGAATGCAGCTTCTTATATTAGGCATTCCATTTACTCTAAAACTACTCATTTATCCATTCAAATTAAAAACAAACAAACAAACAATCAAACAAACAACAACAACAAAAAAAAAAAAAAACTGAACAGTATTTTAGGTTAGTTAAACAGCATTTTTTTGGGACAGTTTCTATTCTGCCACTGAATTAAATGAGCTATTAGTCTTAGAGGCTTCACATAATGGATCACTTAAACATCTAAGAGAGTCATATCAGAATATGTCTCATCTAGAGGGACCCCATTGTTTTAGAAAGAAAGCATAATTGTGAAGTATTTTTGTAAATTCGTGTTAAACTTTTTATAACAATTAGAGATATTTGCTCCTAATTCTTATCATTTATTATCCTCTATATTTACTAAAAAGTTTAAATGCATATGTGGCATGTGAGAAGATGTGACCTTTTTATTTTAAAGACTGAAATATTCCAAGCTTTAAGACAAAGTAGTAAGTCAGCTTAGAAGGGTGTGATGTACCCCTTCCTTTACTATTGAGCATTGCACTGTGTATTTCAAAAAGAATCAGTGCTCAGTAACTCGTGGTAAGATGTTCCTCAAATAATTTCTGGGTTGCTGGGCAAAAGTCTGAACAACTTCCAACACATCAGAGATAAAGCCGGCAAGTCTGAAATCATTCTGTAACATCTCTGAATGATACTGAAGATAATTCAAACAGCGTGCAGATCCAGAATCCAGAAAAACAACTTCCTGTGTGTCTACTCATTGCAGCAAGTGAAATGGTTACAGCAAATTTCAGCTAGTTTTGGTAATACATCGTGATGCACAACCCTGTTATGACAGAAAATCATAATAGACTTAAATAATGCATTTGACTCTCTACTTCCTAATTTTTGAGAGGAGTCTTCAAAACTCATTTAATTTCTTCCTTTTTGAGTTGAGAAAAACATATCTTCTGGTTTCTTCCAGTTTGAGTACTATATCACAGAATCACACAATACGCTGAGGATGATAAAAATAAGTAGAATGCTACTTCAAAAAACTGCACCCTTAAAATAGCTCTGAAACTTAGGTCTTCTCTTATAACTATACAGTGTACACCTAAAGAATGCAATGGTTTATGTATGCAAATTGAACCCCCGTGGGAGCAGAAATGCAGGTGATGTATAGTGACATTCTTAGGAAATTGAAACACTACAGCAGAAGTGTCTTGGTCAGGGAGACTGTCCAGTGGACTGAACTGGTAGTATTCTAGAGACAAGAGACTTGCATTAATGCTACCAAAGTTAAAAACATAGCTGAGGTTGTGGTTGACTGGGCATACAAGCATTTGACAAGAATTTATCATGTATATTGAACAAAATTTCTTCTGTGCTCTCATCAGAAAGACAAAAAATGACATGAAAGAGGGCTATAACAATTAAAAAACCAACAGCTGAGTCCTGGGTGTTATCATTACAGTCATGGAATAGTTTCTAAGATAATCTTTGCCTGCTTTTGATTATACAATGCAACAAGATGTGGAACAGCATCTGCAAATACAAGAGTACAGAGAATTACTGTTCAAAAAAAAAATAAACCTTACTTCCAGTTTTAGCCAAGTTATAAAAGAGTTATAAAAGAGTTGAGCTAGATAAAGAATTTAGAGTGTGAGATTTTTGTCCAATAATTTGGTGCATAGTATGCAGTTACTATATACATGTTCATTATTACACTGCATTAATACACTTACATATGTTTAAAATAAGAATTGGGAAGATGATTAAAAGCTCAGCTGATATCCCTATAAGTCTGACAATACTCGGAGTTCTCTGTTAAGTCTGACTAGCCAAGAGTGAAACACAAAAATTAGACAGACAATTATAAAAGGATTTCTCACTCTGAGACAGAATTTATAATGAATGCATCAAACTCTGTTAAGCAACTGAAGAAGCCTTGGATTATAACAGAGGCCCCCTTAAATGTACAAGTTCTTACAGGAGCTTGGCACCTTGAAGTGGCGCTTACCACCTCCAGGTGTGAGGCAAGCTGCTCAGCACCTTGAAGAATGAGATTTTACACAGCTGCACAAAAGCCTCCAATTAACGCACATTAGATTTGCAGGCTTGACAAAGAAACAGATTAATTATCATCTGCCTGTTTAGATATTGCTAAAGATATTCTTATAGTGCAGAAGAGGTCGTATCTTTTGAAAGGGGAAATTTGTGGGTTTAAGTAAAATAGATTTAATGTGTCTTTTGTAATTCATAACATGTAGAGGGAATATAGATTTTGCCTATGAATTATATTTTAAATAAAAACTGAAGCAACAGAATAAACCAATTTTTCATTTAATATGAGTAATCTCCATAGAGGAAAAGATGTTTCTCAAGTTGCGCAAGCCAAAGCTAAGGACAAAGTACAATCTGTTGACAAAATACGTTCTATTTTTCTTATCTATTCCCTGAAGCCACAGTATTAATATCCATTTTCATTCAAATTTGTCCCTGCCCTATTTTCCCAGACTACCTTATTTTAGATTAATTTTTTGGAACAGTTTAAAAATCTGGAAGATCCTTACACTGGAGGAGGAAATGCATTCTCCATGCCTCTGAAAGTCCATTTCTGGGAACCCTGTGCAGTCATTTTTGCAGTAATGAAGGATTGTGCTCAAAACTGCTGGTAAGTGAGAAGGTCTAGAAGATAGTAAAGAATAAAGCCTGTTTGTTGGCAGTATTCATTTTAAGAGAGGGATTAAGCCTTATCTAGGAAGCCCGTAAAGGAGCTGTAACCAGCATCACTAAGGTTCTGGTAAATTTTATATTGGTACCTTCTGTCTAAATTAAGAAACGAGCTATAATCTCTTCCTAAGATATACACCGTGATATGCATATCTGGCTGAGAGAGAGAATGTGGAGCTCAAGTAGAGTTGATTTCACCCAACTCGTTAACAGGTTATAAGTCTTTTTGGGCTGGATTCACCATCGCTGTGCTCTATGCACTGATTATTCTTCTCAGGTCTGAAATGAATGTAAATTGACTTGCCAGCAGCTAATCTCATTAGTATCAATGGCTGCCTAAGCTGCAGTAAAAGGGTGATTCAGATGTGCTGCATCTATCTGGGGCAGACATGACTGAGCTGCCTTCCTCTTGCTCTTGTCAGAGGGATCTCTTTGGCAGTCCGTCACACTGCACTGCACAAAGCTGTTTGATTCTTTAACAAACTTCAGTGAGAAAGGTTGGCTCAATGATCTCAGTAAAACAGGCAAATGCGGGTTTTTTTTCCCCATGGTTGAAAATTAAATGTATTAATTTGTCCTCATACTGGGTCATAAATCAGTTTTTTGTCAGCAACAAAACTGCTTACTGAAGTGTCGTCTTCCGTGACCACTTGGGAGCCCTGAGGCTGAGCAAATCCCCCTCTCTGCAGGAATATCTTATGTATTTGCTCCCTCCATGCTTGGACCCAGAAAGTGCCTGCCCCTCTTTTACCTCCCATCTCCTGTGCCAAACCCTATTCAGGCAACACCATGCTGCTGACTGAGGAAAGGAGCGACGAGGTAGTGCTGCCCACCACTGGGTTTCATCTCTGCTCTCATCTCTGTGCTTGGGAAGCACCTTTTGCTACTGTGGCTGCTGACCAAAAGATACAGAGGTAGATAGGAAGCAAGGGCAGATGTGCAAGCAGTAGCAGATAGCTGTGTACTACAAGGGCTGTGAAGTTTGCTTGTTTTCTACCCTCTGAACCATCAGAGCAAATGGGGCCATGTAAGAGACACTTTGCCACTGTTGCTGAGCCAGTGTGGATTTTTCTGCAATCATCTACTTCACCTCTTCTCAAAGCCAGTCCTACTTGTGAAAGACTTGATGTTTATTTAGATCCTTCTTGTCAAAATGTGAGCTATGGGGGCTGATCATCTTCCTGGGACATTAATGGAATTTCTTTAGTCTGTTTTCAGTGAGAGTATGTACACAATCCAGATGTGAAAAAGAAGCTGAGTTATATATCTAGTGAACCAAAAGTAGCATTTAGAAAATTTCTGAGGCTCATATTTTTTTTTCCTTCCCACAGTATTTTTCCAAAGTAGACTGCATAAAAGTATTCTTCACTAAACTATTTTTATCACTGGGATTGCTAGAGTGGGAACTGACAGGGAACAGAGGCACTGGATATTGATAATGAAAGTGGCTTGCTGAGAACTGTGAATATTGTTAAAGTTAGAATACACTGTGCTTAGATTCCATGTGATCTGTAAACTTACAGCAATATTAAGCGGACAGACACAATTTCAAACAATGGACATTCCATTTCAGGTCAATACTACCTTTATGGGGAGATGAAGATGTGTTACATACCTACCAAGCTAAATCACAGACAAGTTAACATTTCTTGTATATCAGTGGTGCCAAGCCAACTCTTGAGAATTTAGCTGTCGTGTATTAATAAAAACAGAGGGCACTTTTGTGTAGTATCTATTTTTCCTATGTTTAAAGTGCTCCATAAGTCAATTCTGTAAGCTAATGGGACAGTAATGGATCAATAGCAACAGCATGAGAAAATGTTGCTCTAGCACAGAGAAGCCAACAGATAAGCTGGTTAATGCTCCATCAGTCATCTGGTACAATAGAAATACTCATTATGAAAGAATTCCAGTGTGTGATCTCTTTGGAAAATAAACACTTGAACCTGACTTTTGTTTTTTTTCCCATAAATGTTGGAATGTTCTCTAGAAGTATTTAGGAAGAGGCCAGATGCACTGACCACACACAGTGCTAGAAAAAAATCAGTTCTCCAGCCATAACTGTTCTTCAGCCATAATCCTGAGAAACACAGAAAGTTAATCTTTTGTGTTTCCCATGTCCCTTTGCTATCAATAAGACAAAAGAAACATCCTTCTAGGAATTACCCAGAGAGGGATTGGTTTGATTGGATCGATTGGATTGGATTGATTTGATTTGATTTGATTTGATTTGATTTGGGAGTGTATGAATATGGCCATTCTGTCCCCCACTTTATGACCCAGGAATGTGGGGAAGAACACAAGGGCATGAGGATATGAGTAATGCAATTATTTCATGCTATTCTTAAGCAGCCTTAGACTCTGGAATTCAACACTGAGGGCAGGATTCAAAATCTCAGTACACATATAAATCAAAACTGAGCAGTGCTTCACCCTGAAAGCTGAAAAAGCCAAATGCTCCCCCAACCAATTTTCACAGAAAACACATTATCACTGATAAGCAATGAATGCTTTCCAAAGGGGACAGGAAAACCTTCATTACCTGAGGAAAGTTTAGGAAGAGTTGAACAGGTATCATACGTGAATAGTGAATAGTTGTATCAGCAAGGGTTCCTTCCACCCTTGAGTTTTTCTGCCTTTTGCCCTCAGATGGCTGTCAGTAGTTAGTAAAGCTTTTGGGACCAAGGGCTATCTTCAGGCAGACCCATTTCCATCTGCCTGCTTTCTGTAAAAGAGCCTTGAAGATACTCCTGGCATCTCCTCCTGGTACAGTACCCTGCAGCTGCAGTTTTGCCAGTGGCATCACAGTGTTTCTGCCTTATTGTTTACCTGTCCATGTCATACTGCCTCTGTGCTCAGTTTGTTCAGTATCAAGACTCTTTTAGCTACCCCAGGAGCTCTGGGGTGGTAATAGCTCTGTTTCTGTTGTCTGTTTCTCGAGGCAATACCTGGCTGAGACAGGATGGTGCTCCACAGCCAAGATGGTTTCTGGGCACTGAGTCCAGACAAAGACAAAGGAGAGTGCAAATCCTCAGTCCAAAGCCTGGGTTTCAGCTCTGTGAGGACACTTGAAAGTGGTCTGAGTGCCAGGGATATCCTGCTTCAGAATACATCTCAAACCTTGCCCTGGCCTGTGTCTCTGAACTGAGAATTTGGATAAGGCAACCTGTTCACCCATATGTTTTAAAGACTCACCTTTTTCTAGCATCCTTCTTTTCTTTTTCCACTGGCCACTCTCACTTCCTGGAAACTATTGCTGCCTCAATTTCTTACCTCAAGAGCAGTACCAGCTGCACCCCATGCCTGTCTTGGGGAGATAGGCTGTTGCTGTAGGCAGTGAGGGAAAACTGGGAGAAGGAAGTGATGGCTAGAAAGTCTTTCTCTGTCTCCTGCTCTCAACTGCAGTGCTGCATCAACTCATTCATAGCCTCTGGAAGAGGCATCTGTCTCTTCAAGTGTCATTCATACCTGAATGACTATTTCATCTCCTTCAGGGAAGAGAGCAGATGGAAGTGTTCTGTATGCCAGATTTGACTACAAGTTGTCAGCCGGACCACACTGAGTCAGACATGGGGACTCACTAGTTTACAGCAGAAATTCAAAGGACTTCTAGCCAAACCTCACTCTGCTTGGCCTGAAATCATGCAGAAGCTGCCTATTCCATTCCCTCCTGTGTGTCCTCTATAGATGGCATCAGTGCTCTCTCCATCTGTGAGCTGCAGCCTTCAGGACTAATGATGCTTTTGTCATTTTCAGTCTTGGGTAATTCTCATGTGTGTCATTTTTACAATTACCACAAACTTGCTCTTTGCTCCAGCTGAACCAGTTGATTCACGCAGCAATAAACACTGGTCATCAGGATGCCCTTACAGGGTCTAGATGCTGCAGTGGAGACCTGTGGCATGAGGCACATTTTCTGCTGTGAAACACCGAAGTTAATCACACAGGTAATGCCTACAAAAATATAAATGTAAGAAGATGCTGTGAACTAATGTGTAAGAGTGATGTAAAATTATGCTCTCAGAATCAAAAGTTACCAGTTGATGTCAGTGTGCCTTTGGGTGTTCTCACTGCAGAAGAACATGACAGATTAGTATCTTATTAGTGCATTCTTGGTTTTATAAAAGTTATTTCCCCTTTAAAATATCCCTCAAGAACATGACCTACCAAACCACATTCTCTCAGGCAGCCTGAAGTATTATCTGTATGATAACGATTCTGTCATTGGAAAGCAAGACACCACATTATTTTTAGCAGCTTAGTATCCAAAATCATTCAACCACAAGACAAAGGATCCCTTCCGAGAAAACTCATGAGCTTGATCATCTATTTATTACCTGTTAAAATGTTCTCATTTGCTTTCCCTGTGCAAAATTTGTCTCTCAGTACTCAAATTCAATTTCAGAAAATATATTTTCACTGTAATAAATCCCTGCATTGTGTTAAAGGGGGCGAGCTGGAGTGGAATATGGGGCTGTACACAGAGAAATCTGGCTCTAGGACAGACTGACAGCTTGATTACCTGTCTGATCAAGGCAAGATTGTGGCAAAACCAGAGCAAAATGGACCCACTGTTTTAATGTGTTGCAAACTCATTTAACCAGCTAATGCTGACCAAATGCCTCAGTCAGCCTTTCCTGGGCAGAAAGCAAAGGGACCTATGTGAAGTGCCCAGCTGGAAAGACCTTTTGGAGGTCTGAACAATTGCCCTCTCAGTGCATTTATGTGAGGGGCTGTGTGAAGGCAACGAAGGCAAGGAGGCATCTTTCAAAACACTTTTTTTCTAAGATGGAAAGAGCATTAATTTCTGTCAGCTGCCATGAGACCAGGGGTGGCAAAATTGTGAGCTAATCTATTTGGCTTTTTATGGTGACACTCCCCAGACAAAGCATCTCTGTGTCTTGCAGGCATAGACCTGGGAATGTCTCCGCCTTGCAGGGGGGAAGAGCTGAGTGTGGCATCATCTTTTTTGTCTCTTCCCAGTGAAGAATGCTGGCTCATGCGTTTTCCAGAAAGAACACACTGGCTGCTCCAAACATTGCTAAGGGCAAAGCCACGTCCTGATGATGTAAATCAGGCCAGACTTGTTTTGGAAACCTGCTTTTCCAGAGTGGTCTGGCTGCCATACTAATTATTCTCTACTCTTGGCAATTTCTTGCTCTGACTGAATGTCCTTTTGAAAGCTGTTGACAAGATCTACACACCATCCAGCAGAGCCTGGCCTGCACACGGCCTGATGTACTCGAACAAAGTATTCTTTGCTGAAGTTCACAGTGTGCAAGTGGGTGCTGGACAAAAAACTAGCTGCAAAGATAGACAAGGAACAATTGTGGTTGGCACCACTGCAGGTACCAGGGTGAAACTGATATCACAGATCATCCACAGAGAAGCAACCCCCACCAAACCCTCAGGTATTTTATTTGCAAAGACTGCCCTGACATTCTGTCATTTTGCTACAACCTTAGTGAACTCTCTTGGTTATTGTCAAGAGAGTTTGTTCTCTGGATTTGTTTAAGCCAAATGTTGTAGTACTTAATGTCTTCCTCTTTTCATTAGAAAACATTCTTGGACTGCTACTGTTTTTGCTGTCCCCAATTTGAATTACAAATAAATCTCTATGCAAGGAAATGCAGATGCAGCTGTACTGACAATATATTCAGTGGCAATGCAGAAACCCTGGGAGAAGCTGAGGCTTTGAAACGGTAGACAAGTGTCTTTACAGGACTGTTCTTTCCTTGTTTCTGTGGCTGTTTTTCTGCTTATTTCCACATATGCGACATATCTTTGAGCTATTTTCCTTTTAGTGAATTTTCCACACAATATTAACCCTGAATAGAGATTTTTTTTTTTAAATATCTGTTTAAATTCAGAGTGCATTTCAGTGTTTCATCTGCTTCTTCATGCTTCTAATTCAAGGATGGTTCTGAAATCGATTACAGGATGTTTATCCTCATTTGCTCGTAAGTGCTAATGATATACATCCTCAGTACAATATTATTCAATAAGGAAGAGGAAAAAGATGAATGGAACAAGGTAGTGGGTAGTAATCATGTTAATTTTTTCCTTAAGAGAACGGAGTTCTAGCAACTGCTGATTTTAATCTGCTCCTGGCAATTTAGATTACATTGTTCATCAGTTAGAGCCCAAGCACGGAATGAAGCAGGTTGCTGTCAGAAAGCTCTGGATGAATGATTATTAAACTTTTCAGTAAAACTCTACCTTAAAAAAATCTCTATTACAGAGCTAAATGTCACCTCCAATGTAGAAAATACCCCAAACTGAGAAAAATTATGGATTGAACAAGGAGAGCTGACAAAGTGCATCTGATGGATTTCTTGGCCCCCTGCCTAGTCTTGGCTGTGTAATGCCCTGAGATTCACCACAGGATGCAGCCTGCTTGCACTTCCTTCTCTTGTATCAGGTATTGCTATGCCACATGAAGGCACTTCAAAATTGGCTTTCAGTTGTGAGGCTGAAATTCTTCAACCCATCCCAATAGCCTCCTGCCTACATAGGAAAATTTCTGTAGATTTATATAGGAGAAAGATGGAGCCATTATTTCTCACTCACTGTAGTGTTTGCCTTTGCCCCCTGGTTTCTTAGGTACTTACAGCATACTCCAAAATAGTTTCTTTCACTTCCTAGAAATCAAAGCTAAGTGGGGGGGGAGAGTGAAGCCCTTTTTCATCCTCGTTGACTAGTTCAGTGAGGGAATGTTTGTGAACCAGGATAATGTGCTCACAGCAGCTGAGAAGAAAGAGCATGCATGGAGAATCAGGCACATTCAACTTCAGCTCTTCAGCAGTGCAAGTATGCTGAATTTTGCCACCCCAAAGTGAATTAGGCATTTCTTCCACAAACACGGCATGGAATGTGGGTGGCATGGATAGTTGAAGTAAGAGCCCAAGGAAGTAGGGCTTGCAGCCTTTGCAACATCTATGGGGTATGGAGGGACAGAGGGGTGATTACATCACATGTCAGAGCCACTTGTCCTGCACAGAAAAGTCCTGCAAAGCTCAGGACATCCTGCCCTCCCACTCACAGCAGCAAGACCTGTAGATAGCCTGGCTTTCATGGCTCTTTTCTGGGTAAGATGGCTCTAAGGCTGTGAGAATCCTTCCTTCTTCCTTTCCTCCCCCAGAGTCCTGCACCTTATCCAGCTGCCTGTTAACCTCTGTCTCAGAGCATCCTGAAATATGGTAGAGCAGAGGTGACCTACCTGTGCCAGCCCAATAGCAGGGCTTATTTTCTGAAGAAAAGCAAGATTCCAAAATGGATGAAATGTAAATTCTTGCAGTACTTTATAGTAGGTACAGTTAATGAAGAAAAAAAATTACGTTAACAATGTCCACTAGGAATAAAGCCATTTAGTATATAGCAAGCTTTTATTCAGCACTGGCGGTATAATTTTCCTATCCTGCAAGGAAACCTTTGCACTTACTTCTCTATTTTCAGGAGCTCATTCATTAATATTGCTTCCTCATCTATAAAGTGAACTCATGACTTTGCATAATCACTCTCCCTCCTGTATGAGACAGAATTAAGCCAGCATTGCACATAGCATTACTCTTGAAGGGCAGCTTCCAGAGCTGCATTTTAATTAGGGTAATAGGTTGTTTTCAGGTAGAATGTTTTAGGTAGACTAGTGGGTTTCTGAACCTTAGTAAGTTACTACATGTCAGCCAACTCAGGTGACTTCCAAGGTGCTTGTTTCTTCCCTAGTATTTGTCAAGGAAAACATTTTTTCTCCTATTAATCTAGACTGAAGTCTTAGCTGACACATTTTAGATCACATTTGCAGTAAGAACCTCCAATCAATTACGAGTAGCTTGTTAAACTGCAGGTGAAATAATCTTATCTCTTCCTCCAGAGTGCTTAGGCACAGGTGTGACACAGCCAGTTGCATCTTCCTTAGGAGAGCTTGGTTAATGGGAAAGAGCAAAGTCCATCTTATCTGCCTTCTATTTCTTAAAAATGCATGAGAAATGAACCCCAGGTTAATTACATAGGTTTGCTGTCTGTAGGAGAGATAGTTCTGTATGTTTATGTTAATGATGAATCCACAGATAAGTAATTTCATACATTCTGATTATAAAATAGCATTGGGATTTTCTGATGTTGACCCTTTCTTCCAGTGATGCAGATGCTGCAGTAATTTGGGATTGAAGTTTTCTTGTGCTACCTGGTGTCATTTAACCTTGCTTGAGCTTGTCTATTTATACAGAAAGTGGGGAAAGTAATGCTTGTCTTTCTCACAAGGCTGTAAGGAAGCTTTTGTTGAATAATGGCTGCAAAAAGCTCTGGGAATCTTGGCTAGGAGAAGTAATATAAACTGTTTGTGTGCTTACATTAATTGGGGATTTATCTTTTAATGTTAGTCTACTGGAGTAGAACTTCTAAGATCATTTAGTTTTTCCAAGGAGACATCCAACATTATAGTTGGAAGTATTGAATGTATTTCTCTTACGGTAAAGTAAACCAAAAGGTATTTTGAGTTTCTTATGCTTAAATTCTAGAAACATAGATGATGTCCTGTTCAGGTGTTGACTCACTGCATGACTCACTTCTGAAGCCGTGGTTGTCTCTTGAAATGGCTGCCAGGTGTACATGCTTTATCTGCACACTTTGGAGACATGTCCGCAAATGTGCTGGACTGCAGCTCAGAGCAGGGTGTTTCCGCATGTGCTTGGAAGCCTATATTTAGACTGCAAGGATAAGATCAAGAGAATGCATCAGGATTGCAAGGTAGACACGCAACAAACATAGATGCCAGATAGGGTTTACAAGTACAGAAGGACAGGCTGTCTCAATAGCTTCATCTCAAATGTTCATTGTAGGTAAACACCCAAAATCCAGCTCTTAAAAAATTTGCCATCTAACCCTCAAGATGCTTTAAGTTCACAGATATTCATATTTCCCATGTAAAGTATTCCTCAGGTATTTGAAGTTTTTTCCTTTTAAGTTTTGGCATCTACAAAAGCTCAGCAACTGTTTCACACAGTAATGATGTGTACAGTGGTATTTCTCACATGGGGACTCAGGTCAGTAGGCATTTACATTTTAATGACTAGACACATCTCTCCAAAACACATGACTGGAGCATGTGCTGGCAGTGTTATTTTCCTTCTTTTTGTGAATACGTTAAAGGATTAGAATTCAAGAGGAAAGAATTTGGGTGTTTCCTCTTCTTCTGCTGGTGGGGGTTGGAGACTGCAGGCCTAAACTCTCGGGAGAGCATCCACGCTCTGATTGCATGTTTTACTGGAGACAGTGAGTTCATCAAAGCAGTGAGACAACAGCTGAGGATTGTGAGGTCAAGTCAGTAATTTGATGATTCAGACACCTGGAAGAAGACCTGGTCTCTGGTGTGTGCTCTACCTTGCACACAAAGCATTGATAAGAGCAGAGACTGTTCTCCTGACCTGTAAAGGTCTGATGACACCCAAGCTCTCTACTGTTAGGTAGATGTTTTATCTGGCATCACTGTGCTGCCAGAAGACCCAGGTTTCTCTTGGGTGAGCAAGGCTCAGAGGCTTACAGGAAGAACTGAGACTGAAGGAATAGAGGAGCAGTGCAAGGCCAAGCAACCCAACATAGTGCCAGCCAAGCACACCTATTCTCTGGGCTACCAGCCCCACTGCCACTGAGGCTCTCCATGGTTCACCTTACAGCCTGGGAGTGTGGGGGGATTCCTGCCTCCAAGGTTGTGGGATACACCATGGAATGCTGGCAAAAGCATTTTCAGCATGTAAGAGACTTATTGTGGGATATTTAGGAGAGGAACCAAAGGTGGGGCAAAGGGAGACACCAAGGTCATTTGAGGAGAAACAATTGTGAAATAAGAGAGGGGAAAGGGGATAAAATGTGTAACAGGCTGTTGTGTCTAGCAGTATCCTGTGCCTCATCCCCACCATAGGTGGGTGTATTGGTGGTGGAGGAGGGGTTGGAGGAGTGCATGTGTGTGTGCAGGTAAGGTTACTAGCACCTGCACTGTGGTGACAGCCTGGGGGTGCCTATGTCCCAGTGACAGCAGGAGGGGAGACTGGGATCCAGAGGCAGTTACTGGTCGTATGCGTATATATTTACATGTTTTCCACTAATGGGCTTTCATCCTGATCAGACAGAGGGGGGAACAAGATCAGGCCTTTTGTGCTCTGCTTGCTTCAGTGGTGTGTTTTCTGTCTGGCCAGCAACATACCTGTGTAGATATATCTGTGTGTGTATGTAGATACGTGTGCATGCTTTGTGTAGCCTTGCTACTGGCTGGACCTGGGGCCAGGAGGCTGTGGCTTCACCTCAGATGGGCTACTGGATCTGGCAGCTTCTAACAGGTACAATCCAAACCATGAGCTTGAGGACCGAGGGAGGAGTATGAATCCCCTCACAGAGAACAATAATGAAGACTCCAGCATCTGCTTTCCAGTCATGACTCTAGAAGAAGGCTATGAAGCTAGGACAGGTTGAAGCTCTTCAATAGCTCTCTGATTAAGGCACCTAAAATTCAGAAGAAAGACTTTGGTTCTCTTTTTTTGTAAAAATTAGCTTAGACAGCTACCTGTTCACTGAACTTATTTCTCCAGACTGCATTGAGGCAATTGATTCAGCCTGAAGGAAGCTCTTACTGCTTGGCTCACATAACAGTAGGCAATATTATTATATTCTTTCTAAATGCCTCTATTATGAAAATATTGAAAAAATTATGAAAATATTGAAAAATAATTGAAAAAATTATGAAAATTTCAGACTTGTTTAGTCGTGTAAAAAGAAGAGAGGAAGAGAGGAACACATATGTTGCTCATTTTTTGAGTGGAAGAACTGGATTATTCAGAAGCAGAAACTACTGTTTCTCAGGACTGTAAATAACATTCCAGCTCTATAAACTGTCCAAATATAAAAAAGTGATCAGATTAAAAAAAATGAAGAAAACTTAATATCAACAAAGAAAAGAAAGAGATGCCTATGTTTTTTGGCTACTGCCATGTACGAAGGTCTGGTCCTGAGGAAAATGCCTACCATTTACCAAATAAACAAAGGTGTGCTAATGCTGGGTCCCCAGACAATTCATGGAATTATATCACTTTATTGAAACAATGAATTCATAAAATTTTTGGTTAAAATATGGAGGAAAACAAAAGGTACTGAAGAGTATCTTGGTATGACTGAAGGTAGTGAGAAAATTTCCACCAAACTGTACCAGAGAAAGATGTCTTAATAAACAGAAAAAGGCTTAGTTAAAGAAAAGTACAAATGAAATATTATTGGGATTAGCTGCTAGTCCTTAGCATGGCATTAATGGTATAGTGTTTGGTTCAGTAAAAAAATGAAGTACACTTACAAATAGCACATGAGTGCTAGGGATTAACTGAATCATATATGGAGAATGGGAGTAGGAACCCCTGGAGAAGGAGAAATTTCTGAAAGATTCATTAGCTGATCTCTGATTGTACTGCTACAGTCTTCCAAAATGCTCTGATCAGGCTTTGCCTGTGTGCTAAATATTTGTGTCTTGTAATAAAATTTGTAAGATTCAGATAAGCACTTGTTAACCTTTTCCTGATAAAAGCAGGAGACTCCATCTTTAGAGGTAAGAGTAGAATATTTCTAGCAAAAGCTATGAAAAGAATTTAAGAACTATACAAGGAGAAGAGAAGTAGAATCAATATTTTGCTGGAGATGAGCTAGAGGAGGAAGAGGAGTTTTACAGGTGGAAAGAAACAGCATCTGACAGCCTGGGCCAGACAGCATCAGACAGATAGACTGAGACCTCCATTTTATGTTCATGTTTTTATTCTGTTAAGTTGTAAGTTTTCTCCCATAGGAGAAAGCAAACAGTTCCTGATTGGACAGTGTCCCATGAGGGCATCTTCTCACACCAATTATGTACTTAAAAGTTATCCGAAAACTTATGTATCCCCCTTTTTCTCTGTCAATACCCTGTCCAAGTTTTGCATACCTTTCCCCTTTTTCCAGAACCTTCCATATCTGCCCTACGAAAACCTTCCATTTTGTAAAATAAATCAGATCAGCTCTGCTCAGCCCTTGCTGTAACCAGCTGCTTGTCTCCTGTCCTGTGTTTGGGTGCGGCTGGGATTAGTCCCCAGGGCAAGACAGGTAATTCTGCTGCCAGGCTTGGCAGGGGAAAGCTACAACTCAGTTGCAAGGACCCACTGGTCTGAGTTTTACCTGAGCCCCACAAACCGTGACAATATTTCATAGCATCTGGGAATACGTTTTTGTTTCATGTCTGATTTGTGTCTGTGGTGCCTTTTGATTGTTAACATAAGCTCACAAATAGAAGTTGCTTTGAATGTTTGTACTAAAGCATAATTATGGGAGAGAAAGTCTGACAGAGAAAAACTTTCCCAAAAGAAACCTCAAGATTCAAAGTTTTCATATGATTGCACATGTAATTTTCTTTTAATTCAGGCAGTTTAAAAGGCTTCCACAATGTATTTTAACTTGGGGTTGGTGCTGCAAGTCTGGTTCAAAAAATTGCCCAATGCACATTCCAAACTGATTACATCCACTTGCATTTTTTCTAATTGAATCCACTTTCATTTATAAGATCTAGATACAATGGAAGGCAATTTCCCTTCAGAGATTGCAATCATTGGTGATTTTTTCTATTCATATGGAGTATCAGGCTCAGCAAGGTGCTGTCCTGAAACATGCTGAGCATTTCAAAAAGCCAGTTTTTTTCAGCTGCTGCAGAAGCCAGCATTGTGTAGCTGGCAGGTGTTTGGCATGGTACAGGGAAAGTAGTGAAATTACATTTTAGAACTTTTTCTTGTAATTACTTTGCCTCACAGGAACTCTAAATTTTCTTTTTTCTTTTTCCTCTTGCAGAGGTTATAGCCACATAAGGACTGAGTGTAAACAGGACATTCTCATTTATGAATGCCATGCTTGTCAGTAATAACGTGATACTTGCAATTATGTATATGGTTGTGTATGTAGAAGATATTGTGGCTCTACTTACCTTGAAATTAATATAAACTCAACGGGCTTCTTTGTAATCCTCTCTGCAGGAAAGATACAACAGAGAAAGAGCTGATTAATTTATTCTTCATGGGGCAAGTGTCATTTATCCAAAGTACTGAGAATTATCTCCTTGCACTCCACACTCTTCATGATTCAGAGACGAAAAACTTCACAGACCCTGTCAGATTCACAGCTTAGTGTGAGGTTTGCTGTAGTAGCTCTATACTGTTCATCAGCACCTTCAAGCACAAAGTCACATTCTCACTTGAATAATGATAATTACTGAACTCTGCAACTATGGAGAGATTCAGATGGAAGTGTCCAAGGTCACTTCATTTCCTTTGGTGACACTGGACCTGGATTCTGATCAGGGTCCCCTTGCTGGGCCCTTGGTAGCCAGCACACTCAGTAGAGGGATAGATTTGAAAGATGTAATTTACTTCTGTCCTCAGCATTTTCTTTATTTCTATTTAAGTTTGATCCCATGTTACTACATACAACAATTATTAATCAAGCTTATAATCAAAGAATCCAAGGGTTGTGCTTAAAAACTGGAGCCAGCTTTCAGTAAGAGCAGGGATGATACATACATCCTTTTAGCATATGAATTATTTGTTTATTACTGTGAAATCTGAGAAAATTAGAAATCAGTATCTATCAGAAGTGAACATATGTGCATAATAAGTGCATGTTCAAAACTTGTTTGATTTTGGTAAGAAATAGTATAAATCTTACTGAAACACTGACACAATGAAGCTTAAGACATTAGTTTAATAACTGCATCTTGTGACCAAGAATTTTGGGGGCTTTTAGTGCCATCTAGTGAAGTTTGGATGGAACTGAAATGTAACTATTTTCACAGTATTGCATATGTTTATGAATGCATTCCTACAAGAAAACCTCTCCTAGATTAACAATGCTATACTTTAAAAAATATAAATAGCTCTTTAAATTCTGTTGCACATGTACTAATAGCAGAAATCACATACATATTGATCAGATTTGCTTCTAGACTGCAGCAGATTGAACTCTGAAATGCAGACACTTCTGATGAAAAAACAAGTCGGTAATTATAGCAGTCTTTCTAAAGGACAAAGAAAAAAAAGAGGTGAATCCAATTTAAAGTAACTGCAAAACTCAGAGTTACTGAACATGCCATATTTGAACTATCTAAAATTTAAGCTAGTGCTGTATGTGTTTAGTGACCTGACTTGTTCTCATGAGACCCCACCTAGAGCACTGCATACAGTTCTTGTGCCCACAGCATAAGAAGGACATGGAGATGTTGGAGCAAGTCCAGACGAGGGCCATGAAATTGATAAGAGGACTGGAGCACTGCCCTGTGAAGACAGGCTGAGAAAGTTGGGGCTGTTCAGCCTGGAGAAGAGAAGGTTGTGTGGAGACCCCATAGCAACCTTCCAGTATCTGAAGGGGCCCTAATGGGAAGCTGGAGAGGGACTCTTCATCAGAAACTGTAGGGGTAGGACAAGGAGTAATGGATTAAAATTGAAAGAGGAGAAGTTTAAGCTACATATAAGGAAGTTTCCCAGAGTTGTGGCTGCCCCATCCTGGGCAGTGTTCAAAGACAGGTTGTATTTGTATTTATTTAACCCAAAGACAGGTTGGATATTAACCAGCCTGGTCTAGTGAAAGGTGTCCCTGTCCATGGTAGAGGGTTTGGAACCAGATCATCTTTAAGGTTCCTTCCAACTCAAACTATTTGATGATTCTATCATAAAGCAGGAGAGAGCAGCCATCTGCTAACTTTGAGCCCTGCAGTTCTGTCCCTGCATCTTTCTGGGCTTCCTGTTTTTTCACCGACCTCCTTTTCTACCCTGTAACATCTATGCATTGCTTTTTCTTTGTTGAAGAAGTTAGTTTGATAAAAAAATAACTGAAGAAAAAATTCATCAGAAAAATTTCTCAGATCCAAACCATAGGTAAGGAATTTATCTTCCACAGTGAAACCCAGAATCACACTGAGGTTACAGACTTCATTTGGTGACATTCACATGATGTGTTCAAGGTCTATCTTTAAAACATATAATAGCTGGTTTTGCTGTATACTTATATCTCTTTCTCTGGATTTTCCTGTGAATTAGTATGTGAAAAAGAACGATTTTTCTTTTCTTAGGATATGAAACTTTTTTATTAATCAGTTCAGTCTGTAATGTTATAGTGTCTGAATTTAAACCAGACAATTTTTGAAACATTAGTAGTATTACAGTCTTATCTTCAGACCCTAGTTAGATTTAATTGGTTCTTCACTAACTGAAAATAAAGAATACATGAAATGTCTTGGCAGTGTACACAATCCAAATCCAGACTGCAACTAAGCAAATTGAAAAACTGGTTTTTGGAAGACTGCTAAAAAAGTTTTGAAAGTGCATCTGTCTGGATGGTGGGTGCAGGTTTGCTCTACCACTGCTCAGAACTGGTGGAGCTCTTGCCTGAATGCCTGTGGACTGAGCTGAATTAACTTAGCACCATTCTCTAGCTGCTGGAATATCTGCTTTCTGCAGGGCATGAGAATTATTTGGTAGTGCCTGAACCCCTTTGTGTAGAGACACCCTCTATAAAATCTGTGTAAACTATATAGTTTTGGGTCTTGGTAGAAAAAGGAAAAAAAAACAAAACAAAAACCAACAAGAAACATACAAACAAGAGCTTACTTCCACTATTATATTTAAACTATATTTCAGCCCAACCCCTTAAACGTGGTGGTGAAAAGACACATATTTCATAAATTCTGAATGGGAGAGGACACTGGCTAATACAGAAAACTTGCCGGAAAGACCACCAGTTTCCCTCTGGAACATCTAAACTTTGCTGATGGGCCATGATTACAGCACTGAAGAAGGCAGACTAAGAGCAGGAAGAATTTACCAGCTGTTTTTGCATCTGCCAGATGAACTGATGAGAGAAGCAGAACCGCAGCCTTAGTCAATAATAAACGTTAACACGAAGAAAGTTGTATAGAGGTTTTGGGGTTTTTTTGTTAAAAGTTGCACAACATCATCACTCCCATTTTGCCTTTGGAAACTGCCTTTAACATGTGTTTTATGATTTAGAATAATTATTCATGTTGAACATCTAAATTTCATCCACAGCATCACATGCTGAGACTAGCTGAGTATTAGTTAGATTGGGGCTCAGAGTCCCAAACTATAAAAGAGAAGAATTTCAGATCATTTGGCAAATCTCCCCTATGACAACAGGAATAAAAAAACACTGATGACTTTCTATTTCTAGCTTCAGAGACAACAACCATGACTCAAAAGAGCTTTTATCTCTGATGTGAAGGGATTGTATTCCTTCCTCTCTGATGTGGTCCTTTGCATTCCAACATGTGCTAAATTATTGCAATTCCCTGCTGATCTTGAAGACCAAATGGAAATTAAAATAAAAGTTAGTGCCTAAACTGCACAGCTCAAGACAGTGCAGCCCAACAGCAGTATTGAAGTCAGATGGATCCAGTCCTGTGTCAGTGTTAAAAAGAGTCTGTTTTGACCTTTAAATCTAGCAAAAATCTAGGTCAGGCTTTCGGAAAGGCTGATTTTTCTTTCTTTACCTCTGAAGCAAGTTCAATATCTTTGGTTTGGGAGGAGAGGGAAAGTATAGGGGAGGAGACTGTTTCAGCTTCTTCCCTAAAACATGATCAGGGACAAAACGTACCTGCAGCTGCGACAGGCAGTATCAGCAAGCTCTGTCATAGCACATGATATCAAAGAGGATCATGCTTACAGCCAAGTACAACACAAGTGTTCAAGTTTTGTGGAGCTAGGACCCAGTGGGATTTCTGGAGGCTGTGGATGGGGAGACCTGCTAGCCTCCCTAGTCCTGCAAGCTCCCTGTGGGGAACTTCATCTCCTAATGTAGGGGAAGGTGTTGGCACCTCCTGCAGTAAGGGAGGCTCTCCTCCCTCCTCAACTCACTTCCACCCAAGGTGCTCTGCCCTCATTTATGACAACACTTCCCTTCTGAACAGAGAAATCTCATGAAAAGAGCAGAATAGACTATGCAAAACATGGCACAGGACTAGTTATAGGGGCCATGATACTATGTACCTTCCGTTCCCAGGTTCCCTGGTGTTGTCTGGTGGTGGTTTAGCAATGTGGTAGTACAGCAGCATCTCTGTGTTGCCTTTCTACGACTTCAGAGTCACAGCTTCAGGGTGTGCCTTCTGCAGTGTGACATGGGGATCAGCTTTATCCAGGTTCATCACACCAGGCAGGAAAGCAGATGTGGCTAATTCTCCTGTCAGAGGTGACGGTTTGCATGGTGAGTGGGAACAAGCTCTGAGGGCAACCCCATTTAACCTGCAGCACTCATGAACGATTATGAGAACCCGAGACGAGTGCTGGAAACGAGATTTTTAAATACAGGCAGTTCTGAGTATGAGCATGCTGTGGTGGGGTGTAATTGTGCTTTCATTTGCATGACTTGGTTGTAGACTAGGTTTACACATCAATGTTTCATCAGGATTAACAACTAGTGAAATGCAGACATTTATCAAATCCAGTTAAGTTTTCTAATTAATTTTCAACCTGTCACAGCTAATCATAGCCACCAAGACAAGCCTTGTATCACTTGCATGTAGATTTTTTTCAAAGATTCATGAAGAAGTCAACATTTCAGAAGTGATTTCAGAAGGAATCTCATTAAACTTAACTCTACTGAGTTGATTTATTTCTGAAATGATCAGTATGTCAGCTAAGCAAACCTTTTATGAGTCTGTTGTTTGTGACTATTTCAATTTCATTTCTCCTGCACTTCTTCTGAAATCCATGGTAAATATCTAAGATGTTAATATTCAGAAGATGACAGTTTCTCTTTTGGACTGAACTAAAGGTTCCTATAAATCCAGTATCCTTTTGCTGATACTGGTGAAAACGTTGATACCCAGGAAAGACTATGGGAGGAGCTATGCAATGTGTTTCTCAAGCACCCCCTGATCTCCAATCAGACTGTGTCTAAGCTACAGTCTCTATATTCTTTTTAACACATTTCTGCAGAAATCCATCAAGCCTTCCCTTGAATCAATACAAACTTTTAGCATCCACATCCTTAAGCAAGGAGGTTTACAGCTTAACTACACCATGTGAGGAAAAAAAAAAGTCTTCTTTTGTTTGTTTTGAGCTTGCCTATTCACAGTTTACTTGTTATCACCTAGCTGCTATAATGTAAGAGAGAATGAACAATCAGTCCCTAGTCCTCTTTTCATGCCATTCATCACTGAACAGACCATGGCCAGCCATGATCAAAACTTTCATTCTCTGTATTTCCATCACCTCTGAGTCTTGCTTGCATTCACTGCCTGCTCTTCATATCAGTCTTCCCATGTCTCCTTGAGGCTTTCGTAGTCAGGCTGTATCTCTCTGTCTCAGAGACCCCATCGATTCTTTTTTGCTCCTTTTCCTGACATGAATTTCTCACTGATGGACCTCCTTTGACTTCAAGGAACAGGAAGAGATCGTCCTACTGCTGTCACGTTGCATCTGTCAGTCTACTGTTGTCATGTCATGTTTGCCCTCTTAACAGTTGGCATCTGTTACACAGGATACATGCCAGTCATACTGAATGGCTGGTTTTCAGTTTTCACTGAGCCCACTAGTAAAGCATGAGACACTTTCCAGATTGGAATGTCTAAAGTCAGGGAGAACAGACACAATATAGGGACAGAAATGGTTGTTCTGATTAGAGCAAATTATTTCAATTACGTCAAGTTCTGGATAATGTAATCAAAGTTTTCTGAAAAAACAAAAACACTCCATGCCATTTTCTTTTGCAGCAGGAAATCTAGGAGACAGAACACCTAATGGGATCTTCACCTAAAGTTCCTAGTAGTTAAATAATAAGAAATCCCATGATTATAGCCATGCATTGAGTCAGACAGGGAATATTTAATTGATTCTTTTTGACAGCACTGAAGATGGCTGCCATTTCTGTACATAAAATTTAGTGCAGCACAGGACTGCTGCCGGTGGTCTCAAGAAAACAAACAAACAAAAGTCAGATGTCTTTGAAAAATGGCTATCTTGATAAATCTTTGTTGAGGCACTTTTGTAAGTCACAGGAAAAGCTAAAGCAGGTGTTCTGACAAATCTTGCCACTACTCAGAGCAGAAGAGAGACTCGTACTGTGTTTCAGCTAAATCTATGTCTCCTGCATTTGCTTTAATAACCTTTTACCTGGCAAGGTGCCTGCTGTACCTCACTTCTTATTTTAATAAAAAATAACTCAAGGTAGAAAATTGAATAGTGGATGGTAATATAATGTAGAGAGTTTTGATGACCTGCTAATATGGTGAATTCAACTTAAATGGTTTGTGAATGACTCAAAATTCCTCATATTAAATTACAGCAGAGCATACGTTTTCAATCATGCACTCTTTGCTGTAATTTATAGCAAGAAAAGAAAATCCAAAACACAAATACTACAGTAGGACATGGATTCCTCTGCACTAGGAGAAATCAGTTGGTTTGGGATATTAATAACAGAAAAACCTAGTTCCGGTTCTTTAAAATGAAAATGAACGTGCATGCACCTTGATCTGTTTTGCTTGGAGCTGCTTCAAGTGATAAGAAAAGTGGGCTGAAGAGTTAACCTGTCCCACAACTCTAGGGGGGTTTCTTTGTGTTAGAGATGGAGCAGGTGGGGAAGGCAATTGTGTAGTAGCAGCAGCAGCAGCAGCACAGCTGTGTTTTGGTATCTGATGTAGAAGTAGGATTATATTTGATAGAGTGGAAGAAGGATTACAGTGCATCTGACAGTAGAAGGGGCTTGCAGGAAAATTGTTTGCCATGGATTATAGGACATAATCTTTTAATGTCCCCAGTAAATGTTGATTTGGGAGGAAAGATAGATCAAGTGCATTTAGTCTTTACAGGGAGAGGGATTGTGTATTTAAGTTTCCACAACCTAATATGATTTTAATTTCTTATTATTGAGAAGGTTGTTCCATTTCACAATGCTTTACATAAACTGTGATAAATATCACAGCTGTAAATAACAGGCATGGAAACAATAAATAATGATGCATTTCTTTAGCCAAGTCATTATTGATGTAAACTTCCTACTGGGACAACGTGTTTTGAAGTCATTCTGTATTGTCTGGAAAGAAAAAAAATCATGCTTAGCCTTCTTCCCTTGCTTGTAAATTGAAATCATAAAATAAGTAAAATACTTGATGAGTATGTGAATAATTTGGCAGTGTTTCATATTACCTAGACTTTAAGAAAAATTGAGCAGAAGTACATTTAAATAACCAGTATTGTTACTCTCCTTGACTTCTGAGAACTCATTTATCCTCTAAAGCTTGTATGAACAAGTTCTTATTGTGGGAATACAAAGTATTTGATATCAAATCCAGTAAAAGAAGGTGCATATCCCATTGAAAATCCTTCAATTTATCTCTTGCCTCTACTTTCCCAACTTTTCTTCCCTAAGCAGCTGCTGACAAGGAGCTCTGGCAGCCCTGATGTGCAGTCTGAGTACCTACAGGATTGCTCAATGTCCCTTGAGTCTCACAGCTGAAGAGCACAACTTGGCTTACCTTTGGTTATTACTTGATGCTGATGAAGATAGAAAGTAGTATACATATTGTGGTGTTGAAAGCAGATCTAAGGCCAGGCCAGAAGCTCAGGGCTCAGACTGAATTTGTCTTTCTATCAATAAAGGCAATTGACCTAATTCTTGCTAATGACATCCCTGGGACCAGGATTTTGCTCTGGAATTCTCTATTACTGTGTAATTATACACAAGAGGATTGCAGGAAAAGTGTTTGAGGCTTAACTAGGAACTTCAGAACAAAAAAATAAATAAATAGAGAACAAACCACTCAGTAAAACCATAACACCTACACCAGGAATTTAATTAATGCCTCCCAGGCACAATCTACTTATCTATATTTGGTACTCAGAAAACCTGGGAATCACATTACTGTATACTCTGGCTTCATTATTTTCTTGCTCATGAGGATGGGAACAAATAGCACTGAGCACATAGTGACAGAGAGTCATAATAACCTCATGCAAGGTCCCACTAGAGGCTGTCCCCATCTGAGCTGCAGTACTTCTACAGTTCAAGCACAATTTCAGGGTGAACAAAAAATGGCCTTTGTGGAACTGTGAAGGACCATCAAAATCTTTAGAGACCAGACTGAATGAAGGGTTGGATAATTCCACAATGCAAGTTTTCATTTGAAGTATTTTACTTGTCATCTCGCAACAAATTTCTGCACATAATTAATCTAAAAACCCTAAAAAATATTCAAGTATATACATACTATTCTCCAATAATCTATGGCTATGCAAAATTTGTAAGAAAAAATTATGCTGAATACATGTGATTAAGGGGACATTTTGCTATTCAGGGAATTTTTACTACAATAGCTAAACTATGACTAAAATTCACTGGCAGTGTTAAGTGTATTCCACTTAAACAATCACAACATAAATGACATTGATTGTCACAGTGTTTCATATGGCAGCACAATTATGATTAAAATTAATACGTAAACATTGATTCATTTTTCCTCTGGCAAAACATGACTTTATGCTATTGCATAAGAGGTCTTGGTGGTCTGCATCTTGAGCAGATGTGATCTGGAATGTGAATGGAAAAAAATTCTGTTTAATATAATAAAAATGTCGACTCAGAAGCTATATGTTTTCATTGACCACATTGTATTTCTGGCATGTAAAGAACCTCCTGCATGCTCGACAGGTATTAACCATTTTTGTGTACCTGAAAAAATTATGGCTTTTGTTATAGAACTAATAGAAATAATTTTTAAATAAAAACTCATCTTAAATTTAGATTTAAAATGTAGGATTAAATTCTAATAGTTCCTCATTCTAGCAGGGCAGTAACAAGCCACTAGTACAGTAAACATTAAAAGAATTTTAATATCTAAACTATATTATAAATTTATAACTGAATCATGTATAACATGCTTTCTTTAGATATTAAGCAAAGGTATGAAGACTGTCTGGAATTAGCTAAAGTATGAGTTAACAACATTAAAAACAAATGCAATGGAGATTGCTTCCTGTATGTCACCCAAAGCACACCTGACCACACAGGCATTTTCAATAACAATGCAGGGATCACTTAAAATTTGGAAAAAAACAGATTTTTTTTTATATACTGTTCAAAGACTGATAATGTTTATTTCCAACAACTAAGAAATATTTGCAGTTTGTATTGCGAAGTGCAGGTGATATGTAAAATGTAGAAAAAATACAGAAGGCATGTGTTTCTGTGTAAACACATACATGGAATTCCTCTTGGCTCTTGGAGTAGCTGAGCCATTCTGCTCTTAGGAACAGAGTTTAGGTGTTAGAAACTGGACTTTAGGAGTTAAGGCTGAGCAAGGCAGTAAAACATTCCTTTCACAGCTAATGGAGAGAAATAGGCACCTTTGTAAAGCAACTTATTCTCTTCCTGCAACAGGCAGGTGAATCTTGTTTATATGCCATAAACTGCCTGGGTTTTGGAAAAATTCAGTGTATTGTGGATCATATTTGTTCTGGGCAGACACAAGGAACTTACTGAAAATATGGAGAATTTGTGGGCTGAAATTTCTGCAATCCTAGTTTTTTCTAGTGTGTCAATGAGTTACAACCAAGTTAAAAAAAAAAAGTATGCTACTATTTCACGAATTAAATATAAAAAATAAGCCAAAATGAAATTTCCCGAAAATGCTGTTGGGTGCCATGAGAATACTGGATTAATTTTCCACATGAGTTAAAAACTAGATCCAGGATTCATAGTATTACTAAAAGAAAATATCCATTTTCCTTATCATACCTTTAAACATTAAATTGGTCCTTTAATTAATTAGGGAATAGAAGAGCTGCCAGATTATTACAGAAGTAAAAGAAGGAGTTCGATATGTAAGACAAATTATAGAATTTAGTGTTTAGTACAAATACTCATCCAAAAGGAAAAATGGGAAAAAAAATCAGAAATATTTTGAACATGTATCTAGTTGTGGACTGAAAGATTGCCTATAGAAATTAATTTCTCCAGGGACTCACTAACTGCAGTATTTGGTTAGCAGACTAGATAAGGTGCTAAAGTATGGTATAGGTACACCTCACAACTTTGGATTAGTCTGCAGTAAATTTTTTAGTGAAATTTGTTTTCTTCAAGAAGGCAGCACTTCTGATAGTTCTGCTGAGCTATGAAATTCACTTTTATATTTACTCTAGGGACAAATGCTTGCAAACTACATTATCCTGGTTTGTGAACCTGTCATGATCAAATCAAGACTGTACCAACACCTGCCACCAGTGAGGCCCTCTTGTTCTTCAAGGCATCTTCACTTCACTTGTATTGCTGTTGTAGCGACTTTCCTGAAATTTGGTACAAAAAATTTAGTCAGTCCAGCACGTGATTTACCTGTAGCTTGGTATTAAGGGATACATACTGTGAGAATTTCAATAGAGTGTGGTGTTTCTTTCCTTCTCTCATTACCTTTTTGCATGTATTGTGGGTCATGATGCTGTAGGATAAGAAATTGTGCAGTTCCGGGTAGGACCTCAAGCATAATTTCTAAATTTTCTCTTCCTGAAGATAAAAGACTAGGTGAGAGACATCCTAGGAGTATGCAGGGCAATATTATGAATACCATTACATCAGTCAGAATACTGAAGCTACGGGAAAGATCAGATTTACCTGCCTCAACAGGGCAGGAGAAAACCTGACTGCCACAATGTCCCTTGAAATGGCAGCTTCAGGTGAATTTGGTCACAAAATGTGACCATGGCATCATTTGGCAGCAACACTGAATTCATACCACCTTTGTTAGCAACAGAAAAGAAAAAGCTATGGTTTGATCTCCATGGGGAGACCTGCTGTAGTGTACCTCTGTCGTCAGTCGTAGCGGGAGACAACATGGTGATCAGGGATACCAGCACCTTTATTGCAACAGTGCTTCTAGTTATATACACTTCTGGGTGTCACACATGTACATGCACTATTGGTCTGGCATAAACATAACAACTCATGATTGGACACACAGCCACATGTCAGAGTACCATAGGTTAGACATGCTTAGCAGGAAGTCCACCCTGTGCCACAGTCCTTACTCTCCGTGGTTAACCCTCTGCCAGGTGCAAAGGTTCCATCTTCAATATTCCAGCTTACAGAGAGCCCAGAGCCAGCTGGGCTCCCCCACATATCTCTTCTGATGCACTATAGCTTGTCCCCAGGTCAGGGGGCAGGGGGACAACTTGGGCTCTTGACCACCCCAATATCACTATGAGGGTGGGAGCCAGCAATGCAGTTGTTAACCAGTGCTGGAGTCTGTCAGGGTCACAGGGCTGCCTCCATTCTCTATTTCAATGCCACAGGGTCTCTGGTGAGAGAATTTCATCTGCAAAACTATTTCCATGACTTTTAAATGTTTATGACTGGTTAGAGAGCTCCCAAGCAGCCGGTTAAATCAAAATGCTCACAGAAAATCACATCAGAAGATAAGCCTAAAACAGTGGGGTCTGAAATGAGAGCTACCTTAAAACATTAAGGACGTAAAGAGAAACAAACCCAGGCATTTAAAGATAGAGAAATCATACAGAAAGTGAAATGAACCTGCTGGATTAGACTTGTATGTTGAGCTCTAGGCAAAAGCAAGATTAACTTTATTGAGGTCAGTAAATAAACCTCCCCTTCTGAAACAAATTACTTAATTTAGCTCTGTGGTGAGACGGAGCCATCTGCAATGCTCACCCATCCCCAGAGTGGTTCTATAAATAACTACCACCGTTGCACTAAAGCAGAAGAGGATTAAAGCTCTCTTTTAGCTCCCTTGCAGAGACAAAATAGAAGGTTTTTACTGCATGTGAGCAGTGTAAGTGGTTGCTTAATGCTAGGTGAATGACGGCCATCACAAAAACCTTCCCAGGACACAGTGAGACACGCACATTTTCCCCTTTTGGAGCTAATATTTCCAGATAAGTAATTTAAAGAAAAAGACTTCCTCCCAAAAAAATAAAAAAATAGTAGGAGTTAAGTACAATTGAAAACGAAATAATTGGATAGGTTGAAATCTGAGTTACCAAAACAGTTTCAGACACTTAAAATACTGGGTTAAGGATGCTTTTATGTTCCTTCATTTTTCTTCAATACTTATTTTGATTATATAGGTCCCCTGTCAAATGCCAATGGAGCACAGACTGCAAGTAAGTTCTATTTGAAAAATACTAACCAATTCAGTGGCAGTTTAATGCTAGTAACTTCAATGCAAGCAGCACCAGAATAGGTTGTGCTTTTTTTCTAACGATCGTCTATAATTGAAATCTTACTATGAATGGCAAAGGGAAATAGACAGAATGCAGTATTTTATACTGAGTTGAGGTCCCTGAAGGACAGAAACAGAGATATAAACAGACAAGAAAGTGTATCAATGGCCAGATGAATCAGTATGTTAGGCATACACTCCTATTTGTCATTGTCCACATAGCTCACTATGAGCTGTGTAGATATAAGGTTCTCGTAAGGATTATAAACTGCTGAAAAGAAGACATTTTCAATACCATTTTGGGGGAAAATGTTAAAGAAAATTTTGGAGAAATTCTTTCTTGGGGAGAAAATTAGCCTTCAACTTTGGTAGCCGTGAGTAAACGTAATGGAAATGGGGAGGCACCTTATCCATTTATCCTTGGGATGTCTCTGCAGTTATTATTTTTATCCATGCATGTTGCTTTGTTTGCTGCCTGGAATTCTGCAAGTCATTTGTAGTATCAACTGACACTACACTGAAAGGGGTTTTCTAAGAGATCTTTGACAGCAAATCTTCAAAGGCCCTGATCAGACATCATTGCAAAGGTTTTCCTGATGCAAACCCTTGAAGACATCTCTCCAGCAACTATTCACTATGATCTAGACATGTAGGCCTCTTTGGGATAGTAGAACAAATGTAGGGAAACTTTTTTAATTTTGCATCAAGGTTTCCTACCTCCAAATAGACCTTCACTCTTCTTTATGAGCATGCAATTTTTATTGTTAATAAAATCCAAGAATCTCAATTCACCTTGTACATATTTGAGGAAGGTCTATAGGATCACTGAAGGTTTAAGCTGAGATCACTGTTTTTTTCCCAGTGCAGATAAGCACCAACATTTATCTGTTTCTACTGGTTAACTTGTAGCAAAGAAAATAACCTTCACAGGGAAAATGGGTATGGAAACTTGCATCTGAGAGAGCAAGTGATAATAGTAATTTCTTTAAGAAATATGTGTTCAATTTAGACATGGCAAATTTAGACAAAGATGTGACACCTCAGACACCTGGGAAGATGTGAGTTTCCCAGAAGCATGTGTGTCCAACCTGTTTTCTCATCTTTTGTCATGGTTTTGCTGGTTCTTAGAAACTAAGCAGGAATTTTTCCCTTCCCCCTGCCGGTTGTGTGGAGGGGATGTTGAATGGGCAGTTAAGTAACACAAAAGAAGTGGATGGTAAGGCCACGTTCCTCATTGATGGCCCTCAGAATTTTGTCTTTCGGGAGGGGCAAGGAGTTCATTTTTACTTTTTTTCCTCCCTCTCGTCTCCTGGGAAACAGGGGAGGGAGTTCAGGTTGCAACCAAAGCTGGAACAAGGTCGGAGTAGGAGCTTGGAGTGGGTTTTGTTCTCATCCTGGCTGTCAGCTGTGGATTCTGCTTGGATTTTCATTGGAGAGGAACTGTTTCAGGAGGTTTTCCCCTTCTCTCTTCCCGTTTGTTTCTTTCTTAGCAGCAGTTTTTGTTCACATCAAAGGGAGAGGGAAAAACTGTAACGCACAATTCATCCAGCAGGACAGAGTGAGTTTCCTGTTGGGAATGACCTCTTTTTTTAATCTCTCCCTCCTCTCTCTCTCTCCTTTCCCAAGGGCGGGGAGGGAAATGCATTTTCGGTTTCTCCAATACACCCAGGGGGAGATTTCCCCACGTGGCAATGACCAGTGATCCAACAGAGCCCCCTAGTGACTGGCACAGTGTCGTGGTTTTGCCCACCAGCCCGTCCCTGGGGCTGTGGATGGTTTTGTCCAAGTAGATTTCCGGCCAAACCCCAA